>VFFE01006796.1:334228-505754 GCA_008921705.1 Burhinus oedicnemus | reverse complement strand
GAAGGAAGAGGAAGGAAGGAAGGAAGGAAGGAAGGAAGGAAGGAAGGAAGGAAGGAAGGAAGGAAGGAAGGAAGGAAGGAAAGAAAGAAGGAAAGAAGGAAAGAAGGAAAGAAGGATTGATTTTTTTTTTCTTTGGGGCCCATGTGTTCTTGCAGACTGTTGGCCAATTGAGTTAATTTTTCAGTATTTATCCAATGTGACTGTTTGCTTATCTCACTGAAGACACAAAATACTGTTTCTGTTCCTTTATTGGTTCCTTAAGCCTTACGGAAGACAGAATCACAGAATCACAGAATGGCTGATGTTGGAAGGGACCACTGGAGGTCACCTTGTCCAACCTCCCTGCGCAAGCAAGGTCATCTACAGCCAATTGCATCATGTCCAGACAGCTTTTGAATATCTTCAAGGATGGAGATTCCACAGCCTATCTGGCCAACATGTGCCAGTGCTCAGTCACCATCATAGTAGAAAAGTGTTTCCTGATGTTCAGGTGACATCTGTATTTCAGTTTCTGCCCATTGCTTCTTGTCCTGTCACTGGGCATGACTGCAAAAAGCCAGGCTCCATCCTCTTTATATCCTCCTTCAGGTAAGAACCCCTTGAGCCTGCTCTTCTCTAGGCAGAACAGTCTTAGCTCTCTCAGCCTTTTCTCGTCGCAGAGATGCTCCCATCCCTTAATCATCTTTGTGGTCCTTCACTGAACTCTCGTTACTATGTCAATGTCTTTTCTATACTGAGAAGCCCAGAACTGGACCCAGCACTCCAGGTGTGGCCTCACCAGTGCTGAGTAGAGGGGAAGGATCACCTCCATCGATCTGCTGGCAACACTCCTTAATGCAGCCCAGGATACCATTAGCCTCCCTTTGCAGCAAGACATGTCTAACATAATCATTGTGGTTTTGACTTTGGCTTTTGAAAATAGACAATAGACTGTGGATAAAAAATACCACAGATGAGAGAAAAAAACAGACAACAGATAATCACAATAACAGAATACAATTTTCTGCTATCACATAGCCATATACATACGTGCATGCCATATTTAAAAAAAAAATAAATCATGTCATTGCTGACCAAAGGAGAGAGAAGGATGCAACCAATTAATTGTGAATATTTTTAGCACAGTTATATAAAGTAACTGAGTTTGCATAAAGTGATTGATGTCAGTTAGATTTGCTGGAGTTAGTGATGTCCCTCTACTCTTTTGGTCACCCCAGGAAATCCCCCAGTTCAGGAGATTTGGAAGCTGTAAAGTGCCACCCACTAGAGACTTTAAGGGGCCTTTCACATTTTGTGAGTCAGGAGGCATGAAATCTATCTCAAAATGAGACTAACAAAAATAATAATCGCCTCAATTCAGCTTCAACAGTTTTGATCAAAGCCAGACAATTTGCTATTTTATCCAGATAGTATCCAGAGTAGGTTTTTATGACAAAAGAGACTGCCTAACAACAGTTAGCAATGGAAAATAGGTTTCTGAGGAAAGCTTACAAAATGAGATGCGCCAAGTTCATAAGATGCATAACCAATTTGATCACGAACTCTTCATGCTTTGATAGAAAGAAATGGCAAGCAAATTTAGAACTATGGCTATGTTAACAAGGAGAATAAAGTTTGCACCAAAACTTCACAGAACAGTCTGACAGTCCCTAAATTGCGGTTTCGCTTCCATTTTTTGTTTTTATGTCACATTCTTTGGTTTTTTATTTGTCAGGTTTTTAAATGTTTCCTGTGACAGAGAAACACCCTCCTATAGCTATGAGCGTTAAACACCTGGCCAAGTGTCAGTGTCAGACTTAGGAACTGTGTTTAAGCTAATGCTTTTGCAGCTAAGATTTTTTTGACAATTAAACATTACTTGGCAATTCTGCAGGAAGAGCTGATGTATGACAGGACTTGATGAATTTCCATGTGTGCAGGTTGCTGTTGTACCTTAACACATACAGTTGGAGCTCTGCTGGGTGAAAAAATAAGAGACAATCAGGATGAAAGCTGACAGATTTAAGGGCAAACACTTCTAAAGTCTGGGCCTTGTGTGAGAATATAATTTATTCAGTTGTTGCAGTTTCCATTGTTTCTTTTTTCTCATATTCATCTGTCTTTGCCTCAGAAATAGCTCTAGGTGAGTGTGTGGTTCAGCGAGACAGTTTCCCTAAGTTAACTGTGAAGGGATGACATATGTGACTTTTCTTTCATCATGTACTGGATCTACAAAAGGACCCCACTGTTGTCTTGTCTCCTTAAGATCCCATCCCCTGGGCTTGGAGACATCTGAAGTCCCCAGTGCTTCTTCCAGCTGCTTCCTACATCTCTAGCAGTTAAATTCTCCAGATAAGTAAAAATCAAAGCAAGTCCAAGACTGCCTGTGTCTGAATGACCCTTTAGCTACCTGAATTGTAGCAATAGGGCAGAAACCCAAAAGGTAGGTGTTTTCAAAGTGACTCCACAAGGACCTTCCCCTTGGACAAAGCCCCTGCCAGTAGCTGAGGTCCTTGATTCAGCTGAGCAGCACTTACTTAGACTTAGGGTCTTTCCCCAGCCTGAAAATATCTCAGATTGCATGTCCCCAGTGACCAATGTAAACAGACATAAAAGGGCAGTTCTTCCTGAAGTAATTCCACTATGCACAGGCCAACTAAATATTTATTGGACGAGAAACAGTGAGAGAATAAACCCGGCCTAGGAGCTGGGACAGTCTCTAACACTGGGAGTTAGGTAAAATGTGAGCTCACGGTAGGCAGAGGAAAGAGACGGAGCACAGTCCCTGCTGCCCCCTGCACACAGCCGGGCATGCTCTGACCACTGATAATAGATGTACTGATGTGGTCAGGTCTGCTTAGTTCCTCTCCCGCACATTTAAGTGAAGGCTGTAAAAGGCCCCAGCACCAGAAAATATTCAGCATGTTAAATCCAGTCGGAGTTGAAGACTCCTCTGTGGCCCAGAATAAACTGTGTTTTTCTTTCCCTGGGCAGGGAGACTTGGCTGGCTCCACACGGGGCATTTCACCCTGCTGCTATGCCCTGAGCTCTTGCTGACCACATTCTCTTGCACACCTTGTCCTGAAAGCTGAGAGTAAAAACAGACTTGGCTGTGAGTACCATAAAAGCTCACAGTGCAACCCAGCGCCTATTTCCCACAAGACACCCTGTTGATACAAGTCCAGCTTTGGTCTCTCCTGACTTGGAGGGGGATTTCCTATAGATAAAAGGAATGAAGGAAAATGGAGGAAACTGAAAGAAGGCAACAAAAAAAAAGACAAAGGGAAGCTTGAACTGAGAACGGGAAGTAGAAGACCTTTGGAAGAGGGAAACGTAGACAAGACATGTAGAGCCTGGTGTTATACTGCATCGGCCTAGTTCTGCCAAGATACAGGTAGGAGATGACGGGACATAAAAATACAGCTAGTATTCCTGAAAGGACTGACCTCTCTCTGGCGCCAGGTATGTCTCTAACACTCGTCACCGCTAATGGGCGTGCAGAGCTTGCAAGGCATGCAAAATATGAATGCCCAAGGTCCTACTCCATTCAAATCATTATCAGATCCTTTTCTGACCTTTTCCTTCCTGGTAGACACTGAATTATACCAAAATCCCAGTATTAATGTCCCTGAACCACAACAAAGTTTAGGTTTGCTGCATAATCAGCCTTTTACTTCAATGCGGCATGATCCTTGAATTACACGTGCGTGGATGGAGTCCGGATGTTGACCCAAATCAGGATTTAGCAAGTGGGAAAGACTTGAAATTCAAAAAGAAAGCTGGAAATTACAAAAACAGCTCAAGTCGCTCTGCGTGTTGTGGGACAGATCTCCATTAGCACAATTTCACATGGAAACTAGGTGGGTGGGTAAAATGAGTTCAAATGCAAGGGTGGATGACGAGAGGTGAATAGGGAGCTGAGGGTGGAATGTTACCAGCACCACCCTTGATTTCCTTTTAACCTACTGTAGCCAGGCGCGTATCCACCGAGCAAAGTAGCACGTAACAACCGACTCCTGCATCGGAGAAAAACAGAAGAGAAAATTGCAGTATGTTTTCAGAGCATTTTCTTGACACTTTCTCTATGCTCATATTTTTAACTTTCTAAGACAGCTTAAGGCAATGAATGCAAATGCAATGACAAATAGGGAATTAACAAAAGTGCTAAGTATGCTAAAAATGCCACAGTTTACATCTGCATTGCAAAGGCATTGTTCGTTTTTAATAGCAGAGCAACAGAAATTATATTAATGGCAGTGGTCAGTCTAGCCCTCCAAACATGGCCTGGTTTAAATAGGCCACTTAAAAATGTGGCAGAGCTATTTGGAGATGCTCAGCATCCAGCAACCCCCTGCCCAGATGAGCTCTTCAGAATAGAACTTGGTCAATACTGAGCTGGGACAAGAAGTCCCAAAAGTCACAAGCAGGGACTTGGTGCACAACCCTGAAAAATTCCAGCACTTCATAGCAGGGGAATACCTGCCAAATTGTGTCTTTGATAAACTTCCCCCTAGGTCACTTGTCACATGTTACTCATGAGCCACTCCAAATGCCACTAACCTATTACTAACATACTCGGTAAAATGCAGAAAGCAGCAAAGGGATGTTAGAGTTGGAAATTGCAGCCGAAAGTCTTTCACGTCACATAAACATTTCTGCAAGCTGTGTTTGGTGGGTGGGGAAGGCCGCTGCCTGTGGCAGTGGTCTTCCACTAGCCAGACTAAGCCTCAGTCCCCCAAAAGCTGTAAGGAAAATAGCCCTTGGGCACAAACATACCTGAGCTAAGGGAGGGGGCTTACACAGCAGTGACTGCATTGCAGAGCACATAACTGCCAATGGGTTTTAACACATGAAATTACACTTTGCTCACCAGAAAAAAGAACAGAAATCTGTCTAGTAGAGCAAACCACAGAAGTCGGTTTTCATAAACAGTTTCAAAGCAAACCAAAACAGAAATGTCAGCACTACTGCAGAGAAAAAAGCAAGGCAGATTTTGAGAGAAGGATCCTTTTGACACTGTCTCCCACAACATCCTTATAGTCAAGCTGACAAAGTACAGGTTAGAAAAGTGCAGAGTGAGATGAACTGAAAAATGGATGAACAGCTGGGCCCAGAGGGTTGTGATCAGCAGCACAAAGTCCAGTTGGAGGCAAGACACTAGTGGTGCACCTCAGGGCCAGTACTCTTTAGTATCTTCACTGATGACCCGGATGTTCACAGATGATAAAAAACTGGAAGGAGTGGTTGATACACCAGTGGTTGTGCTACCATTCAGAGAGACGTTGGCAGGCTGGAGAAATGGACCTACAGGAAACTCATGAAGTTCAACAAAGTGAAATGCAAAATCCTGCACCTGGGGAGGAATAAAGCCCAGCACCTGTACCTGCTGGGGGACACCCAGCTGGAAAACAGCTCTGCAGGGAAGGTCCTGGGTGTCCTGGTGGGCACAAAGTTGAACATGAGGCAACAATGTGCCCTTGCAACAAAGGAGGCTAATGGCATCCTGGGCTGCATTAGGAGGAGTGTTGCCAGCAGGACAAGAGAGGTGATCCTTCCCCTCTACTCAGCACTGGTGAAGCCACACCTGGAGTGCTGGGCTTCCCAATACAAGAAAGCACAAGTACACTGCCTTCAAGATTTCTTCACCCTGGGGAAACTATACTTTCCCCTCAGTTTCTGTGTGTTTCCTGCTTTTCAGGAATACTGGATTAAACCTCTTGACCTCAAGAAAGTATGAGGACTCAACCAGAACAGGTCCCTCTGACACCTACACAGAAGCTGAAGTTGGGTATGGTGGGCATGTTTTTAGGGAGCGTACATAGCCTGTGCTTTTGAAAACAGTGAGCAAAAAGTACCTTTCAAAGTGAAACTCCCTAGAAGATAAGAGCTGAAATGGCCATTGCCATCCACACTGGTGCTATGTTGCTAGAAGGAATTATGTATATTGTTGTAGGCCATATTTTGTTGTATCATGTCAGTCCCACTACCAGAGACAGGAAAAGAGAACTCCCATCAAGGCTGCTCCTTGATTGTTTGTTTGATTTTTCCTTTTCCTTCAGAGAAGCAAAAGAAGGCATTTGCCTTTGTCCTGAAGACCAAGCTGTGGGTAGGCCGTGGAGGTTCCTGCCTTCTGGTCAGATCCTGTTCCAAAGGGTCTGCCAAGGACAGAGTGAAACTCTCCCCTCCAGTTAGAACACAGACAGTTGTAAAGAAAGCACGCTAGCAATTAATTATTAATTTTTTGTGTTTAAACAACTCTTGTAGAGATTTAACAATGAAAGTCTTACTTCTTCCTAGGCTGATTCTGCAGCCATGAAAGAAAGGTTTGACAGGCTGAAGACGTTTGTAAGCCGGAGAACCACGTTGCCTCAGAGGCTCTGACATTTCCTCTCTCAGCCTTGGTAAAGAAACTCAGTTGTGGAGGTTGCACAGTGCAGAAAGCACAGCATGCCCTGCTGTGAAAGAAATGAGTCTGACAGTCAAGTTGGAAATTACAATGCCACCCCGAATGAAACTGAAATTGTTATGCAATATCTATTAGGCCAGGTGACTTGAGGGCATGAAAAGCTTTACCTCTCCTTCATTTTGTGAGACAAAGTCTGACACAGCATGTTGCTGTAACACAGAACAGCTGCTAATTTCATTTGTTCCTTAAACCAAGTATTCATGTCCACACAAAATACCAGAAAGTACTAAACACAGGGTTTTATGTTATGTGTATAAACAATAATACTCGTTAGCTCTTTTAGAAAAGCCAGAAAGGACATTATGAAAGCAATTTGAGTGTTACAAATGAAAAAGGAAAATTAAAAGCTACAAGCATAGTAGGACTGCTAGACAAAATTTCTCAAAGGTCACAGAACTGTTATCTGGTAAAGAAGTGCCAGCAGGCACCTTATTCCCAGTGACTGTTTGTCTTTTAAACACAGTTCTTCTTTTGTATCACGTAAATAATTCCACTAAGAAACAAATGACCGCATCCACAAATGCTTTAAGTATATGTACCTTGTAAACCTTATATCACCACTTCCAGTTCAGCAGAAGAACTATTTGTAGTGGAAGTAACTTGACCTATTCTTGTTCACAACCTCCTTAACTACCACAACTGATGCAAGACCCCACTGAATTGAATCCAAAAAACATACTGAGATCTATCTAGTAGTCCAGCAAAAGCTGGAGGTGAAGGTCCCGAACTACCTATGGGTAAAGGTAGAAAGAAGATCTCTACCTGCACCTGGGAGTGGTTGCATACAGATTGTTTCTCATCCATGTTTCCTCTGGTAGAAAAAATTTTGGGGCATGACACTCTCACTTGCCTTCTGATTAATATCCCCAAACCCTGAGAACACAAAACCCCAACAAAATACTGCTTACATTCGCCTTACCCTTTGGCTTCCAAAGTAGTATTATTGGTCTAATAAAACACAATTTCATACCCAAACACCAAATTACTGGTGACTGGGTCTCTTAGGTGACTGCCTGAAAAGTCTGGCAGCCTCCCAAATTTTTTTAGCCTCTTCGTTTCTATAAAAGAACACAAGGTTATTATTCGATTTATGCAAATTTTCTCCCTCTTTAAAAAGCCCAGTTAAAGCATAATAAGCAATACTACATATGCGAAAAATAAGCACATCACTTAAATAAAAAATAGTAAGTGTGTGCAGTCCATTCTGCATGGAATCTTTATGGCACACCTAAGTCTTTTAAGTCACATTATGCTTTTGTAGCTATTTATAGCCCTGTATGTCCATCTTTTGCATCCTATAGTTTGGGGTTTCTTTTCCAGATATAAACAGAGCTTCCTCCCTTCCTCCCTCGCTTTGTTTATGTGTCTGCCTGTCAACGCAGCGCCAGTGACTGTCTCTCTGCTTTGCTGCTGCTGCTCCCTCATCCTGTTTATAGGTCAGCGACGGCTGCCATTGCCTCCCTGCTACCGAGAGAACTTCCCATAGCACTTCAGGATGTTTTAGTCATATTAACTTGTGCCGCCTGTCTGGAGCCAAACGTCTACCCTCTGCGCTAGCACTGCAGGCAGCATTCGCCTCAACAGAACTCAGCTTTTGCTTCTTGGGAGGCCCAAACCTTTTCAACTGTCCCTTGCGTGAAAACACAGCTGGGTCCTATTCATTGTCCCATCCATTGCAAAGAGCATAAACAGATACACAGCTGAAGAGTGAAAAAATTCTCCTACGCCTTCAGTCCCAAGAACAAGAAGCCTCGCAGTGGGCAGCATCATTGCCAGCCACTGAACGGGGGCAAAAAATACCTGGTACCTCTTGGTTGGATGCAGGTTTTTACTTTCCTTATCTAGCAATGTCCAAGGTCATTACTACAGTAATTTTTTAGGCATTTACTTGAGCAGGATGCAGCAAGAAAAACAGCTCAGCAACTTTGTGTGATGTACACATGCACAAGATACAACACAGGAGGAAGATGCAAGTCAGCTGTTAAGCCCAGAGCCAGTTGCTGAAATGGAGCCAGTAAAGCAATGTGTCTAATTCCTCACAGTACTGGGAGAGTCTTCTTCCCCTCCAAGACAGCCAGGTGAAGATGGCTAAATCCAGGACCTCTGATGAACATTAAATCTTTGTGCTTTATGAAATCCATAGGAATAAGAGTGCAACACTTGTACAGATTAAAAACACACAGTAGCAGAGAATTATTAGTAAACACAGAATATTTTGATCAGAGGTTGTTGAAAGACATGAGCATCTGTCTCCATGGCCCACAACCTCCTCCGTATTACTGGATTATAATTCAGGGTCCATCAATATATGTCCAGCAGAGGTTTGTAAATAACTCCTTTAACAACAAGCTCACACAATGGAGTGCAACAAATAAAAATAACAATGAATGAGGCTGACCTGACTTCTGACAGAAACCTCTGCAGAGGTTTCCAAAAACCTAAATGGCAGTTACACACCTAGTTTTCACAGGTTTCACATTGATAATGAGGTCCTTAACTACCACTTGTGCTTTTTAAAAATATCCTTCCTGGTCTTTAGAATCATGTCAAAAAGTGTGACGCATGAGAAAAATCAACATCTCAAGTTAAAAGTATTTGTTATGGACAATTGATTAAAATGAATATATCATCAAAGCACTGTTGGCATGTAGATTGAAGTTAAGCACATGGCACAATTACATGTTCTTAGAAAAAAAGGTTGATCTAATCATTATGTTTCTTTAGATTCCACTATAGATTTTTAAAAACCTTTTACTGCAGTAAAAAGTTGATGATTCTGACATACTGGCAACTTCCTCTGCACTCAACAGCCACTGATCTATGTGACAAGATCACAACTTCACATGACCCAGTGTGACCAAGCTTTGCAAATGCTGTTATGAATCTCATGATGCTGTGCTTTTTCTGTGACAACACCAGCTTTTGGAGTCATATGAACAAATATGAATGTGTTTGGGTTTCTTGCTTTAGAAAGAAGTGTACCTTCATCTCACATTTTGGGAAGATGAAGAGGAAGTTGAAAAATCTGAAAACATTAGAAAATAAACAACAAAATCTTAATGTTTAAACCTGGTGGTTTTTTTTCCCCCAGGTATGTTTATGTTTCACTTCTTGTTGTACTCCATAGCTTTGTTACAGTGCAAGAGATTATACCTATGTTTATCGTTTCCCTGTTTTATGACACTGAGAAAATTTCACTGTACAAGAAAACTGTCTCACTTCACTAGGGCTGAAGGACCGAGGTCCATTTTGATTTAGTTCAGTATCTTATCAGAAGAGTAGTGCAAGAGCTCCTTTGTGGTGTTTCTCTTTGGTGGAATCACAACACTGGGTTTCTGTGTTAGACTCATTTGTTTTGTTCTCCTGTATTGTTCCTCGCCTCATTTAGGTGGATCTGTATTCATTTCACAAGCAGCTTCCCTCTGAACCTTTTGTTCAACTGTTAATTATCTTATGTGTCACTTTCTTTTCAAAGGCTCCCAATACATGTAAAAAGATTTGATGGTCCAAAGAGGTGCATATACTTGATATGTTCCAAGACTTTCACCTGTACATTAGATTCTTATTTTTCTAGAAAATAAGGAGAGCAAACCAGAAAAGATCAGTATAGCTAAGCATGCCCCTGTAATTATCCAGCAACTGTTGAGTAATGCCAAAATATGCTAAACTTGCCTAATGTCTCTGATGAAAAAAAATAATGACAAACTAGGGAAAGGCAGAATGACATTTAACTCATTTTCCATTGCTTCTCTGCCAGCTTTTGATGGTGTTCAATGATATAGCCCGCTGGTGTGCCGAATTACTCTTCTGTTTACAGCAGTTCCCTGTGCCAAGTCCCACAGATGTTCAGATTTTTCCCCATGTGGATGGGATACTACATAAAATCTTACCTTCACATCTAGTCCTGAGAGAAACCAGAGGTGAAGCCTACGAAGCAAAATGGCAACCTCCTTTCTGAAGAGCAGGGAATATGGGATCGATGAGGGGAAGACCTAGGGAGAGAGTCAGACTCAGGCCTAGAGCTCCCACTTAGAAATGATGACCTGGGAGCAAAATGATTTTTCACTGACCTTTTAGAGTATTTTAGTCCATTTCTGCACATAGAATGATTCCTGTCTTTCTGCTGTGGAGACTGTGAGTGACTTCAGAGCAAAAGATCTAGGAAATCAAATCAAGTGCAAAATATATTGGAGAGGAGAGGAGAGGAGAGGAGAGGAGAGGAGAGGAGAGGAGAGGAGAGGAGAGAGGAGTTTTTCTGCTTCAGTAAGAAAGGGATTGATGTTGTTATTCACCCCCTAGCTACATCTTCCAGTGGTGTGATCTCACTGATGGATCTGTCCTGCTCTCCAGAGATACTCAGGGTGCGCCCCAGGAGAGCAGGAAGCAGAGCAGGAGGTGTCTTATCACCTGCTTTTCCAGACATAAGTTAAGAGCAAATCAAGATTTGTCACAAGTGAAAACTAGCTCTAATCGACTTTTATTTTTTCACTGTTCTTATGACAAGTGTAAGGAAGAGTTACATTTCAGTGTATACATACATATACATATGTATACATATGTACATATATGTGTATAAATGTGTATGTGCATGTGCATATGCATATACATGTTGCATTGCATTCTTATTTGCTTATCAAATCAATTTCAGACAACTCAAACCGCTGCAAGTAGCTAATTTGGACAGTTCAAAATGTAGCTTATTTGGATTTCAAAATCTGTTCCAAAACACCTGTACCTATAAGGTCTGCTTAGGAAAGGTGGTTTTGCCTTTGAGAAAGACTTGTGTAAAGCTCAAAGTATCAGAGCAATCTGTGGAAGAGATCTTGCATGGATAAGACATCATGGTTTATAGCTTCTCACAGCTTTTTACCGTGGTATGTCTCAATGGACTTTTTCTTTCCCTAAATGTAAATAACTTTATTTACCTTTGCAGAAAGGTATTTACCTTTGCAGAAATACAGATTAATGTGTTTGCTTATTTGTTATCAGCTTTGCTCTATGTCCTGGGATAGGACCACTTACTGCTTTATTCGGTCAAAACCAACAGTTTAGCTCTAGGAATAGCTTTTCCCAGCTGCTGACGGCAGTGTAAGAGCGCCTTCTATGCTCAAACAAAAGAAATGCAAACTCTCTTAGCAGAAATGAGACAAACCACCAGCAAAAGATTTCCCCCCCTAGAGCTTGTACAGAAGCTTTCCATATTGCACGCGGTTTCAGGGCTTAGCCTGACAGTCCCTTTATTGCATCGTCTGTCTTGTGAAGCAGGCGTGGTCTACTTTTGTCAGAATATTAGTCTTGCTTGGAAGCAGAAGAGGTGAGATCTTAGGCCAGTAAAAGTTATATTATGAATATCACTGGATGTCATCTGAAATGCCCTCTCTCACTGGTTGCAAAAAAAATGGTTTAGTCTAATCCCTAAAGGATGTTTTCTTTAATATTAATAAAGATTTTGCACACACACAAAATGACAGGATATAAAAGCCAGAGTAAAGGCAAGGCATACTTAAAATAGCCCTTTAAAAATACAACTGTCTCAAAGGCGAGGAAAGATAGGACTGGCTGGACAGTATAAAATCAAAATGATATAATGCTTCATGTGATTTTATCCAGCCCAATCTTCATCTATGACACTGGTTTTCCTATGGACATTCTCCTCTTCTTAAAAAATAATAAAAGAGGCTTTTTTAAAAAAATACTTCCATGGTAGGTTGCAGGCAATAGATGGTATGTGATCTGTCATCAACTACAATGGAACAGGAGGCAGGAAAACTGTTTCTATGCAATCTTGGACATGAGGTATTTTCCTTACCTTTACTTTTTTTCAAGCTTACTACCTCTCACACAACAATGAATTTACTCACCCGGTGGTGTGCTGGAGATAAATTAGTTCCTGTTTTAAAAGTATGATGAGAGGTGGCTGTTGTGTGAAGTTCATAATACTCAACATCATATCTCTGTTACTTATTTGATAATCACAAAGAAATCCAGCTTTATTTTAAATATAACATATTCATTAGCATACAAATCTGAAAGAAAGAAAAAAATTTTTTCCCCCTTTTCTGCCACTGACCTGTTGACTTCATATTCGGGCAAGTAACACTGCCTCTCTCTTCCTCCGCTTCTTCATCTATCTTGTTGATTGATGCTGAAAGCTCTTTGGAGCCAGATCTGGACTGTATTTCATGTATGGGTCCCAACCAGCTGAAAGATTCATAAGCTTCCCTGCATCACTGTAAAATATTAATAATTAAATGTATTTGAAGAAGTTTTGATTTGAGAAAAACAAAGACGGTAACCAGTGATTTAACCAACAGTTAGCTGGCTTAAAATTATTCTCTCAGTTCTCTCACAGAGTTAGTATAGTCTACAACTTGAGGAGTTTTATTATCCTTGAAGTATATTACCAGAAATAATTCAAATTTAAAAGCTCTTGTGATAGAGAGGTAGAATTGAGAAGTTGCCACATGATCAAAACAAACAAACCAACACTGTTTTCTCAACAGTTTTTCAGGTGAGCATAAAGATGGATGGTTTTAATAATTGTTTCCATCAGAGAGATCTTGGTATTTAATCTTATGAGATGAGGGAATTACACTAAATGTTATGTGTTACAAAGTTTCAATTACCTAATTACACAGCTAGTGTATTCAGAAATGCATAAGTGGATTTTTCAGCTTGCAACACTATTCAATAAATCTTAGGAAATCATATAAAAAGAGAGGAGCTCCTGGTTAATATTTCAAATACTAATGAAGCTTTAAATACTGAGGAGCTTTTTTTGAGCCTATGAATACTTTTCACTGATCTCAAGCACATTAAAAACCTGTCTCAAATTGGGAGAAAATGATCTAGTTTTCACAGCACTCACTTGAAACTTTGGAGATCCATAGAGAATTCATTATTCTGCCACTGGGTACCATTTTACCCACTTACTGAATAAATTTATGCAGGGTAAATCAAGAAAGCCTGGAGCTTTTAGAGAGCGAGTTATCTATTTCTATCTAGAGCCATCTCTAGAGATGTGAGTCTGCTCAGTCCTGCATTATTTGATTCAGTTTTGAAGGGTTAGTTCCTTTTTTGTGTGTAACAGGTTGCAAACCAACATCTCTTGGCACCAAGGGGAAAACCTTTCCAATTCTCTACAGAAGCTCTGCAAAAATGAAACAAAAAAATTTCAAGATTCATTGAGGCAGAAACAATAAAGGAAGAAATTGGAATTGGTATTCATTCTTCCAGACTCATCCGGGAAGAAGGAAATTTAGGTTTCAGTCCTCGCACCTATGATGGCTTCTTGCATTTTCCATTGAGAAGTTATTGGACAATCAAGCAGAAATTGGACTGATTTAAGTACTCCCATTCCTTTGAAGTCTCAGCCGTAGAATTGCAAGTAATTTTTTGAACAAAATAGAGGAATTAGCCAATTAAGCATTGCAACACTGAGAAGGTCAGTGCCTGAGTATCTTTACAAACAATGGCTTTTTGTCTCTGGACCATGCCCTTAAACATACCTAGATGTCTAAGGCTACCAGAAGACAGTGTATGTTATGTGTTTAATGGCTTTGGGAATCTTTGGTCTCCGGATAGCAGCACTCCATCTGCACAATGCTGTAGGTAGCACCCAATAGAAAAACTGTAGGATGCTCAGTTGTAAATCATGTCAAACATAGGTATGGATTCTGCTTTCCTCTTACTGCTTGAGAAGACCATACAGATGTGTGAAGGTCTTGGGGTGAATCTTTCACAGCTTCAAACTGATACTGCTGCAAACATTAAAACTGATGAAACTCGTTAAAATCACAAACTTGTATTCCACTGGCATGACTATGGCAAAACTGGCTTCAGACCCTACATAGTCCACAGCAGATGTATGCAGCATATACTGGCATGATCACAGTGGTGTTAATAACCAAATTCACAAGATTAAAGCTGTCTGTATGTTTGTTTGAAGTGTTGTGGAGTGTTTGCAGACATACCTTGCATCCCTATCCCACCTAAGCCCCTGAATTAGACATACTTCATGTGCATGTGAAACACATGTGGCTTCACTGAGTGGGAGCCCAACTCTTCATCCCTTTTTGTCAGTCCTTGAGAATGGTAAGAAAAGTGCATCACAGGTTTTGGATACAAATAACGTTATCTGGCAGATTTTCTGCAAAAGCTGCCAAAGACAATAAAGATAAACCATTACCTGACATTTCTAGTATAGAAAAACATATGAAAAGAAAGAAAAAGTTCACAGAGAAGCCATAGTTCTGCCATACCATATCACAGTGAAACACCCACCTATGGTACATAAAACCACACCTTAGAAGATATTACAGTCATACATATGAATATTTATTTTACTGTTTTGACATGTATCTTCAAAAAGCCCCTTACAAATTCCACTGTCTTAGAACATAAGTAACTTAGAAACTATTTAACTTTGCCTAGGTAAGTAGTTGCATGATGGGGGTTCTTGTTTGTTTGCCTTTCTTTGAATCAGTAGCATGGAATGTACCAGAATATCAGACCAAGAAACATTCCTAACATTTTTGAAAAACATGTTTTTATACTGCTGCTGTCAAGCTTTCAGATCACCATTTCATATCTGTCCACACAACCACTCCCCCAAACAATGCAGGGAAACCGCACCTTATTGGTTATAGGTCTTATGTACACCCACACCAGCACTGCAGGTAAATTCCACGTACAAGAAATGATCTACATAAACCCAGTGCCTTGCTGAAAATGAATTTTATTTCGTACAATTTGACAGGTATTTCATTTTTATTAAATTTTATGGTAACGTGCTTAAACAGAAGCAGATGCGGAAATTTTCAGGCTCAGGTCCATGTTTAAGACCATTAATCTGTTTCTTCAGCTGTCCTTATAAGTATATGCACCAAGAAACACTCCTAAAGCATGCAACCTTTGCTGCATTTTCCCAAACAATCCAGAGAGAGCAGGGTACATTTACCACACAACAACCCCAGAGCCAAGTCCCAGGACTGATGTGTTCCAGAAGAGGCACTGTTTAATAGACCTCAGTCTCCACTTGGTACAGCTATCTGCAGAAATATAATTTCTTTTTGGTTTCTTTCCTGTCTTCTTACATTGTCAGTAAGATTAATTACCAACAATTCCAGCAATCATTGCAGTACTCACTATATTCATAAAAAGTTACTCACCAAATAGTAATCCCCAACAATATTTTTCTGTCACAGTTGACCTACTCTGCCTTAGAATTGTTCCTGCTGGTTGCTTTCCTACTTGAGGCCAGAAATTATAAGATATAGTGCTAGTTGGTTGCTGGTTTGCAAAGAATCTTTTTACCCTAATGAATGCAAACATACAGAATAAACAACAGCAGCTTTCTAAAATTTGAAAAATTCTCAGGAATCATGGACTCTTTCAAAAATATATGGTGGGAGAGTAGGCTGTACCAGTCCGTTAGTGCAATCAATGGAAAATAAGACAGGGAAAAATCACACTTGAAACCAGAAGCAGCACAGGGCCCTGAGACCCCATTTTCTATTACTGGTCAAATTAGTATCTCAGGTGGTATGAAATCAAATCTAATACATGATTAGATTTGATCATTCGTCTTCCACTGCTGCCAGCTAGTGACAAAAATCCACACACTCTACTCACAAAGTTTAAGGCCTAAAGGAACCACTAGGTTATTTGGTGTTCCCTCTAGTACATCACATCTGATTAAGTTTCATCCAGTTGCCCACCTACTAAACTCATGAACCTGCCAACAGAAAGACATTGGATTTTGATCTGAAGCATTTAAAGTGCAGTAAATTCACTTCCTAGCTTGTCTTGAAAGTTTATGTACTTCATTAATGAGTTGTTGCTCCCTCAAATTTGTACAGGATCAGCTGCTAGGCCTTCACTGTGCTGCCTTCCTTGTCTGTGCCTTTTTATAGTTGGCATGCACTTCCTATGAAGACTCACTGTAATCAAATCATCTCCCAAACACTCCTCTATTTTCACCTGCGTCTCCTCTGTTGTGTCTCCAGTTTCTCGTTCTTCCTTTTGCAAAACACTCTCTGTGGCTGAATACCATAGCTCATCAGCACTGTCACAAAGGGAGAAACTCTCTGCCTGGTTCTGCTCTCCGGTACAGCCCAGCACTGCCTTAGTTGCTGCTCCCTGTGGAGGGTTGCTGCTGAAATGTCGGCACAGGCACCCCTCCACATCTGAAGTCCATGTTCTGCAGCCATGTCCAGCTTTCTTTGTTCCCGGATTATAAGCTTTCATTTGATAACATCTGAATGGCTTTGCTTATCACATGATTGTGATCACTCCATCAGCTGCCTCATCCTCTCAATTTAACAGTCTGCTGATCACTATATTATCTCCACATTTCCTCAGTAATGAACTTAGTCTGTAGCTAAAAATAAGCACTAATTTCAGTCTTGTGACTGTCTTGACAATATCTTGCTTAGGGGTAAAAAGAAAAATCTATGAAGGTTCCTCACTTGCAACCACTTGTAGGATTTTTCATTTACCTTGATTTTGACCTATAACATCGCTTTGATACAAAACAGCACTAATATGTAAATCAGAACACTGAGCAGTGCTAACAAAGCACCTCGACAGTCACGCTGATGCCTGTTTCAAGTACACCAGTCTTCTCTTCAGCCAACTTCTCTATGCTAGATTAGTAGAAGTTAACTATGCCTACTAGTTTTAAAAGATTTGCCATAGATATTTGCCATCATCCTTCTCAGGTAGTAAAGGACTGTAAGATTCTCCATAGGGTGCAGATGAATTCTTCTACTTCTTTACAGACACACAGAGCTATGTTTAATGGTATTTTTCCTCTTCCAAATCTCCAGCTAGTAATGTGCCTCTTAATTTTCAAAATTTCCTCTATTGTTTGGGTATTTATGTTCTTTATCCTTCTTTTTCCTGGATCTAGATTTTCCTTTTGTCTATTGTTTCCATAATCATTTTTTTGCTGTTTCATAACCTACCATTTATTTTTATTATTACATAATTTTATATATTAGTTTTATATACATATATATATACACTTCTTTTTTTTCACTTCATCTTTGAGTCATGAAGTCTTCTTTCTGGCTATCTGGTACACTACTATTTCACAGAGTTAGCAAGCTATATAGCTTTGCTGGGAACATGGAAAGTAGTACTGCCTTAAACAAGGGACCCGCTGTCACGGACACAGTTTTACCAAAGTCTTACCACTGTCACAAAAATAAGAACACCAATGGCTGCATGATTTTCTAATTTCCTAGTTCAGAATATAACATACACAGTTCCTTGGCATTACAATATGCTGATCCACCCAGAACTACAAAAGACAACAGGAGAGGAGGCTAAAGGCTGTTCTTTCTCCTCTTGCCCCTCTAAAGGACACAGATTCCCTCTCCTTGCAGCCAGGCACCTCCAAGTAACTGCTTACAAAGTCACTCACCTCCCCAGTGAGGTCATTTGCACTCTTAATACTCAGGTCTTTTGGCTGTATTGAAACCACAAGAAAATTAAAAAGATACGCTTTCAAAGTTTGATTTGCATTAGCGTAAACAGTGGTAGCAAAAAGAGCTCAGCTTCATGAGATCCCAGCTGTGGTCACTTGGAACTGGTGCCAACAAACGCAGCAAAGTTTGATGTGCAGAGACTTTGAGAAGGTCAAGAGGGACAGTCAAGGCTGAACAAAGTGTTTTAATGCAAGCAGAGAGCTTAACAGAAAAAAACAACCACCTTTAAGGTCCATAAATTGTGAAACTGAGGTGAAAAATAACATGTACAGCTCAGAAGTCATTTCATAGGCAGCAGAACAAAGCCTTTGCTTATGTACTGAAAGAAACCCGAAACCCAGTGTTGAAGTCGGACAACTTCTAATAGAAGTTAGGAGAAATCACTGAGGAGGAGGAGAAAACAGTGACATAGCAAGCAAGGTTCGTGCAGTTAGCAGCTAATCCCTTTCTTGCCCGGTATTCAGCTTACAGACACCTGGCCAAGGTACTTTCTTCCCTGTGCAGCTAATGTCTCCAACAAAGCAAGTTTTTCAGCACTGAAGTCCGTCAAGGGGGAGTGAATCCATCCACTGAAGGAGTAGGGAGTGTTTGACAAATTTCAACTTAGAAAAAAAAAAAGGCGTAGGGAGAGAATTGCAAAAGCTACGTTGCAAATCTTGTAAAATTATTATTAGGTCAATTATCAGCTTATCAGTGTCTGATACCAATTTACCTGTACACAACAGAAGTTACTGATACAAGCTATGAACACCTCACACACTCTTCAGTTTCCTCTGCCAAACTTCTCCCTTCACCCCAAATTTTGTGAAGTTTTGACTGAGAACAAAATCCAGTTTTAACATTCATTTTTCAGGCTTGAGAAAGAAATTTGTCACAGTGGTTTAGCCATGCAGGAAAATGTCTTTGATACATGTGGTGTTTGCCCCAGCCTTCATTATCAGGAAATGGAGTATTTAAAAAGGATGATACATTCCTCTCCAGCCCCTTCTGTTACTCTCCCACTAGGATGAATGAGCTCCATATCCCAAACACAAAAATTTGTCATGTGGGAGAGCAAGAGATAAGCTAAAAAAAAAGCCAGGTGCAACAGCGACCCCTTGTCTACTTGTCTCTTCATTCTTCATAAATAGCCAGTACTGTGGTCCAAAGAGGAGCCGTCCCAGCAGCGTTATCACAAGACTCCTTTGAGAACAAGCGTTATCTTCACTGGGTCTTTTTGTTCTCCTCTCTCCTCTCCTAAAGCTCTTGTGTATTGTTATGTTTTTATTTTTGCAGACTTTGAGCAAAGATAGTTCAGGGGAAGTCAGAAGGCAAAACGTCTTTATTTTAAAAGGGCAAAAGTAATTACATTTCACACTCCAAAGTGGCTGCATGGATGTGACTTTGTTGTTTGTGTCTCAGCTCTAGCCAGAATTATGTTGTTACAGTTCTGCCCACAAGCTCTTCCCCAAGGGAGGCGATTTGTAGACCCGGAAGACAAATCACTGATCTGTCTCTCAATGTCTGAGACACAGTCAAAATCCTGCCTGCACGGCAAATGAAGGTGTGTTAGGGGTACAGGTAGACATAATTCCACTAGCTTTAACCTCTTATTCACAAGGAACCGTAGCTGTTAAGATATGACAGCAGGGACTTCAGAGTCAGTTGTACACTGTGCCAAGGATCCAGGAGACCAAGACACTTTTTATCCATCCAGTAATTTTCGACGTTACCCACAGTAGCTAAATTGAAGACAGCAGGAGTTCACCTAGCCTTGTTACAGATTGGACTGTTATTCAGCTTTGTAAAAATGCCTAGTCTGACCATAGCCTTGTGCAAACTCACTATCTAAAAGCAAAGAGTTATTTAAAGAGAAGGGTAGCCTGTTCCCTCCTACCCCCATGTTTTATTTGAGATGCATTAGGAAACGTGCAATGCTCCTGTGTCATCATCTTGCATCAGTCGTTCTCAAGGAATTACAGGGAATAGGCACAGATGATGTGACTGGACGAAGTAACATGGCTTTGCAGTTATCCCCTGGCACACACTTTCAGTCACTGGCATTAGGAAATGAGAGCTCATCTCATACAACTAAGTTGCTTTGGAAAAATTCTCAGGAAACACGTGGAAGAGATATGAACAAAAGCTTTCCAGCTACCTGTCATAGTTGTCAGATGCTGAGTAGCCAGCAGAAGCAAATGATTTTTAGCTGGCTGCTCAGCATCTCTCCTCAGGTCAAGAGTGGATGCCCTTCAGATAGAGGAGGCACAGCACACTGGGAGGCAGAAGGGTCATGTTTCTCCTGTAGATTGAGTTTTCTTTGCTTTCCTTTCAAGTTTTTAATGACAGTACTCTAGAAGGGTGATGAGTTAATGGATAGAAGCAAAGAAGAAGTCAGAGATCTGTGAATACACAATTTCCCCATTTTTCATGCAGATTTCTATTCCATGTATCCAGGACTTTTCAGCCATTCTCTATATGTTCCTACACTACGTACTATATCAGTTTTCAGGGCTCAGCCAATCAAAAAGCGTTCCTCTATACGGATAGATCACTCAAAACCTCTGGTTAATTTTCCACTGGATCCTGCTCTGATGCTAATCTAGAAAAAAGGCATATTTTTAAGATCAAATGAGTCCCTCTCAAACACTGTAAAACCCTCAAAGATAAACTTTTCTGGACAGACAAGAGAGTGTATGAGAATCTCCTGTGAAAGGAACTATTTAAAATCCCATGAGCTCTCATATTGAAATAATATTCATAGAATTTTTAAATTCTATATTATCAAATGTGCTTAGAATCATAGAATCGCCTAGGTTGGAAGAGACTTTTAAGATCATTGAGTCCAACCATAAACCTAACACTGCCAAAACCACCGCTAAACCATGTCCCTCAGCACCATGTCTACCCCTCTTTTAAATACCTCCAGGAATGGTGATTCAACCATGTCCCTGAGCAGCCTGTCCCAATGTTTGATAACCCTTTTGGTGAAAAAATTTTTCCTAATATCCAATCTAAACCTCCCCTGGTGCAACTTGAGGCCATTTCCGCTCGTCCTATCACTTGTTACTTGGGAGAAGAAACTGACCCCCACCTCGCTACAACCTCCTTTCAGGTAGTTGTAGAGAGCGATCAGAGCTCCCCTCAGCCTCCTTTTTTCCAGGCTGAACAACCCCAGTTCCCTCAGCCGCTCCTCATAGGAGTTGTGCTCTAGGCCCTTCACCAGCTTTGTTGCCCTTCTCTGGGCACACTCCAGCACCTCAATGTGCTTTGTATATTAAACACATACATTTATATTTTTAACGTGCCATGGCTTTAAAGCCACTGTGTACTACACAGATTGTCATTTTCCCTTTAAGCCCAACTAGGCACAGGAATATATAGGCTTGTTTTCACTGCCATTTGATGTGCAAATATTATTATTTGTAAAAGTACTTACTCCTATGACTAGCTTCACATTACACAAAGAAGAGAGGAATGAAAGGGTCCTAGAGTGAGAAGGGGAACATTTTGTTCTCAGTTACTGACTCAGCTTGAGGTTAGCAGCAATCCAAAGTTGTCTGCAGATGAATGGAGTTAAATGGTTCATGTGAAATAAATCATCGCTCTTAGTGGCCAGATCCACAAAACCAATCAGTCATGTTGCTGAAAAATAACATGAAGAAAAGACAATCCAGAAGCCCATTCCTGAGCAGGCATGTCCTGCGAGGTCCCTTGCAGATAGCCCCTGTCCTGAGCAGCAGTGGCAGGATGGGGAGGAGGATCCATTGCTTTTCTTGAGCCTGTTCTGTGAATCAAGAGATTTCCATTTCCCGGGCTGTGGGTATTCTCCTTTTCAGGAGCAGAAGACCTTCAAAAAATGAAAGCCTTACTTCAGAAGAATGGGAACTCATTTCCATAGACCTCAGGAAGTAATTTGCATCAGCAGAAAGTGAGTGAAAGACACTATCTTATTTGGTAGAATTTCACACTCACTTGTCACAATTTTGAAAGAAATCAGGAGGTAAAAAATACACAACCACCACCAGCCAGTCCCAGTATGCCGATCAGTATGTGTCTTGACCAACTTTGGGGGAAGCTCTCCAAACCAGATTAAGCTCTACTTCAATCAGATGGTAGCTTCCAAGACTGTAACATTTTCCTGCATTGAACCACAGTCCAGATTTACTAATGACAGCAATCCAATTTCATGGGCTAGCATTTGGCATGAACCATCAGTCTCTAAGAAGGAAATGATCAATGAGCACCTTTCTTTGAGGGATTAGATTTCAAAATGCAGGTGTTCCTACACAAGGCTCACAGCTGGCCTGCTCTGAGCTCCCCCCAGTCTACAGCAGACCCAAAACAATGAAGGAAGAGAATCAAAGAATATGGGATGTGGAGAATGAGGAGAGAGAGTCCTTTAATTCTGGCCCACCCTGAAGGACGCAACAACATCACAGTGCAATGCAGGGCAGCTATTGATGTGGACAGATTTTCAAAGATACTTATTGAGAAGTTGAGCACATCTGATTTGTAACTCCCCCATCACACACTCAGTCCAGGTGACTCGAAAGTGTGCTGCACATGGCAGCATTCTTGAAAAGTTTTTCTTTTAGGCAGCTGCGACTGGGATAAGTCTTAGTGTTAAAAAAATATGCCAGTTATTAAGGCACCATACACAAAATCTGTGATTTCCAACTTCAATCACAAGTGTAAACTAGCTTAACATTCCCACCAGTGGCCCTTTCTCCAAAAGAGAGAAGACTGACACAATCCATGAGAAGCTGAGAAAATTATGTCAGTAGGAGGAAAATGATGAGCATCTTCTGAAAAACTTTTTAACATATTTCCGGGTAGCTTCACACATGCAGCTGGAAAAGCTATAGATAATAAACTTGCTAATCACCTTTCTGCTATAAAACTTATCTAGGCTAGGTCATAATTCATATAGATACGCTTCAAAGCAATAACTCTGTCTGATCTTACTGTCCCAAGCTTTTCCAAATTATAATTTTTATTGCTTTGTTCAGACATTCTTATTTATAGGGGAAGGGAAAAAAGTTATTGACAAACTGTTCAATGTGTTATACAGACAGTGTAATGGGATCCTGGTTGCTCTGCATCTCTCTTTGGAGAGCAAATCAGCTCACAGTGTCTTCCTGTGCCAGAAAGCTGCAGAAGAGCCCATGTCACAGGCTGTCAAAAATGAAATTAGCTCTAGGGCTAATTTCTTCTGGTTTGGTTTGGTATAACTGCTTTGCCTTTTGAAAAAGGATATAATGTGACAGTGAACAGAGCTGCAAGAGGAGCAATTCAGAAAGGAGAGAACCAAGTATTGGGTGCTCTTAGTTCACACCGGGTATAACAGACATAAGCTCAGCACCCCTAGATCAAGAGAGAGGACATACCTGATACCCAGTTATATCAGGTACTTCACTTGGCACTAGCCCAGTTGTGTGGTAAGCCTATCTATTTGCTTATTTGACTGACTTATGTAGGTCAGAGTCAGTCAGTGCTGAGCTGTCAAATGGGAACCCAGCAAAAGCACACACTCATGGGTGTGCTGACAAGGCAATAGGTTGACAGGTTTGTACAGTCAAGTATAAATGACTCAACACAAAACTTGTAACTTGAAATTTGTAGTTTCTTTGACAATCCAATTCTACAGCAGTAGCTATGTTTCTGCAGCTACTTCAGTGACTGGTAATATCAACTATTATTAACAAAAGATGCCTCTCTTACAACCTATGTTGATCAAAGGCCTAGTTTAGACACCTGACAAAAGTTTCTTCCTCATGACTCAACTATGAGAAATACTGTATGTGCTAAGTGTTAAGAAATGTTACCCACACTCCTGAATAGAGTCCCTATTGACACGAGTTAATTCAATATTTTTATACTTTCAAACATTTGTAATGAGGCTGAAAAAAGAAGAAGAATAGGATGTTTCTACAAATAAGACTAGCTCAGCAGTTCCTATGGCATAGAATGAATGGAAAAATAAACCTAGGAATGCAAGGGGAGATGCTGACTCAGGGAAAGACATCTAGTGACTGCTGGCTGCAGTGTGGGAGGAAGCATGTAACGGGGCAGCATCGAAAGAATCAGTCTTGGACGCTGAGAGTTCCCACCTGAATTAAGTGTTGAGGTGATGAAGAATGCAAACAGAACCTCACTAGTGTCATGCTCCTTGGGACAGGACCAGCATCCAAATAACCTCGACCGAATGGCCCTGTGTAGTATGGGGTATGGTGCAGTAAGGATGCTTTGACAGCTGCTGCCAAAATGTGCTGCATTAGGATAGCACACACAGTAGAGAAGGGAAGGGTCTTAAGAGTCCTCTCTCTTTTTAGGCAGATGATGCAACCAATTAGAAATTTACCACACAGAGAACTCTTCTGATTTATTTCCCAAGAAAAAACACTTGGTGGTTTCTGGTATCAGGGAGGTTCAGAACCTTGTTGGGACAAGCCCCAGTGATTAACAACAATCTGTTGCCTTATTCAGAGCCCACATCAGGTTTCTGGTTTCAGGAATTGGAATAGTTCATGAAATCTTATCTCTAGAGAAGCATTTACAGGAAATGTTCTTGAAGACTGATGCTCAAAAAACCAAGCAGATATTTTTTTGATTGAGAAATTTTTTTCAAAAGAAATGAAAATTCTGCAATATTTATTCCTATTTCCTTCAAATGAAAGTATGAAAAATACATTTAGTTTTAAATCAAAACATTTAGTTTTGAATCAAAAATAAGTTAATTCATTTAGACTCAGTAACATTAAATCAATTTTAATTAAAACCTTTAGTTATTTCCATGTAGGTTTTTTTCAAAATCAGAAATAGGTATGGAAGTTTCTGGCACTATTCAGCAAATAAATTTTTATTAAAATAATAGAAAAATTTGGGTTGGAGGGGACCTCTACAGGCCATCTGGTCCAATCTCTCGCTCAAAGCAAGGGTCAGTTTACTCGAGGTCTTCCCAAGCCATGTTTTGAAAAACTCTAAGGATGAAGGGTCCCCAATCTCTCTGGCATTAAGTTGCGTCTGTCAGATACGTTTGCCCCATGAAACAGGTTGAGTGGGGCTGTCCCACCATGTGATATGACTTACACAGTTAACAAAGATCAAAGTATAATGGCTGCAAGTAGAACAAAGTTCCATATGTCATGGGTTACTATGTGCAGCAGTTGCACAGAGATGTTGCTGTTACAGGAGACAGGACTGCAGACACCGTGAGGTCTACCTTCTATGAAAATAATCCTCAGGAAATTCAGGGTAGTTACCCAGGTATGGGGAGTCACAGTTATTCCAAGCCTGAAACTATACAGGTAATCCAAATCTGTTGCTTTTCACCTGTTTATTTCTGTGGATGAGAAGTAAATGGGGACAACTTTTAAGAAAGCTCAAACCTTCAGTGAGTTTTCCTGCGCTGCAAACTCTCATAAACTCTTCCTTAAGAAAGCAGAAACTAATGTTCTCAAAGACAGCAACAGTTCATTAGCTTACCAAATCCCCATTCAACTTACACTTACAATTACAATTAAAGGATCCTAACAGCTTTTATCTGGCTCATTCTTGAAGTAAGATCCAAACCAGACTCTGGAAATACCTACCTCCCTTAACTGCGGATGGAGATTCTGGTGAGCGAGAAGCCTTGATTATTTGCCCAAATATGGTTAGGAGGAATCAAGGTCAACATGTATGTCTTTTAGGAAACATATGCCCTATACTTGCATCCAACTGTTAAACAGAAACCGTCAGTTTGCCATTGTTCTCCTTCTTTTCAGCTGAAGGAGCCAAGCAGCCATAACTACAACAGCTAACAGGAAAAAACAAGAACATTTAAATCTTTGCTCTTGTTGCACATTTCCTGTTCATTTTTGGTGTGCTCATTTTCATACCATTACCAAAAATTTCTCAAAGCTTCTAATGGTAATATCATAACAGTTCAAAAAGCAAGATACATCCAAGGTTGGCAGATTCCAAGACAGGCTCAACTCTTTGTTTCGTAAGTCTTTAAAAATAAAGCCTGTGACTCCCCGCATACTGATATTGCACAATGGTCCCATGATAAGCAGCAACATATCCAAATTCTGATTATTTCTCCTGTAATCTACAGACAACTCCCCTTCATGTGGTGTCTCCAGATTCAAACCTTTAACATGTTCCATATACTGATACTAAAATCCTATAGATGTAGGAGTTCTTGACAGTCTTCTTCCCTTGATCTCTCTTGATCTTTCATCTGACTTCCCTTCATTACGTATTTCTTTCTGTTCATCTTCACAGTCTTAGTGTCCCCTGCTTTTCATCCCCTTTGTTATCTCCTTCTTCCCAGCCATGTATCCCAGCAAACTATTTTGCTGAGCTTTTCCCAATACTTTTGTCCTGTGTTTTTTGGTTCTCTGTCCATAATTGCTGTTAACATTCCTTCCTGATGGACATGGTGTCCTTCACTCTTAAATGTGCACTTCTCCTGAGAAATCTACAAACCATAGCTCTTCCCCTAGAAAGCTGCTGACTGATTGAACAAGTTAAAGTTAGAGAGAACAGATGTTCTTTGGGATGAGACCGGGGTCAGCTGAGCACATAGATGAGCAGAAGCTAGTGTTCAATTCTCTCCTTTTTTTGAATATCTTGTGTGTGCATCAGGTTTCTGAGTTAATAATTTCATTACTGTCTGTAAAATGCCTTATTAATAATAGTAATAATAATAATCCCTGTCCAGTTAATCACAAATATCAGTCTTACAATGTTCACCCAAAGAAAGTTTCAGGGAGATTTTTCCAGACTGAAAACAGGCATTGGTGCACAGGGCAGCAAAGAACCAATGCTTTGCCACTTCTTCCTTCCTGTTCCTGGAAAACTCATCCTTTAGAGCATTTCCTTCTAACAGCCTGATGCAAGGAGAGCCAGCATCTCGTGTACTGTTTTAATTGGCTGGAAAGCATTTTCCGATTCTCAAGTCTTTGAATTCCAGCTTTTCCAAACGAAGCAGTCTCAGCAGGGTCCCATTGGTTATTTCTGCATTGTTTTATTTGAAAGGCTCATTTGCTTGACAATGAATTATAACATGTGTTAGTAATGAGCTGCAGAACTCATCAAATGCTAAATAAATTCCTTGTGATCAAAATCTTATTAGGTAAATAAATACCAAATAATTGATAAACAAAGGCTACTGCAGGAGTTTGCTGTATGAGGAAAACTTAACGAAAGTACTGTGTCCTCAAGAGCTTACCCAAAGAATGGAAAAGCAGCAGAGGCAGAAAGGCAGCAATAACAGCAGGATTAGCATGCTCTTAAAAGGAACCAAATTAAAACGATAGGACTGAGGAGCTAGCCAAAGGATGGGATGAGAGGAGGAGGTTGAATCATTCGAAGACTTCTGGACCTGGAGGTTACCTTATCATACCCTGACCCTCTCTATATGCACTGAGAAATAGTTGGCTAGATTTTCATTTAGTGCCAAAAATACAGCTCTGCTGAGCTTGTCTCCTTCAATAGGGTAGTACTGATTTACACCAGATGAGAACCTGTCCTATTCATTAAAGATTTGTGCTTGGTACGGGCAGGCTGTTTGCTGGCTTTACAACCAGACATTAGAGAACATTGCTTGCCCTCTTAATTCAGATTTTGAAATAAAATCATCCAAATCCACTTGTTTTTTAATTTTCTTTACACTCCCTGCAGGAAATATGAAGTGGGGGGGAAACCTTTTGCAGGATGACAAACCATTTGGTTCTATATTTTGATAAGAAGAAAATCAAGTATGAAACTTAGAGGAGCAAATTTTCTCAGTTAGAATCAAATCCACTGGACCATGACACAGCTTTAAATTATCCCTTTGGGGATTCATAAATCTTTGGTTAATTTGAGCAAAGATCCCCTCTAGGGGGATAATACTCCTAATGGAATTGACAAAACAAGTGGAAAATGTCTTTCCCAGTTAGATTCACACAATTCATGACTCAGGAGGAATGAAGACACAACTGAGAGCTCAAGGAAAGCAGTTCTCTTGAGGTTTCTCAAGAACTGGAAGCTGGAATAATCATCTTAGTCTTCAAGAGGTGAGCATTTAATTGGACCATCCATGTCCTGGTTTTTAGAAAGAGGGCATGCAATGCTAATTGTAAGTTGTATTTATTGAAGACAGCTCAGAATGGCATCCAAATTTCTATGTGCTTTACTTCTGTTGCCATTTGGAAGAATATAAGTAGAGCCCTTCTGAAGCAGAAGAGCTCACTGTCCAAAAGCTCTTTTCTAATTTGAATGTGGTAAAAATAAATATGCATAAAAGCAAACAACTCAGAACAGCAGGTAGTAAAAAGGCTTTTCAGTGAAAATCCTCTTATTGCACAAAGTTTCACATCGTCCATGTAAAAATAAATGGCCATATTTTCAATATAAGGATATTTTCTCTCTGGAGAGAGCTATTCAGAAGACTTCAGCTCCATCTGTGAAGCAAGGTCCCTAGCTCTGAATCAAATAAAATAATGCCAAATTTGTTGCTGTGATGATGGGTCAGTCCTATAACAAAGAGCGCAGGACAAAGCAGCTCAGTATCCTGAATGGTAGTCTCCCAAATCCTCTACTTCTGGGCATTAGGGAGGAGGATCTTTGTAATTTTTAGCAAAGAAAAAGGACATTCCTTTAAGATGCAGAGGTGAAGAACTCACTCTGTGTCAGGGCCAGATAAACATGGCAGCTGGAATGGACTGTGCCCTTCAGTACATCTGTGATCTTCACCAATCAATATGAAAGCATGCCCAAAATCTTATATTTGGCAACATGTTAATTTTATTTGCTAATAAATCAGTCAGTGTATATATAAGGTTTTTTCTGATTATCTTCAGGATTCAAGAATAAAATTCAAATTCCTTGAATTATGTCTTCAAAACAAACAGACAAAATACATTTTTGGCAATCTTATTTCAAAGTACAACCGTAGGCTGTCATCATGCTATACTGTTCCTCTTCTTGGAATACGATATTGAAAGATACAAAGCACTTTCAAACAATATTGCATTTAAAACCAAAATCCCAGGGCAGCAAGGACATACTCAGAGTTAATATAGCCAAAACATTCTTGACACCGCTTCATTTTTCCCAGTCGGTGTGCACACTGTCTGCATGCCGATAGTCTTACACAGCAAACTGTGCCTGCGCTGAATGAGTCTCTAGGACAGCTCTCAGAGTTGTTGGAATGATCAGTCGGGAACCTTTTGCTGCTAGGTCACTAATTAAACGCTAGCCTTATGATAATGATGGCTAATCTTTTTTACCTACTGTTTTAACATCATGTGCAAGATAGGGCAGTGGTATCAGCCCTGTTTCCAGCAGCCAGCAGCCACAATACAGAGTGCACTTGCACAGCTGCGACCAGGCAGTGTGCTTGCTTGTTGTATTGAAAGCCTCCAAAGAGAGAAGGATGCAAAGGACTTGACAAAGAAACTCCCTTGTCAGATTTGCTAAGCATGACTGCAAGATGCTGGCAGAGTAGCATGGGTGAGCTTCAGGACTACCCATAGGCCGAAGTAATTGTCCCACACACTATAATGTCAGGGCAAAAAATTGTATTCTGTTTTCCTTATACCAAGGCCCAGAAAAATCAGGCTTTTCTTCTATCATCCTGTAAAGGGGGTCATGACCTGTACTCCCCCTCTTCCATCCCATTGCCCCACAGCAACACATGCTAAGTGCAGTTCTTCAGGGATGTCCTCCCTCATCTCCCATCAAAAATCCCCCTTCTACACCTTCAGCTCAGCCCCATCCCTTCCTGTTTGGGGAAGCAAGAGCTTTGCCGCCATTTGGAGAAGCCCTGAGCTGGCTGCAGGAGCCCTGACGTGCTCCTGCCTCAGTTAAATGCAGAGCTCACTCACCCTGTGCTGTGAATCTGTCACACCAGGCGGGCACGGCCAAGTCCTGTCAGCTGTCGGGCACTGCCGCCTGATGTCTGGCCATAGGTGGTCCTCTGTCAGTCCCTTTGCAAAGTTTTCTCTGTAAGAGTTCATAAAGTAATCATTCTAGGGTGATAGGTTTGTGGTGCCAAATGTAACATAAATCCCATGTCTACATACAACTGCAAAGGAAACTTCTGATCATGACTGTAAATGTATTTATAAATTCAATTTTAAATCTCTTTGGCATTTCTTCTGGGATGATTTTTTTGAATAAAGATTAAATTGCTGGAAAGTTTGCTTCTGAAGACTTGACCTTGAAGTGAAATTCAAACCCTTACATGTCTAGACTAAGCAGTGGAACCAGCCCCCTCCTCTGCAACTTGCTAACTCCAGCATTTCTCAGGGGACTGCAGCTGAAGATAAAGGCATCTGGTGACAAGGAGCAGTCAGACAAATGTGTACATGTACGATATTTTCTGTCTGGGGGGTTTCAGCTTTTTCCTACATTCCTTTGATGAAAATATGGAAATTTCAACCTTCTAAAGCAGTGTGGGCTTTCCAGGACTCGGGTCCTCTTAAGAGACAAGGGCATTCAAGTCCTGGTTAGGTCACCATTAAAAAAAAACAAGCTATACCCTGCAAAAGCTTACCTGTTTCAAAACTCCCACTTACGTAGAAGAAGAGAAAGAACAGGAGCTGGTTTTCAATGTCAATGCTGCTAAATCATATCTCATAAGCATTTCATAAAAGAAAACCACTTGACTATGTAAGAGCTGTAGAAATTTACTTTGCAGGCACGCGCTAAGGCACACTGAGAGCCAGGCTCACCATTCCTCCCCGGTCACATGGAAGCTGGCTGCTTCTGCGGTCGCACACGTGAGGCACGAGCACTTGGCTGCCGCCTGTGGAAAGCTCACCTGTTACATGTGAGAGGGGCTCTTCCCTGACGCCAGATTTCCCCCTGGCTTTTCCTTGCTCCTGCAAATGTCGATCCTACTGTTATCCACTTCTTAAAATATTTTCATCTAGTTATCACTGCTATATTGAACTACATAACCAACTCTAAACCCATCTCAGCACTAACATGAAGGCGTTTTTTGAAAGAAAAGGCTCAGAGGAGACAGGGTGTCCAGAACAGCCTCTTTAGTTCCCAGGGAGACTTATAGCATAAATCCTCACAGGCTGCTTCATTAATTAATAAACTGTAAGCATTTAATTGGTACCACTGGATATTCAGTGGTAGAATGTCAGTCTGAGCAAGGAGGCGGCAGGGGAAGAGCTGTTTCAGGAATGTTTTTCCCATGACTGTTCCTATAATTTGTAGCCTGCAACTTTATCAACAGAGCTCTCCCTTCCACACAACATCCAGAGTGCTCCTGTGGGATACAGATGTCTTATGCTTACTTCAGTAGATGTCGTTTGTGTTCTTCAGGCTGTGGAACAAGAAGAAACATAATCAAACCCACCCTTGAGCCTCTTCCAGAGGCCATAGGGGGCAATGGAAAAGTTCCCCTTGACTTCGGACCCAACCCTACCTTAGCCCACACTCAGGATGACTGACGGAAGGTCTGAGTAAGGGCTGGAGGGTCTGCGCCACAGAAGGGGTTTGGCTGCAGCAACTAGTCTGTACTAGCTAAAGGCCATTACAGTGCTCTTAAGAAGTCTTTTTATTACCTAAGGGTATGTGTCAGCCTTGTCAAGGACTGTTTCCAAAGTGTCAAGGGAGAAGGGTGAGCCCATCGGACACAAGGACATCCCTTCCCACGTTTCCTCTTGCTAAATATGTGCATGATCTAGAAGGAGGCATGTACCTTCCCATCTGAAAAAAAGAAGTGACCAGCACAAATTAAAGCTGCTGTGAGTGGGATTGGAAAGCCTTTAGGTAAACTCACATCTTTGAGTGAGTCTATAAAGTGTTCATTGTTTCAAAATCCTGCGTTAAAGTACTGGTTTGCTTCCCCTACGAAAGAAACAATGCCCCTGCATTGAAGGAAACTCCCAAAGGACAGAGCGTGGGCGTGTGAACACAGCTGGACCTCCCTGGTCAGGCTGGTGGATGCCTCCAGTGCTGGAGCTGAGGGCTGGCTTTCAAAGTCGCAGAGTTGCAGCTGGTGGCCAAGCTGCTACCAGGCCAGCCTGGCAGCTGCCATGGTGCCCTCTGTGAGACCAGCCAGACCTCTGATACTGGAATTTAGAGGTAGGAGTGGTGGAAGGGAAGATGCCTGCTGCCTTAGATCTCTTCTCAGCTCCTTGCCTCAGCAGAAGTCCCACTGCACACAGCAGGGACAGGGCTCCTTCCTGCCTTCCACATCTCCAGGAAGATCCGAGAGGACTCAGAGCTTTGCCCTGCCGCTGTGGAAGTTCGTTGAATCCAAAACCTTTTAAACAACACACTGTAGTTTCAGAGATGAGATGTGGTTTTGGTAAAAGCACTTTGCCAGAAGGTTTCAAACTAGCTCTAGTTATGGCAAGTCCTTTCAAAACTCATCAGTTTATTGAGCTGTTTTGCTAATCTGTCTCACAACCTCTCCTTCAAACTTCTGCTGGGCCATAGCATCGCTAACACTGACCCCCCTCTTCCTCCACTGAACCCTCTAATTTGAAATCTTCTCTGCAGTTTACTTCTTTCCCTGTGGTCAGTATGAAACCAAATTTAGCCTGTGTGCTCACATTATTCAGGTTATACCTCTCTTACTTACCGCCTCAAGGTCTGTAACAGTGCTAAGCTGCTGTGACCACTGATTGCTATGATTAGCTTAAGTGTTTCTGTCCACAAACAGTATTTACCCTTAAGTTCAATATAATAATGCGTATATACAAAAAACCATGGCAAAATCAGGAAAGATGAAGAAATATGGCATCCTTTGAGCACACATTACCACCTTCTGGAAGTTATGCCTTTGGCAGTTATTATACATACTTACAAGGGCTTGTCACCAGGCACTCAGAACATATCCTACCTGGTTTAGCTTAAGAGCAAATAATTATTTTCCTCAGCAGCAGTTATTGTTCATTAAAATGTCTTTGCTATTACACCTGTTTGGCATAACTCAGCAGGTATAAGGTAATGCTTCTGAAATTAATTGTGTAAATTCCTTAACCACTTCTGGAGAGCATTCAAAGGAATATCTTTATGTCTTTACATTAACTTTGTATTTGCCAGATACTTTCTGCCAACCAGACAAATGAATCGGATTTCCTAGCACAAACTGTACATACAACCTCTAAACACATAGAGTGACACAGACTGTTGCCTTGTGCACTCAAGGTGAGAATTAGCTGGAAGTTAGCTGAAGAGACATCTTGAGCAAACCTGCCTTCCAACTCAACCTTGACTTTGATGATCATCTCTCTTTAGAAGAGCACAGCTCCCTCCCTGACTGAGTCTCTGAGCCCAGACATATGTGGATAAATGCCCTGATCTGGGGAGCCAGACATTTTATGCTCACCTAAATTTTGTCACAACTCATACTTGAGGCAGGGAAATGCCAACACACTGTATAAAGCTCCAAAAGGCCCAGCTGAAAAATGCAGCCATGAACAGAGGAGGAGGTTAGGGCATGGCAGCCTGATTTTCAGAGAATAACTTAGCTGTAAGTGCCTGCACTCCATGTGCTGGCATTGAGCAAACCAACAGGATCAGCAGCCCCACTGCTCAAAGCTGGGTCTTGCCGTCTTCTGAAGCCCCCTCCTTCCTGTGCAGGGCAGCCCCCCGTGCCTGCTGCTCTGCGCATGGGCACACAGGGAGTGGGGCTCCAGTTCCCATCTCAGGCTGCAAGCGATGCAAGGTGAACTAGAGACTATTTCACAACACCTAGAAGATGAACCAGTCTGCAGCTGGGAATGTAAAGCCCTTGGGTGAGAAGGTGAGCAGGTAGTGGAGAGCCAGAGACACTAGGTCAGAAAGCATGGGGACACTTGTGTTGTAGTCACAGAACCATAGAATCATAGAATTGTTTTGGTTGGAAGAGACCTTTAAGATCATCAAGTCCAACTGTTAACCTAGTACTGCCACGTCCACCACTAAATCATGTCCCTCAGCACTACATCTACATGTCTTTTAAATACTTCCAGGGATCGTGACTCAACCGCTTCCCTGGGCAGCCTGTTCCAATCCTTTACAACCCTTTCAGTGAAGAAATTTTTCCTTATACCCAGTCTAAACCTCCCTGATCCCAGAAATTATTACATATTTCACATTAGATACCCATTAGATTACACACACACACATGCACACCCACCCCCCCAAAAAAGACAAAACCAAATCACAAAATCTATTTCGGTTTTACCTTAAACTACTATTAGGAAAACTGTCCAACAACTTTCTGTCAGGAGACAATTATAGGCCATAAGACCACTAGTTAAATGTATTAAATGGCACTAAAAATATGCTTCAAACAAGAGAACACCTGATCGGTAGGGAGTAGACAGCAAAGTAAAAGCATGTTTTAAGGATATTGGAGATTCTTTTTATAAATACTCTACTTTTTCACATAATGCTATTCCTCACAGATATTTCTTTAATTGCATTTTAGAGCAATTTACGAAAGTTTTATCTCTGTTCGCCTTTGTGTTGCTGCTTCACATGCCACCAGCTCTCAATACCTGCTTAACAGTGCTGTGACAGGCTGCAGGTGCCAAGGCTTCAGCCTTCAGACCCTTGCTGAACTCCTAAATGCAAGGGAGACGTTAATGGGCACATCAAAAAATACAGACAACAAAAAAGTCTGTGGGAGAAAAAAAATTCTTTCAGGAACCTCTTTTTCTCGCCTTGCTCCTGGCATTTGGTACAGCGATAGCTCATTTCCAGTAACAGCAGCTGCAGGGACTGCCGCACATGACTGGGTCACACATGCGTAGCCTCCCCAGCCTGCCTAATTCCCCATGTTTATCCCTTCTTCCAGCCTGGATAACTTTTTTTTTTCATTGACCCAATTTTATTTTTTTTTTCATTCAGAAAGCTCTGCAGGCTTTCATTCATCTGAGGATTTAACATCAATCCTTTATCTGTGCTCAGGCTCAGCCCTGCTCGGGGGATACAGCTGAATGCAGCTCTGCTCCTGGGTATACAGACTAGCCTAGTCCACAAAGGTTTCATTCAACTGAAGGTCCTTTAAAATAATCAGCTCCCGAATACTGAGGTTGGCTTCTTCTTTCTAGAGATATAAAAGTGCCAAAAACTTTAATTTCCCAAGATTTCAGAGATATCTGGACTTTGGTGTCTGCAATGGGGGAAGGTTTCTGACATAAGTTGCACCTACGTTTTGAAGTTAACAGCATTACCTGTCTCAGCTGAAGTATCAGCTCAGTAAGTGTACACTCTAGCCTTGCTGGTCAATGTCACCAATTTTTAAGACTCACCTCTTAGCCGATATAGTAATTTATAGACACCCCTTCTGATGCTGGACACCAACATTTTCAGCTGTTGGTCCTAGTCAGTAAGAAAGATGTCACTCCCCCACAAACACAGCATTTCTGGGTTTTCTGCTTTCTTCACTTCTGAATCTATGGCCCAGTAATTTTCTCCTGACAGTACGTAGTTGATATTCATATTACAGTTAAGAGAAGCAGATAAAGGATAATTTTAAGGGGCAAATACATAGCAGTCTTAACTGATGGATAGCATGTGTTTTATTGCACTGAAGAAGAAACAAGTTCACTCTAACCGTAAGTTCTATTCAGTCAGGTCTATCAATAGCAATGATGAGTTCCATATTGCTGAATTTCCTGAGCTGCACACTTCATGAGAAAAGGAATGAATCTGACCTCTGGCTATTATTTGCAATGCTCCTGTACTTGTAACTGAACCAAAGTCTTGGACAATGTTATCTGTCTACCATAGTCTTCTACCTCCTAAAATCTTTGCTACTGGACCCACCATTTGTTACAGAGATGTTCAAGAAGCCACTGAAGCAGAGCTCATCCGTCAATGGCTATTGCAATTCTTTGAGCATCTATTGTGAGGAATTGTGCTGTTGTCTTTTGAGCATCTCTTTACACCAGGTTTTAAATTGTTCAACTAACATAATTATTTTCATAAGATCTGACTCACCAATATTGTACATCTGGTGCTGTCGTTCAGCACCCAAAATAGTGTAAAGATTATGAAATATTATTGTTCTGATTGGTAACAAGCCAAGAGATTCATTCTATTATTCATCCTGTTAAGATGTAGTCCTCTCTATTAACAAAAGCAAAATTACTTCAGCTAACAAAACATTCACTTGCCTTAAAATTAATCTGTTGACTTCTACTGGTCCATATATTACAGGTGGAAAATAACCACTTACGTCCATGAGTTGAAGTGCAAGTTCACAATTTGTTGCAGGAAAGTTTAAATTGGAGCCAAGTTTTTCACTAAAGTGTGCAGTGAAGGGGAATAATTTTCTATGCAAAAGATGACTGTAAATTTTGCAGAGCATTTTTGAACATCACCCACCTCTGAGAATCAAAACAAAGGCATGCCTTCACTGCAGTCACTAACCTTGCTTCTCAAGAGCAAATTAGAGACCTCCATGCTGCCTCATCTGCCCATATCCCAACAGCCACTCAAGCTAGCTAATATGACTGGCATAACCTGGCTGGCACAACCCTGGCTGACAAACTCTTCTGATGAGCTGATTGTAGAAGACCAACCAGGCTAGTGGTATGAAAGCTTAATTTTTCCACAAAGCAATTTTTCCTTTTATTTCAGTGCTGTCTGGCTTTTAATGGCTCGTTTGAATTGTGCTGAGTAATTATAATGTTCCTTTAATCCAGTCCCAGATGTTCCCTTGCTTGAGTCCTGTGACACCCACTCACATATCACAACTTCTTCATCCTGAGCCAGCTTCACTTCTTACCCTAATGCTGAGCAGTCGCTGCCAGCACTGTCATTCCCTGACACCAGCGCTGAGACTGCTTAGTGGATCTAGATGACTATGTAGCAGATGTTACCCCTTAACAAAAGAGAGATGTGTGGAAAGACTTCCCTGTACTAGGAGAAAGGATGGCCAAATGTATATGCAAATAGTATGGAAGTACATTTCTTCCTTTCATAAATAACAGACAAATTATTACAGTGGCCTAAGAAACTGAATTTAATTAAGAAACGTTTTCATCATCATTCTCTGCTCTGATCCCTCTGTGTTATGATCCTCCTTGGGAGTTTGCCTTCTTAGCAGAGAACTGGGCTGGTATAAGCACTTTACAGAGGCATCCACTTCTAGTTTGCTATGTGGGCTGCGATAAAGCAGCTTTCATGAAAAAGTGTTAATTGCAAGGAAAAGTCAGAACAGCTTCTGCTCTATTCTGTTAAAGAGGAAGAGTTTTTAATGACAGAAAGCAGATAGGTATGCTTAAGGGAAAATCTGTCAATTCCACTATGAGCAGCCAGCCTTAGGGACGTACGAAACCCCCAGCAGCCATGAGAAACATGGGTAGGAGGGCTACTGTTGTCTAGGCTTACATGAAACATTACAGCCATTTCTGCGTAAACGTTTCTCTTTATTTCACTGCTAGCTTATTTCTCAGTTTGTTTTCTTCTAGACAAATACTGGATAATCCACTGCTTCTCTAGTGTCATATGCAATCAACTCTGGAATTTGAGATTATTATTATGTTACTTACCATAATTGTCCATCCCTTTGCTATGACTACAGTTATGCATGGACAAAAAGCCCTTCCTGTACTTACACAACCTGCTAGGCACAGGGCAGCATTAGGCAGGATTCAAAGTCCAATTGATTCTAATTCCACACACTAGTAATTTCTGCAGCATCTGTCCTCCGAGGATCTTGCTGAGCCTCGCTATACACTTATGCAAGGCACGTGAACCTACCGAATAGAATAGCAGATAGTGTCTTACTGCCCATGTAGTACTGGCTGCCTAAGGAGGGCACCTTCTGCCATCTCTGAAGAACACCGTAACCATCCTGACCATCGTTTTTCCCACCACACTGGCAGCCTCCAGAGCTACCAGGAAGTTATGAAAGAGCAGTTAGAGCTGAGGAGAGAGTTCTCCCAATAATCAGAGAAAAAGACTTGGTCCACATCATTTCAAGTAAGAAGAGATGTATCCAAAACCAGATGTTTTCCCAAAATGTGAATCAGATGTTGAAAACTTCAAGAACTCCCCAATACCTAGCGGCAGAACTGAGTTTCAGTTCTCAACTTCTTTGACTGCAACTGCTAGCAGTGCTCAGAATACTGTAGATAACCTTACTTAAAACACATCTACAACATAATGTTCTACAACATTAAGCTTTACACCGTATGTCCTTTTGATTAGTCTTGGCTTGACTTTGATTAGTCCTGGTTTTACCTAAGTTAGAACAGGGGCACCTCTATTTTGCTTATAGCTGGGCATGTCAGCTAGACTGATGAATGAATGGCAGCATGTTTACACAGGCCACATCAGGATGTAGTCTAGGTATAACTTATCTTGAGCATGAAGATAAATAACATAACTTAGAGGAAGGCTTTCAGGGCCAAAGTCCATATACACTGTGTGAGATGAACAAGCACTTCCCAGGCTGGGCCCATGTGCTCTCCCCAGCTATGTTCTGTCTTTATGCTAGAAAGACACATGCTTGTGACCCCTCTCCCTTGGACCTCAGAGTCCCTCTGCGGGGCAGAAGGGAGCCAGGGCACACCCCACCAAGCTGCTTCAGTTGGCAAAATACACCTGTATTGCAAACTTAATTGTGAAACGCCTGGGTCTTTTCCTGGGAGCTACCACATCTCTCCAGATTCTCATGAAGTCACCTGGAGTCAGAAAAACTCTGCGGCTCTCAGTGTTCAGCCTTTGTGTTAGAACTGATCAATCCTCAGCCTTTGTGTTCGAGCCGATCAATCCTCAGCCTTTGGGGAAGGTATGATCTACTAGTACTATAGCAGAGTCCCTTGAAACACAAGCATGCCTCTCATCAAAGGGGAAGAGATGTGAGTTCAGATGCTGGTTTTCTTGTGGGTATACTGCATCATTGTACGGGAAATGTCAGCTATGACAAATGACAGGATTTTCACATACCTATTGAGGCAGGAGAGAGGTAGGGTATGACTGTCCAGGCGTAGGACAATGACATATTTTATGATGGTCAGACTTCTGGCTAGGTGATTAAGAAGGGTTGAGGCATGATACTCTGCACTATTTCGATCATCAGCCATAAGGCTGGGCATTCTGCCCAATAGGACTAGTTCTTACTGTATTGTTAAAGCCCAGTAAAGGTTTGTGTATCATACGCATCTTCCTTTCTTAATTTCATAGCATAATACTGATGTAAGAAGCAAATTTGTAATAATGCAGACAGCAGAAAGCCTGTAAAAATATGCCATGGAACAACTCTCTTAGTGAGCTTGTAAAACAAAGGTGGGCAATAAAGTGTAACACTGCGGCATTTCTCTACCCATGCATTTAAAAGCCACCTCCTGAGCACTCCCTGCAAGAAGAAATCCAGTCTCTGGGCTCCAGTCTCATTTTGAGGTTATTATTCCAAGTGCAATCCCCAGCAATGAGGTAACAGGGATATTGTTGTTTCTCTGTGGGACGCCTCACAGATAATTGTTTTGGAATATATGAAACTGTTCTCTTGCAAATCAAACATACTTGTAGTGTTGTTTTTGTATTTAAGATGAGTGCTAAATGACCTAGGTTAAAAGACCAGAAACATCTCAAACCAGACTCAAAGACCTCCCATTTCCTTGGCCGCTCCTCTTCTTCCAGCTATACCAGTATGAAGTGGTACTATTTCTTTAGCGGAAGTACACCACTGCCCTTAAAGCTCCAGCTTTTCACAGCTATCTCTGCTTGATCAAGCATTTGAACTGGAAAATTCTTCCTGAGCTCCCAGTTTAACATCTCGGTGACACTGTGGCCTGGCAAAACTGAGGAGGATGCCTGAATTTTCCAAACATGTTTTTTAAATCTATGCTAGCAAATTAATCAGTGGAAATTCCTAGCCACCAGAACCTGATTGCCTGTTAGTGTAATTGTTAATATTCGGTTATGGTTCTCACGACTGCACGTCCATGGGTCATGGGCTTTAGCTGTGCCAAGCTGGGACTCAGCTCCTTCTCCAGGCTCCTGTTGCCTCCAGAGAAGACGCATTATCCAGAAAATGATTCGGAGCAGGACCCTCAGCCCCTCTGACTCACCCGCTCTCCACCGATGATCAGAGACAGTGAGAAGATTATCCTCCACTGGCTATGGTGAGCCTCTCCAAACACTCTGCTGAGAATCGTTTTTGTTGGTCCACTGTTTGCTGATTGTCATTCAATATTGACTTCCAAAGCCATCTCACTTTCTGAATATGCTTTGCTAATCCTTTTGGAAAGGTCTGAAACAGCTTCTCACATTACAGCTACAATTCTAAAGTTGGTTTCTAACAGAATTCATTTCCCTAACCACACTTGAGTGTATTCCCTCTTTATCACTGTTTTATGACCAAGGTTATAAATAAAATGAACGAAACTATATTGCAACGAAACACTTTCACACACACCCTGGTTCCCCATGGTAGCTGAGATGTATGATATTCAGTCCTGCAGTGTCTGATTCACAGAGGAGGAGGAACTGTCCATTCTTCTTTTTTAAAAGAGTTAGATAAAGTTGTTTGATTCTGACCACATTTCCTCTCACAGCAGTCCTGAGACACTTTTCAAAATTACTGTACATTTACACCACAAAACTGCTGACAATCAGTCAATGATATCCAATACCTGGTACCTTATAGACATACTCCTGTCTTTTCATATTGCATCAGTAAAAAAAAGATCATTTAAGATAAATTTATTTTCTACAGGGATAAGAATCAACCATTTAAAAAAACCAAAAAGTAAAGTTAATTTTTTATCGTATTCACACACTGCCTTATCTATTTAATGTCAAACAGTAGTGAAAAGGAATCTACATCCATATCACACTTGTGATTGCAGGGATCTTCCAGAGCATTGCACCTTCACTGCCTGACAAGCATCTCATGTCAGAGGCATGCTGGAGGGATGAAGAAAGCAGAGCGATGCTCACACAGTGATGCCACTCACAGCATCACTCCGCTCTGGTCACACCGATCAAATGCTTGCAACCAAACTAAGAGTGACTGAATTTCTCTCAAAGGGCAACAGCCTCAGAGAAGAAGCCTTACAAACGGAATCCTATGCCCTCTCTATATGTGTATATATGTGTATGTGCACGTATATGTACGTTTCTGTAGGGGATGCTGTACGGGATGCCATGCCTCAGGCTGACAGCTGGCAGGTAGTGGCTGTCAGAGTCTGGTTTCTCCTCCCAGGAGAGGGAAAGCCCCCAGCTTTCAGTTCAGGGTTGACTTTCACGGAAGATCGTCCTTGAAAGAGATTAGGAAACATAAGGATAGTTAACCTGATCATAAGCGGGTCATTGAACCATGTTATGATTGAGCAGTTATTACAGAAACATTTTTCCTTTAGTTAAAATTCCAGTCCCACAGGAATAACTGAAATTGCTTGGTTTCATTTTTTATGTGCCATGTTTGACTGTGAGAGAGTACTGAAAAGAAAACCAGTTCCTCTTCAGACCCACAAGCTTTCTACACTTGCCTATTATAAATTATTACTGAGGCACATTTTTTTAAAGAAACTTGCTTTCCTGGAACTGTCTGGGTGTTTAGAAAACCAAGCATAAGACAAAAAATCAAAATGATCATTAGGTTCATCAGTCAAACTAAGTAAGAAAAGAAGCTTTTGAAATCCTTTAAGTCAGATTTACAGAAATAAGGCATTTCTCAGACTGACAGTTCTACCTTTCAATCCCAAAACCTGATTTTGCAAATTTTAAATTTGTGTGCAATTAACTGTGCTCACAGAAGGCTGTTGTGGTGGAATTTTGATTAAACTATCAGTAAGGCATTTACGCCTCTAACATGCGGTATAGAGTAATTAAGCTAAAATACTTGCATATTAATTGGGTTATAAGGCGAGCGCATGTTTAGACTACGAAGAGTATATGGCTTTATGTCCTTATTTTCCTTGAGAAATAATCAAAGCCATTTGCAAATACGAGTGACTGAGGCCTTGCCATAGTCCTGTAGTCATTTTGCTGCTGAAAACACCATTTTGCGCTGTGTACACCAGCACAGAGGAATAACAGGACCTTACAACAGCAGCAAAGAAACTTATCATCAGGCTGGAAACAGGACCAGGATAATCAGACTTCTTGGCATGCGTGGTAGGTGCAGAGCTTGAATCTGAATCTTCCCTCCCCACTTAACACAAGCAGAAATAGAATGAAAATGCCATGGAGCTTAAGACTGTCCTATACTGATACACTAGTCTCTCAAATGGCAATACTCACCTTCTTTTGGATCTTCAAAGCTGGTCTGGCTTTTCCTTCCCTCCCTAACTGGAAACAAATAGCAAAGCTCAGCTGTGGTGATATGGTGGCAGCAGGAGCAGGCCAGGTCATTAGGAGATGCAACGTGAAATCAGTAACGTTTAACAGGAGAAAGTGTAAAAGTAAGTAGAAGAGCTGGCAGTGAAATTCTGGGGTTGAACTCCAAGTTTTCCAGCTACAGATACAAGTATAGGGACTTAAGACAATCAGAGACAGATATTTAACATTATTTTGTCCACCATCTCTAGATTTCTTAACATAATTCTGCATTTTTCAAGGCATTTCCAAAAAGAAGAATGATGATCAGCTTCATGTGGCAAGAAAATTTCATCTGGAAAAGAAGGGCTGGTTTATACCGTGAGAGAGCAGAGATGCGTAACTGTACGCATTCACTTTAGAGGAGGGAATATGGTGAAGCAAAAGAACAGGGAAAACTAAAGCACACACATGGTTATCAGTATGAAATCTTCTCATTTACTTCCCACTGTGTAATTTATTCATCTCACAGCATACGGGTACATTGAGAGAAACAAGGAAAAATGTGTTTTATCAGAGTTCAATCAGTGTTGTGGAAAAAAAAAAAGCCATTTTTATCCTTTAGGCAGTCCTTCTTAATTGTGAACACAGTCCACAAGGCTGCTCACTGCAACTTCTCAAAAATAATTAGTATGGATGATGTTCAGAATGATCAATTTTAAAAAGGCCAGAGGAACTGAGATGCCAGTGTGAATCCCAGCTTCCCACCACACAGCATCTGGAAGGCGCAGCCGACCAAACCAGCCCCATCACGAGGCAGGCTACAGCCGCCCGTTCGTCACGCAGCTGATGGACAGCCGTGTTCTCCACATCCCCCTCCCAGCTCACACCTTGCAGCCGGTGCTGGGGCTGAACAGCGTGAGCCCCCTGCAAGGTAGCTTCCCACACCACTGCTACTGATGCTGGTTTCTCTTCAGCTCCATTCAAGTGGAGCTCAGTGGCTGCTTGAAGCTTAAATACTTACTTAGAGTTTGACTCCAATCTGCCAGGGGGCTGAGAGAGGTTCACAGTGCCTCATGAGACCCTTGGTGTGCCTGGAAAACTCTCCCCAGTACCACACTTCTTCTGGCAAGTCCACCACAGGTTAATGAAGGGCCTGAACTGCAGTTCTTTCTCACTCTTCCAAAGACATCAGGTTTTTCTCATCACGGCAGGCCAGGGACACCAGCTTAAGCATACGAAAAGCTCAGATGCCAAAGTACTCACAGAAATCTTTAAACTCTGTATTGATGATAATGGTAGATCTTCTGTACAGAAGATCAGCTTCTGATGGTGGGCTTTAGGATGGCCAGCGTCCAGATAAAGTCTGAACAATGTTGGGGAAACAGGTATGTGGTAAGGACAGTCTCTCTTTGTTGAATATTATATGGGAGTTGGGGTATCCAATCACTCTATTTCCCTTTTCTGTCTCCAGTGCAATGAAAAGGAACTTCAGGGAAGCAGAGAATAATATCCAAAGAATTTGATTCCTCTATGTTTTATGCCTGGGAAAAGTTTTTAAAACCCTACTGCATAAGGATAATGCTATTTTCTACAAAAAGTGCATTGCTGCTGACAATGGCAAAGCATTGAGTATTCAACCCCTGCTTTTATCCGATTCCCCTCTAATCTCCCGGATAAGAGCAAGCAAAGCATTTTACTTGTAGACCCTTCATATCCCTTCTGGGAAATTAAAAGATGCAAAAAATCCACCGTGGGATAGTGTGGAGTTTAAGGGAGAAATAATGAACACTTGTTAGTGAGAAAGGAAGAAAACTCTGAGGAACCTAAGGACAGAACTGTAAGGAAAGTCAGCAATGACTGAATGGCTCTGGAGAGTAAGATATTAGCCAAGGCCGGGGAACAGATCATTATGCATATGGCCTTAAGGGACTCCACCCGGAGGAGAGAGCAGAGAAAATTTCTGCTAAAGAGGAAGAAGACGTAAAGTTTTTGATCTCTTTCTTTCTGGCTCAGGAGGACAGAAGAGCTGTCCCTAAGGACAGCTTCACACTGAAGACAGCGCTAGCCCATCTGGCCTGCACGAACGCTGGGAATGAGGGTCAGACTTTTCAACTGAACTTCATTTCAAGGAAAGAATTTACTTTGAAGAGCCACACAAATTTGGCATCCCTTCATTTTTATTGTTGCAAGTTATTTGCAGCGGAAATAAAGAACAATGAAAGAGAGGATATAGACAGTTTTTGAAGGAATTCATTATTATTTATAGCTAAGGAATGAACACCAACATTTCCCGCTTGCAGATGTCATTTGATGCCCTGCGTTAAATGCCCGTGTTGCCCACTGCAGCCCACCTGCAGCCCTGGGCTGCTGGGAAGTGCAGTGAGGAACTTCCACACTGAGTTTAGGGGAGTTCACAGAGTTTAGGGGGCTCACGCGGACCTGGGCAGCAAGTGCTCCTGGCAGAGGCGAGCACTGTCAGCCCATCCTACAGTGCCCAGCAGTGACCTACTGGTGAGACTGGAGGGGTAAAAAAACCAGAGGGAGTGTGTACAAGGGAGGCTGAGGGAGAGTCTGGGAAAAAGATGCTGGGAGATGAGGGGCAAAACAAAGAGCTGAAGAGTATCATCTGGGAAACGTCACCTCCGATGGTACCATATTCCTTATTTTTAGTGTTACTGGTTGTTCCTAGTAGTAGTGATGTTGCTCTAAAGCACAAACACCCCAGAACCATTTCAGGTGGGTCTCAAGCCATGAGTTATTAATGTTGAACAACCCTCTGATGTACATGGTCCAAGCAGGGTCCTGTTAAAGTCTGCAAGACAGGCCAAAAGGGGAAGTTACTCCTTCTGTGCCTCTCTATAATGAACTTAATCTGAGAATTCAAAGCGTATGTTATTATTGAATAACATACAGCCATCAGTGAAATATGAGTATATTTTTCTAAAGCTTTAAATGACAGCTTTCTAACACAACCTGAACATAACCTGTTATTGGCCTTATTACAGCGATAGCAACATAATGAGTACTGAATCTACAGATTAACGATTTCCCAGGTACACCACATAGGTGAATGGTTCATTTCCCCCTGTACCACTTGTCATTGCTTCATAAGCAGGAGTCGTGACTGAATTATAGGAAATCAGAGAAAGTCTTAATACATAGTGTTTACACTTCTGTTTCCAAATACCTAATTTCCCAGCATTGAGGAAAATCAAGAACAAGCTGACTGATAATGATGAAATACTTCCAGTCAATTTGCAACCAAGCAGAAAGAATATTAAACAATTTTAACTGGAGAGAAATATTTTTGGATCAGTAGATCAAGAAAATTCGTACCAAGGAGCACCAAAAGCGATGGGTGAGGTGTTACCTGTTGGAAAATTTTCAGTTGCAGGTGAAAATTTCAGAAGCATGTCAGTGCTGTATTAGTACTAAACCAAAAAGTGAGGCAACCTGTTTAACAACAGCTGACATCAGTTTCAGACAGAGCTATGGGAAAGCTGGAGCAGGAGTTTATGACTAACAACAAAATTGGAGTGCAAGGGGAAAACAAGTTTTGCCAGATAAACCTAAGCCCACATTTCAGTGAGATTTCACATTTATTTGATAAAGTTACCAGCACTAGTGTATTAAACTCTGCCAAAATCAGGAGAAGTAGTGGTACAAACTTGTGCTGAAGAAAATGCACCGATAGCCCTCCAGCCCCACTGGTAACAGCACCCCTGTCACAGAGACAATGACACAGATGTGGTTTTAAATGCACTATATAATTGGGTTGCAAATTCAGTCAGCCACTAAGGACCAGAGTGGCAGTGTCTGCCACCCTTTGTGGCATGGATGTGACGTGATTTCATACGGTTGTAGGTTTAAGATTATCATGGAGTATGGAAATGGGCTTTGCTGCCAAAGTTCAGATGGACACAAGAAGCTCTGGCAACAGCAGAATTAAAAAAAAGGGGGAGGGAAATATGTTGAAAATTGCAAATTAACTGTTATTTATAGGAATGGTTTGGTTGATAAGAAGCAAAGAGCGTAGAAGTTTTACACATTGACAAATTTACATCAGCTTCATAAATCCTCCCCATTTGAGTAAAAACCTTGGCTCATAAGCAAAAATCCTAGAGGTGCGTGCACAACTGGGAAAGGAGCTTTTCAATGCACGGGTGGTCCAATCCCCAGAGGGGCACAGTCCCACGTGGGACTGGGACAGGGAAGCAGGTGGACACGTGGGACCTTACGGTGCTCCCTGCAGGTGGGAATCTGAAAAACCCAAGCCAAAAGAGATCGGCAGCTGCCAGCTGAATCTGAAAGAGACTTAGCACAGAGAAGATTTGAAGTATTCCCACTTTAGCAGGGAAGAGATGGCTGACCTGACTGCAGACTGAGAGGGAACTTACAACACTTGTGAAGCTGAGTTCATCACTGGATTCAGACATGCTGGTAATGCAGCAGTAATGGAGACTTTCTGCATATCTCAGTGGAGAATTTACTCTGCTATTGAGATTTATTATTTTAAAAATTACTAATACCATTTTGCCTTTACAGCCAGCTGTCCCAGGATGTGATTTCTCCAAGTACTGATTTGTGAAATATGTGTGATATACATATATATATATATGAAATATATATAGCTATTGATAATGGGACAAAAAAGTAACCTTCAGTTTCCATTTACGGTACAAATCTGCGACTGTAATCAGTAAAGGTCTGTTAAATATTAGTGAAGAGAGAACAAACGGGAAAATAGCACACGGGAAAAATCCCGCTCAGATTTCAATTATCTGCCAAAACCCTTCTCTTTTTAACCTGTGGCCTCCAGGAATTGGCATTGGCATTAGTCCTCATTATTTAAACACTTACTTTTTGAAGGCCTGCAGCAGTCTGATGGGAAACATTAGTGAAAAAAGATATTTCTGAAAAGACCTTGCCATGTTTGGAAGATCCTAATTCAATACAGCTATGTAGAAAATGTGATTCAAGAGGGTCACATACATGCTTACATTTTTATTTGTAATCACAAGCCCAGCAGGAGAAGAAAAAAAAAGGGGGCTGTTTTCCAAACAGAATTTTAGTGGAGAAGTGGGGAAAACTGACTGAAACTGGTAAAAAACAGTGTATCTGACCAGCATTGTCTTCTTGTTACCTCGGGTTCCCTCTTCTGCCTCTATTCTTCCAGCTGCTATTCCTATATTTAACACATGCCCAGACTACAGAGCATAACGTAGCAGTGGATGCCTCCAGACCGACTGCGAAGAGGCTTTCCCAGGCAGCGTACTGAGCAGGTTGTGCCGCACTCCACGCTCCCACGCTGGAGAGGTCAGCCTCGCCAGCAGTAGGTCGCAATACCAGCAGCAAGATGGTTGCCCACAGGACTCCCTGACATGAGACTGAAGCTGTCCGCAGCGATGCTACGTCTGGCAGTCCGCAGGGCACAGGTCCTGTCCCTACATGACACTAACAAAGTAGACAAACTGCGTTACAGTCCTTTCAAAATTCAAGATCTTTTGAAGAATTAAACCAGCGTTACAAGATGCCTCTCTTCTCACACAGTTCCTCTACTTCAGAGGAGAGAGCAATTTTTCAAGGGGGAATAGTCTCTATCCAGTGGGCCTCTGTGATATAACTACTAACATGATGGGGAGATTAAGCCCCAGAGGATGGCGCAGCCGCATACCATTGCTCATTAACTCCCAACAGCAACACAGGAAGCAAACCAAAGCCTTACTAGCAGGTTTTTTAATCTGGATAATTTGACATTTAACAGCTAGGAAATGTGCCCTCAGAAAAAGGAATTTGGCTAGTCAGGGTGGTCACCATAGAGCAGGATATTAAAAACGAAAAGCAACTCACATTTCATAAACTGTTGTATGCCACTGAATGTAGCAGAGCTCTACTGGTCCACGTAAGCTCAGGCTCTGTCTGCCAGGGTCTCCACGTCTAACCAGTGAGCCACGCTGCCCACACATTCCTTGTGCTGTCCCACAGGTTCTCCCAATCTATCCACCCCTGCACAGTCCTTTGTCAGTGCGGTTTTGCAGCGTAAATATTCAAAGGCGATATTGCTCACTGCTGATAAAGGACCACACTGTCATTTTTACTCAGAACAGGTACCATGGTACTGCTCAGTCCAAGCATGGAGTGAGGTACGCTTCAAAGAAAAGAAAACACGTGCAGTAAATTACAGACATTAAAAGTCTCCTTAAGGAGTCACCTGGACTGATTATGTGAGTCTTTGTGCTTATCCAATGCTGAGTACACACTGAAAAGCTCATTTGAATAGGAAAAAAGACTGGATCTGACAAATCCACGTGATGAAGAAAAACATGTCTTGAGGAGGCTGTCCCTGCTACAGCACAAGAAAGCACATTGTGAAACCACCATGGTGTGGGTGGGAGAAGCAAATTCCAGAATTACGGATGGTATGTGGCAGCATATTGATCGCCCCCCAACAGGACTGCCTCAGCTCTGCACAGGCAGTTTGCTTGAAGGAGGCAGAAAGCAGAGAAGCAAGTTCTCCTACAACACAGGAACTATTCTTCTGAATAGCCAATTCATCTCCTGCATGAAATTGTCCATTGCGGTTACAGTTGCTTAGTTTCTTCAAAAATTCTTCATACTCCTGGGCTTTAAAACTATGGGAACAATGACAAAGACTTTCCAAATCAGCTGTTAAACTGTAATATATTCCCTTTAGCTCATTACATATAAGAGCTTTGTTTTTATAATAATGTAGATTCTTTTGTTTTTCTAAAGCCCTATGCAAACTTTCAACTATGTAATGCCACACTTTGGAAGATTTGACCTTGTTCTTCATAACAAAAACATATGGTAGGGAGCCACCTCTAAGATGAAAAGCCCGTAGTTCAATCCTTGCACCGTATTCAGCTGTAAAAACAGCCTTCACACTCCTCTGGAGAGCTATTGAGCAGGTTTAGCAGTAGAGTGCCTCAAAAGGAATTGCCTACATGGCCCACAGTGTGCACAGCTCTGTGTTAGCTCATACGGGGGGAGAAATCTGAAGTGCACTCTGTTAAAAGGCCATCACACACTGGTAAGCAGAGATGGGAGCAGACTCAAATGCAAACATAACTTTCTGCTTCTCATGACTCTCAGATTTTTGTCCACATTGCAGGCTTTGCCTGGCCCAAATCTGTCCAGGTCAGGCACTCACCATTCACAACCTGAGTTCAAACGCAGAAGAGATGGCAGTATCCCCTGCTCTGAGAAGGTTAATCGTATCTGGAAAGGATTGCTGTGCCTTCTGGGAGACCTGTGGTGAGACCTGGACCTGCCTCTGTTTGATCCGCCCAGACTGACTAAATGCACAGACTCAGGTCTGCAGTATGTCTTCAATATACTTGACGCTCTGGATCTCCAGAACCTGAGACACGTGTGAAGTTGTGCACAGATAGTGACTGGAACTGGTCCTGGGTCACACACTCAGAAGTTAGCATAAACATATTCTGCTTGCCTTGCCATGTCTTGTCTTGCTTGCCTGTTTGGTGGCCTTCAGAGTCCCCTGAAGTAAATCAACAGCATTTTCTGTCACTCTTCACAAACATTTGCAGATAGTGACAGCAAAATATTCTGGTTAATGGACATTAGAAATAGGCTTTATTGGAGTGACTGGTCTCATTGAAACTTCTGCCATGAACAGTGACTGTGAACTTCAGGATCACTGGTGAGGGAGCATCCCCAGCTCAAACTAGATCTTGTCAATACAGACCAAAATGCAGGCTCTGTCAAGCCCCCACACACCGTGAAAAGCAGGCAGAAATACTATTCTTCTGCTTCTATCTGGACTAAGCAAACAGACATTAAGCAAAGTTCAGCCATTTCATTTTTGCAAAACAACTATTCCACCGCAATGGGGATGTTGTTTCATATCAATATATCAGCTATATACAGGTACCCTGGCACATTTTGTAAGGATGAAAAATTAAGCTTTGTGATACTCCATTTGTATCGGGCAATTGGACCAACTGACATAATTATCAGATGCCATTTAACAAGGGCACCTCAGAACCTGGGTGCCAAAATTAGGACATATTCACTCAGGTTTTCAGACTTCAGGCACCAGGTGGTGGCAATGTGGTTTCAGATCTGTGGATAATATGAACTCTCCACACATCAGAAAGTACACTGACCTCTTTATGTTGACTTGCACTATGAACTAGCACAAAAATACAAGGCCATAAGGAGAGGCAGTATGTGTTTTAAACCAGATGATGCAGTTAGGGACAAAAGATCAGACACAAGATTTCAGGTACGCAAGCTTTTTGAATGGAAAGGAAACTCACTCTGATTGCCTGATGCTGAGCACCTGCAGGCTGAGTCCCATCCCAGTGCAGAGTGTGGTTTTACAGCATAGCTCAAGGAGCTTAAAAAGTTGTTTGCCAGTTTTACGTGACAGCTACTGATGCCCTATTGAGAAACAGAACCTGTCTACTAACCTCCTTTCTTTGCTTTAATCACTGAGTCATGCTTTCTGTATTGGAACAGCTCTGTGAAGAGTGGGAGAGCTGAAACACAAACACCGAATGGTAGGACACTTGCTCCAATAGCACTTTACAAAAGTAGAAAGTGATGGAGACTTGACCCAGAGGAAAAAATATAGACAAATACAAGTGTGCTACGTTGCTAGAGCAGTGAGGAAATAAATGGAGACAATCAAGGATTGTGCCTCCTCAAAGTGTAGTCATCACCAGGCACAAATGCACTCATATAGGGCAGGGCAAACTTTTGCTAGTCATGTGTACAGGACCTCACAAACAGGTATTAACACATATCATGATCACTTTAAGTACTTCTGATGATGAATACTGAAAATTTCTATAGTCCAACTTAATTATTAGGTGCTAGATAGCTTACATTTTTTAAAGTAGAAAAAAAATCCTCTCCTTATCAAATCTAGTGCCAACTAAATTTTTCCGGTACTAATTTAACACATTCCTATGTAGACTGAGCTATTCAGTATTGTTCACTGCAATACAGATGATCATATTACCCTGTGAAACTGTGCTGTGTACATAGTGTTTACTACATCAGAAGCTTTTCGTTCAGGCAGTAAAGCCAGCTATAGATGGCACAACATGTCCCAGAGCCTTACGGGCTTGGAGGGGACAGAAATCTGCCAGGCAGTTGTTTCGTACCCAGCACAGAAGTATTCTGGCTGCTCTGGGAAGGGAGAAGTCCTGTTCACAGATCAAAATACACAGAAAAAGCAGCTCTGTGCTGTCAAAGATCTTCTTATTTGTGGCTTTCACTGGAGAGCTGCGAGCTGTAAAATGTGCAGTCTAGCCATTCCTCCTTCATATGGAATAAACACAAACACTTTTCTGCAGAAATCAATGACTCAAGGAAAGGTTTGTTTGCTCTCTGAGTGATTTGGGAAGGCAGAGAAGAATGCTGTTGGGGAGTTCTTGGCACGAATTTACAGTGTGAAGACAACAGCTTGCAATGGAAGTTGGGAAATATTTAGAAAATTTGAAAACAGATCGTGTTATATTGTTCCTGTCTCAAATGATGTGTGGACAATGTTCACCTCCCTGCGGGAGGGAAGAGGGTGTGCGGCTGAGGAGGGAGGCAGTGGAATTCGCACGCTCCGATCCTGCTGGGCTTTGCTTTGTTTTGGTATGGAGGGACGATGGGGGGAGAGGAAAGGATTCTGCCTGTACGCCTGAAAAATAAAAAGGTGTTTTAACTAACAGGAATATACTGTCTTGTATTATTTTGTCTTGTATTAATATCTTATTGGGGGGGGGGGAGGTGGAAGTACTTTTTACTCCCATGCTAGGCAACACGGGAAAGCACACATTCAGAGATAGCCAAAATTTTTTACTATATTAAATTTTGCTAAAATCAAAACTTACCCATATTGCAAAACATAAGCTGTCACTGTTTTGACAGGAAGGAGGGAAGAGGGTGGGGTAGGGAAAAAAGCAAAGGAGAGAGGAAGACAGCACGTGAGAACAGACATATGTAGCACCTCCCAAACGTTTCAGATTTTGATGAACAGTGACATTTTGGCACAACTCGGCTTGGTGAACATGTTTGAAAGACCTTGGCTTTGTTTCTGTATGGAACCAAAGGATGTTTCAAGACCTCAACAGATGTCACGAAATGGGATAGCCACTGTCCAAGAAGATCCAACTAGGTTTGCTCCAGCGTATATCAGGCAGGGCCCGAATATGAGTAAGCTGACAGACACAAAATTTACACCCTGGTTTATACCATGCAAAACCCTAAGCCACTATGTTATGCTACTCATTGAGAGCTCATGGATAACATATTGACCTGCATCTTCATAGGCAGCCATCTGGATGCAAATAAATCGTTCCAAAACAATTTTCTTAATTGTCTGTTGAAACTGCTGTTTAGAGGCACTGTAGTAACCCACCACCTTGGGTTCGTGAAAAGCACTGAACAGCACAAGTAACAGAAGCTCTCTAGGGTTAGAGGAGAGAGACATAAGCAAAACGCCAACCCAGTTTTCACGTCCATAGAAGCAATCAGAAAGAAGCTTTCCACCAGCAAAAGTGGTCTCAGTCTTCTGACTGCCCAGGCGATTGGGTCTGGTACTCTCTGGGCACAATGGATTGTTTACCCTGCTACTGATGCAGCTCCGTGCCTTTCAAGAACAGTTTTGCTCACCTGTCTGCCTGCCCTTGTGAGTGATGCTGGTGCAGCAAGAGCAGGGGCCTGAGACCATAATCATCAAGTATGTTCTTCATGAGACCGAATGGAGCAGAAGATTCCTGCAGATTTATTTCCAGTTTACAAACCACGCAAGAAGCCAGTGTGAATGATACCTGGCTGACATCAGTCTCTAATTCAAAACAATTTTTTTTGCAGCATCATATATATATATATATGTTTGTCTCAAACCTCTTATTATGCAGAACATTTTTACCTCCATTGCTTAAGATGCACTGGAAACCTTAGAAAATTCAGAATATTCATTTAAACAAAGGGCTATTTTTTTTTTCTGCATATGTTGGAAATACTTTCAAAAATAAATTTAAATCAACCAGATATTTGCAAAAATTTAGCTGAAATGCTATGAAGACAAGTTTTCAATTCCATTTCCAAAAAAAAAAAAAAAGCATAGATAAGAATAATTATGGTGCTTCAGAAAGTTTTGGTTTAGATTAGGACCACCTGTCAGTTTAGCCAAAGCAGCTAGTCCATAGCGACCCCTAGTAAACCACCACAGATTATTGCAACATTGCAAAAGGCTATTTTCAACACCATTGTTTGCCTTCCAATTACAATCAGTGTTACCTTGGTTACATCAGGTTACCCTGATTACATCAGGTATAAAGCAGATCAAGGTCTTAGAAAAACTAAAGCTCAGTTGGCTATATTTCTAAGCAGAGATCCTATATTTTGAGATCGTTGCAGTTCAGCCACCCATGGCAGCTCTGCTCAGAATGCAGTGGGTCTACAGTGGCTGTGGAAAGGAAGCATGTTTTCATCCTCCTCACCCACCGCTGGCTGCAGCAGTCCCAGATACGTGGCAGGAGGAGAACTGGAAGTGCCACACAGAGGGTTACAGAGCAGATTGACTTCACATGGCTCGAGGCACTGCTTAAGGGGAAAGACTCCTTTGTAATATCTAGGCATCTAAAATTTAAAGTCAGAGGGAGTCAGATGTGTGCAGTGGCCTTCCAATGCCCTGTGCCACACGGCACTGCTCCGTGAGCCTTCCTCCCTCATAGGCTGGATGGGAGCAGACACGTGCGTAACTAATGCACGTGCAAGTACTCATCGTGTCCTGCACAATCGGAGAAGACCAGGGCCAGATTTCAGTAACTGCTACTTCCAGCAGCCCATTTCACTCCAGTTACGTGATCTGTGGGAATCGTTAGGGATGTGTTTGCACAAGCCAGTCTGAAAGAGAAGGCCAGCCAATGCTTATCTGCTGAGAAACTGGAAGCCTTATGAGCTCGTATGCGCCAGAACTCATTTGCTCTCAAAATCAGCACCGTCAGATGCAAACCAGGTCAGGTCAATAACCTTCAGTTCAGTGTCAGTCTACATCATGGTCAGACTAGAATTGACAGTCTTGCTAAATTTGATAAATTGCTTTATCATGTCTACTCTGGCATCTAATTTCCATGTTAACCCCTTGCTTACCATAGTTAAATGATGCCTGAAATACTCATTTGACTGAATTCTGTATCCTCCATCCCTTATCTATCATAAAGACTTGTTATTAAATATGGAAAGAGTCAACCTTAACATAGTTAGGGAGATGGGAATGTTTCCAGTGTATGCATCTGTTTACTGCACACTAATCGGGTCACTGATGCACTAACAGACTCTAACGTATGTAATGTACTGGCTGGTGTCTTTCAATGCATGATAGACCTACAGTCACATCAGGTATATCTGCTGTTATGCCCAGCAAGAGCTGTGCAAATGGTAGGCTGAAAAACCTGAGCATCTTTTAAAAAAGACAAGAGTAGTTGTCTGCTGCTGTGTTCACATCTTCTCACGCACTCTTCTTGTGAACATTGAACCACCTATTTAATTAGGTTAAAAGACCTGCAAAGGTGGAGTTTATGCTTACACATGCAAAGATTTCACATTTTACCTCTCTAAGTAGTCACACCAGCCATCTGGTGGTAATTATACTCTTATACTTGAGTGCAAAGGAACGGTATCTCTTCTCTGATCCAGACTTTCAGTCCTGAGCTACAGAGGTTGCATTTTGCATTCTTAGCTCTGAAAACGTAGGGACAACAAAAGTCAGGAACAAGTTTGTGAAATCATTTTGATTGATGACGGTAAGTTTGTTTGCAGTCCATTGCTTCACCGAGCAGTAGGTGTTTTTACACGTATGACTCGGTGTCTGTAGTTGGAACTAGATGCCTAACGGCAGGTTAATACAAAATCTAACACAAAGGGGTCACCAAGGACTGAAAATCACGCTAGTACTTTCAACAATAAAAGTCGACACAGGCAAGGGGCACAGATATCATTGAGTGTTCTTACCACATATCCCACAAAAATATTTCTCCAGACTAGCACTGGATGTACGCGACTTTCCGAGGAACCTGTTGGCAATCACAAATCCCAGATGTTTATTTGGGATTGTGGTTATAGGGCTCAGCTCCAGTATTCTCTGATGTGAACAGGAGCACACAGCAAGTGCCAGTTGCCTTGAACTCTTCCCATGCAAACTGGCACGTGGACACTGGTGGTACTCTTTGAGATGCATCTGAAAGCAAAAAGTGACATAAGCCTACATCATCACGAGAAATTAGATGGCTAGATGTACATCAGGTTCTATTTCAAGTGTGTTAGTAAGCCCTTAAGGAACAAATAGTACATTTACTCTCAACTGCTGTACTTCCTGAAAGCATCAGCAAAGCAAAATGATCCAACTTGTTGCCTGTGCTTCCTTACAGCTCTTGCTTTCTAATGACCCACATTTTTTGGCACAGTTGTCTTGGCAAAATTCAGTGTTTTCAAATACTTACAACAGATGCACAACATTTTCCATCATACTCACATTTGGATACAGATCTCTTTAATTTTCTCTTAAGGATGGATTGTAGGTGTTATTTTTGTTTATGGTTCAAAACTTGAAAAACAGTCAGGTGCAACATTTGCCTTAGAGGGACTCCTCCTCTGAATAAATACAGAGCTTTGAATGAAGCGCTGGGCATTATCATGTGTTTTACCTGCTCGGTTCTTTCACTTTCAGCATGGAATATCCATTGGCTCAGTTACCTTCAGCCCGACTTAGCAAATAATTCAACAGGTAGAAACCTGTCCCCTCTACAGCGAAGGCTGAGACATCCACGTTGGTTGGATGATTCATAGAGTATCCGGCTTGAGAATGTTCTCATCTGTCCAGGTTTTGAGCTGAGATAATCAGATTAAACATAGTACATACTGTATTGGCTCTACACCAGAGCAGTTCTTCCAGTTGAAATGGATAGCTAGAACACTCATCTGCCGAAAAATGGTCCATCTGGAACGACATATCATCAGTTCTAGTCTGCCAGTACCCATCCATATGAAATGTATGTGTCAACCATCCTTTGGATTTACTGAAAGTGGATTTACCACAGCTGTTTATAAAGAATCCACTAAATGAAAAGCCCATTCATTAAAGTACAGCTTTAATTCATTTCAGGCTCTTTCATGCCCTGTCATGTTACGGATATTCTTATTTCACAATCCAAGCAAGCAAAATAGAACAATCCATCCTTTGGTTCGCCAAAACATTCACATGAGCTGATGACAAATATCCATCATGGAAGAAATAAGACCTTTCACATAGTGCCTAAGAAAGAAATGTTCAAATGGAGTCACATTAATAAACAATTTAAGTTATTTTGGACAAATATTTGTGTTCATCGAGAAATAAAACACTCATTCTGTTTTTCAGCTACTCATTAGAAACAACAAAAAAAGAAGAACTTACGGGAATTCAAAAACACCGCCAACTCCCTTCTTTCCCCTGATGTTTGTAAATTGTCTGCAGCAAGTGTCCCACATAAACTGAGCAAAACTGCTGATCACTGCCGAAAATGAGACAAACAGCACTACAGAGAAAGGTTTAGACTGAAGAGGAGGAGATTGACCCTTCCATCACACATTGTCTGAAAGAGGGCTGCTGCTGATTCCTGAAGAGGCAGAATGGGACAGAAGAGCAGCTTTTCCTGATTTTGGGGGCAAAAGGCTTGCAGCATGGCTTGTATCTCTACCTTTCACTCAGAACACACAGGCAGTGTGCTGAGCTTCTCACTCGCTGCTTCTAGAGCCATGTAGCAGATTCGCATCACCCCATGCCAAGTGATTAAAAAATGCAAGATAATAGTTAACAGGATACTGATGAAAACCAAAGGTGTTTTTAGAGTCTTTTTAAGAAGCGTTTCCTCTCCTCATGTGACTTCTTTTCCCTCTCTTAATTTCCAGATTGAATGTTCCCTGGTGCTAACAGCTTTTGGACTTGACTTTTTAAACCCTGCACAGGATGCTTTAAGCTCTCCTATCCAAGTGCACTGGATCTCTTAAGGGGTTCAGCCATGAGGACATGGCCTCTCTATACACAGCAGGGCAACAATCCATCTGTTGAGAGGGAACCTCTGTATTACAAAACTGTACACAATAAAACTTTGATTTCGTATACACTCCACTGCTGAACTCCCACCATTTTCTTCAAAAATCTTTGTTCTTTCCTTTAATTTGGCCCACAGTTTGCTCATTTGTATTTAAAAGCCATTGGCAGCAAAGGAAACTGGAGCAGAAGTACAATAAACAAATACAAGAACAGCAGAAGTGTCTGGGTACATTTTTTGGTCCTTATCTTGAAGAAGTTTTACAACATTTTCTGAGGTCAGCAGAAGGGTAGTTATTAATCAGATTGGACAGTGCTACTTAAGCAAAACAACTTATCTTATATTCATTTTTACTTTGACTCATAATAATTAATATGGAAATTTTGAAATAGACTCCTCTTGCCCTGAATCACTCTTTAAATTGACTGAAAAAACAGGGGAAGGGCCTGGTCTACCACAGAGGGATACAAAAGTCAGATAAGCCAGTCCAGAGGCAGCAAAATTACCCCTTATAATTTTTCCCTTAGAGGACATGACCAAAATGCTCCCCACCACAATCGTTCCTTCTGCTTGCAGAAGATGATGCAGAGGATGCCTGTCTGACATCCTCTGGCCAAACCTCTGTCTCACAACTCGACACTTTTTACTCACCAATCCACTAAAAGTTAGATGATGGGAAAGGGGCCCCACAGCATGGGAAAAGAGACTGTGTGGCGTAAGCAGGAGGGAAAGAGCTGTCTAGCAGGCTCAAGCCCAGTGGGAGAGGTGGCCTTGGTTTCTCAGCTCATTTCACCAGGGACAAAAAGGGAAATGACTTCAGCCACTTTGTTGCCTCAGGATTGCATTAATGACCTCAGGTGGGAAGCACCAGACCAGCGGGAGCCTAGGTCTGTTGAGGGATGCAAGAGGAAGGCAGGAAGTGCATATGAGTTGCACAGACTGGATGAAGGACTTACTGCAACAGCATCACTCTTTCTCTCTCAGTTCCCTTGCTCTCCTTCTACTCTCTTCTCCTCATTATCAGGCCACCTAGAAACGGAGGCGAAGCAAGGCTTGCAGCGCTCCAGAAACCCGTACTGCTGCTGCCAGCGATGAGGGAGGGAGAAAAACGCAGTTATGTAACCTTATGAACATTTTGCTGACACAGGAAATGTAATCAGCAAAGACATCATGTACTTTAGGACTTCCTAAATAGCAGTGTTATCCATAAGAGGAATGAATGCTATTACATTAATTCCCCTTCTGAAGAGAGAAGTACATTCCATCTCCTTTGCCTCCTTGGCATACCTATAAACCCTGTAGTATTTACGGGTAATGAGCTCCAGGGCTACTGGACAGTGAATATTTTATTTAGGTAGCTCTTAACCTCTTCTGAGCACCGTATGTTGTGTGACTCAGGAGGTGAGTTTTAAAACCTCCAGGTTGTTTCATACCAGTGACTTCCAAGTCACCGGTTGTTCTGTAGTTGTGGCAACACAGCTCCTGCCTTGTTACACGCCTCTTGGAAATTTCATTTGGCATCTGTGATACCCTAAAGTCTCTCTTCTTTCAGAGTTACACAGCTGAAAATCACATTACAGGTCTGAAATAAGAGAGTATTGTGCTCTAAACCGCTGCACCCCCAAATATTGCCCAGGTCCCAAACTCTATAGAGGAAAGAGGAGGCAAAGCTGTGGCCACCTGCTCCTTGGAAAGATATAGATCTATTCAGGGTTTAAAGTTCATACTTCTTTCTCAATCTCTTATGCACCCAGGGGAGTCACCAGGAGGGAAAGAAAAAAAAAAATAAAAAGCTGCAATAAGCCAACTTATCCTGTATTAGATTCTTCTCTGAGGCTTTTACACAGCCAGCTTACTGAAGAGTTCCTTAGGCAGCTCCATTCTCTGCCATGCAGGAACTAAGGAGGTTCTTAGCATGTCTTACAGGACTCTGCAAGTCCTAGGTGCTTTACTATGAAAATTAAGATATTATGAGAAAGACAGCTTATACCTTTTTTTTAATATTCCTTAAACCATCACTTCTTGCTTTCTGCCTTGTCAGGGAAAGAAGAATCTAGTAAGAAATAATCTGATTATTAAATCCTTTGAATCTCCTTTTTAACAGTTAGACTCTACTACCAGTGCCTGTAATATTTGAACGTGAACCTCTGCTAGATACATACCCATATTTTTTATATATATATATATATAATATACATATAACATATATGTAAGGTTATGCAAGTCAATGACATTTCATGTTTGTGAAATTAGTTTCAGCTTTGTGAGAAAAAACGTATCCCATCCTTTCATTCCTGTTCCTGAGGATCCCTTATTGGCTTTACACCACACCGCCACTCCCCTAATTTTCAGGACATTCGTTTCCGAGTTAATCCTGCCTGCCTATCGTGTGGTTTCTCCTCGCCTGGCTCACTATATTGTGAAGGATATTTACACAAAGACAGATGAGACTTGTTTAGCTCCTCATGTTATTAATTGAGAGGTTATGAATCATCAGCCATTACAGCTACAACTGTGACTGGCACCCCAGCTGGCATTTATTTCCAGGGGCTCCAGAGCTTCACTTTGGACGTCACTTCAGTTAGAAAGCAGGCTCTGCTGTAGTGCTCTTCCACCTGTCCGATCCAGAGAAGACAAATAAAAGATGGTCCGATCCCAGTGGGTGACAGCTGAAATGAGGAATACAATGATGTCACGGAGGAATAGGAGTTCAGCCAGCAACCAAACAGAGAAGCAGATGAACTCACAGACAAAACCCATTCTGCCTTCACGTAAAAGTCTGTGTGATTAAAAACAAACAGAAAGCAACAGGAAGGATTGTGAAGACATTTGGGCAGAATCATTTGACAGGACTGCATTCGATGGAGTCAGCAAGTCTTTAATAACAACATTGGCATTCTTCAGGCCGTACATCAAATGAATGACAGAGTTCAACATAGCCTTTTGAAGATGTTCTCAGTCCTTTTATCTACTTGAGCAATGAGCTATTAGTCATTTGTATGTTATCATGTCAACAATTCAATATGGGTCTTATTAGACTTGCTGGGGAATTTCCCAACAAAACATATTTTCATTGCAAACTATTGACTGGTCAAAACCAAGAATTTTTGGGCAAATTGTAGTGAAAGACAGGAGTCTGCCTGGAATTCATCCTGCCACTTTTCCTTTGGGGCATCTAAAGCTATCAAAGATTCCAGCATCTCAGCTTCTGGGGCATTTTACCATAACCAGCACTAACTCATCCACCAGGTCTCAAGCTTCCAGGCTCTTCGCCACTGATTTTGGAGCCTAAGGGAGAGCTGCAGCTACCAGTTCTCTATCAATTTTTCCTTCTCTGTCCATTTTGTTTGTACAGTCCTATACAAAGGTAGCCCAGATGATCAGCTCACCTTATTTTACATTACATCTCACTTTTTCAGATCTGCATTTTAGCTCTAAGAACAATCAATGTTGCTAAAAAGAACAGAGATGCTACAATACATATAAAGCAAGAAGCTTTCTACTTGGGAGCAAGTTACCTCCCAAGACAGCACAGGACAAAAACTGAGCAGAGCACGCTTCTCATTTTGCCTTATGCCAATGTACTCATTGTTGCAAATATCTGAGGAGACAATTTCTGCTTCTCTAGATGAAAACAGAAATGCGATGGGCAATATGCTGGGCAAAATAAAAACACACAATGTTATGCACTCTTAAGGCAAATGAGCTCTGTTGTTAGACATGCTGTTGAAAGAACCAGAATGAGAATTAGAAGTGTTTGAAGACATCCCCTCAGGGTCAAAAAGAATGAGTTAAATTGAATTTGACTTGTGCCATGAGAAGTACACTACTTAGTGCTCTACCAGCAGAGAGCCAGTAAATGAAAGCCATACTGCCAAGCCATGCTTGGGCACCACAGATGAAACAGAGCAAACGTAGAGCACACAAATGACGTCGGTGTAATTGATCATTAATCTGAAAAGAGAGGAGCAACGTTCATCATTCATCTACTTCAACGTATGCCATTAAAATAAATCAACACTTTCATGAGCTTGACATCTTTGGAGAAGAAAACATTGTGTTTTTAAACAGAGAAACCCCACAGATTCCAATCCCACACATGCTAATGAGTGACAGAGAACAAACGCAAGTCTTTGAGGCCCTGAGAATTAGAATAAATAAATGTCATAAGGGGAAAAACAGGGAGGGCTTCAGCATTCTTAATTGCTTTTAGATTGCACTAGGGAAAAAGAGAAGTCTAAATCTTGACCTTCATCAAAAATTGGCAACTTTACCCAACTATGCACCTTGTGCTGTTATTATTATTATCATTACTACTACTACTGCTACTACTTTAATTCCTGTTCTCAGGTGTTGTTATAAAACTGAAAGAGAATAGGAAATAAAAGTTACCATTCTGGAATCAAGAAAGGATTTTAACTGTTACTACATTTTGCTACACATACAGCTATGACACAATAAAAATAATTTCCTTAACAACAGCATCATTATATAAAACAGAGTGACCACAAGCCTCTTGATAAGTCTTCTGAGGATTGTATTAGTTATCCTCACATCAGTTGTTAAGATGTGAAGCTGAAAGACACAAAGCAAAGCTCTTAACCTGGCTCGTACTGATTGTCAGGTGGCATCAAATAAACAATGAAGACTTCAAGTGAATTTCCTATATTATAAAGCAATACCAGTGTGGAAAAACCCCCCATTGGAAGTTTTTTCAAAAACTGGCCAGTTCTGTCTTCTCTTTGGTTGTGTGTCCCCGCCCACCAAAAAGAGGGAAATTAAAGTTTTAAAATCCCAGCATTTGAACACATGTTCACTATTAAAAAAAAAAAAAAAAAAAAAAAGGCAGTTTTAGCTAGACAGAAATGCTTCCTTTCCAAAAACAGCAAAGTGAAAATTATTTTGATCATTTCCATTAGGAAGAGGTAGATGCTATTTTCAAGATAATGTTAATATTGCAGTTCTTAAACAGGAGGAGACCTTTTGTTCTACTGCTGCTAGTTTATTGATCTTAACTTCTAAAGTTCCCATTGCACACCTCTGAGCACCACACAATCTTTTAATCTATTTATCCTTACAGCACCCCTGAAAGACAGCAAAGCACCGTTATCCCCATTTGCCAGGTGAGCTGATGCAGGGAAGCCAGTCCCTCGCCTGCTCGTGCACTTTGCCGAGTTTGCACCCAAGCCCCTGGCACAGGCAAGAGGGAAAGGCTGGAGATTGCTGCTCAGCAGCCACCTAACCCCACATGTGCCCTGGGTATCACCAGTGCTCATTCAAACTTTCACCAGACCACTGGGGCCATGGGTATCTGGGGATGCTCCTAAGGCACAATTCCTGCCCTGGCAGTTCCTGGCGATTACACCAGAGCTAAGCCCTCAGCAGCCAGAAGTCCAAAGGTAGAGCGATATCCTTCCAGCAAAGGGGCAGGGAGACATTACCCATGGCTGTGGTACCTCCCCAGGATGAGGAAGACCTTGAGTCTTTGCTCCCAATTAAGCAAAGGAAAGAACTGAATTCCTTTTTCAGTCATCCTGGACAGCAGCTCATCAGCTTCTCATGAATACAGTTCGATACCACACCTCTGCATTTGAGCAATTAACCCACTTCAGGAAAAAGTGTCAACAGATAGGAATCCTGTGAAGTAAGTAGCCACCTCTGACGAGGCCCGTTAAGCTGGTGCCTGAAACTTTCCTGTGCATTTAGCTCATGGTTGTCTCTCCACAGGTGGCTGTTTCTCCCTGCACACGGCATAGGAAACCTGCACTTCCAACTCGGTGCTTGGAGTGGCCATGAAGGAGTCAGGTCTTGCAGTGCTGAGGAGAAAACCTGAGTGCAAGTACATCTGAGGGTCTGGCCTTGAGCAGTTTGCCAACAGTAATAGGAAAAAGGTGGCTGAAGGTGAAGCAGGGACATAAATTCAGGCGTTCTTGAAGTTGCTTATAAATTCTGGTGTTTTCCAGCCCCTGGACTATACTCACTGCTGGGCCATATAGATTTTTGAAAGGAGATAAGAAGCATTCCTGTCCTGACCAACCAGGATTGTTTTCATCCAGGAATATATTCTAAATCTCTTCTCTCGGCCATCTGGCAACAAGATGAGCACACATGGGGCAGGAATGTTAATCCATTACATTAACTTCCTTCACCTCCTCTTACTGATACAACCTCAGAGTATACAGTCTGAGAGTCTGATTTCTGCAGAGAGATTAAAATCATTAAACGTGTTTAGCTTGGCCAAACAACTTCTAAAATGGGAGGTGGCTGTAAGCATTAAATAATTGGAAGGCATAAAAATTGAGTAAGGAAATTAACTGGTTAGGTTAATCCAAAGGAATGGAAATTTTCCCATATGGTGGTTAAGTACCATCAATTTTTATACTAGACTAATATAGAGATTAAAAATTGAGAAAAGCCCTGTTTTCACTTACAGCTACCATTTAGGCATTGTTAGAGTAAGGTAATGTTTTCTGTGTTTCAATGTCAGGCTCACAAAGGGATAAATAAAGGGCAAGTGTATGGCAAAGAGGGAGGGAGGGAGGGATTCCACTTCCGGACCAATATACTCAAATATTAAAGGTCCAAGCTGCTGCCCACATCTTTTCCACTCAAAAGCAAAGTGGACCATGTTCATCCCTATTGCCACTTCACAACATTTCATAGAGCTACATCACAGCTCAGTCTGCAAAAACCCCAAAGGTTTTTGCATTCACATTGAAGCAAACATCTTCATGAGCAAGCAGCAAGTGCTTCTGCCTATCCCAGCACACTATTATAGATTTTCTTTTCCCCTTCTGCATGCTCCTCTCTAATTTCCTGTTGTGTTTCACAGAATCACAGGATGGTTGAGGTTAGACAGGACCTCCAGAGATCACCTTGTCCAAACGCCCTGCTCAAGCAGTGTCACCTAGAGCCAGTTGCCTAAGACTATGTCCAGATCACTTTTGAATAAATATATTTATATCGTCTAACACCTTTAATCAGCAGTAAAGTCTAAAATAAAGTAAAGCCAGCATATATCCTAGGAGGTAAAACAACGACACTTCTAGGCATACTGATCATTTAAAGTTACAGATGTCCTTGGAGAGCCCAGCTGTGGTGTACTCCACACATAGTGACCAACAATCCAGCTCAAGCAAATTTGAATATTGACTGTTATTGCCTGTCACCTAAGTTAGATTCCCTTTATATTCAGTCTAGAAAGATATAGCTGATGAAAAGAAGACCTGCCCCTCTGAAAGTCACCTGAAATCTTAGGTAATCTTGATGGATTGGACCTGAACCTCTATGTCCCAAGATGCTACACTGTAAACAGACAAAGCTAATAAAGGTAAAAAAGGAAAGCCAAGAGCAGGAAGAGATGTCTCTCTCATCTTTCAGGAGGACAATGGCACAGAGAAGAGGCAAACTTCAAGTTACTTGCTCCTAGTTCAATGCCTTGTACATGACCCCAGGTGCCTGGACCACCCAGCTTAAACTGTCAAAGACACTCTCCCAAACCTTTCTATCAAAGCTGTTAAAAATGATGCTGTTTACCTCTAAAATATGGCTATAAATAAACATTCAAGGCACAGACACATCCTTTTTATGAATAGTTCCTGTGAACGCATACTGACAGAGTTTTTACAAAGATTAATCTGAAAAATCATGTTTCCCTGCTATTTGGGCATGCTTTACTAGTGTGTCTGAAAGCTTTTGCATTGAATCTTACACCACAACAGGCCACAGGGTTTCGATCAGCTTTCTGCATGACACACACTGCTTTGTTTATAAAAGTATGACTGATCAGAGAAGCGTGCCTCCTGAGCGTTAGCAGTGAGCTTTAAATGTGGGCATAGGCAATGGCTATAAAGAGCAGAAGACTAACATAAGAGAATCAACAGGGATCTCACAATTGATTAACTGCTTATTTAAATGTCTGCTGATGGTTTAATTGACCCATTCTAAGCACTGACTAAATAAAAAACACATAGAGTTTTTCAAATGGGGATGAGACAATACTGAACATCTAGACACTTTATTCTTGGGGATTTTTTTCTTCAACAGGGTTGATTTTCTCAAACCAGCCTACGTAAGTTAGATGTGCAATTGCCACTGAAATTAGAAGCCAGTTACTTGGTATCTTTTATAAACACCATTATTCTTTAAATATTTCAGAACAGAAAATAAACAACTATTGTGAAAATTGGAGAGTAGCTATTGAAAAGGTTGATGCTGACAGAAAGTGATCATTTCAAGCTACTGATCCATACACCTGTAAAAGATTAAATTGGCTTCAGTGACAAATTCTTTTGTGCTCCCAGACAGTTAGTTTTAACCGGAAGTTCATGCTTCATGGATAAAATGGATATAATGTTGGAAATTATGGGACAAAACTAAAATACTATGGATGCCCAGTTCCCATTCCTGCAACTTATACACAAACCCTCCTTCCCTTCTCTCTAACTGAGTGTATATTCTTTCTTAGCATATGCAGACACTCCACAACATACACCTGTCACACCTAAAACCCCAGTCCTTCAGTTTTCTTGGCAGTCCCACATAACAGATGTCAAGGTCTGAGGTTCCCAGTCCATGGTCTGTGTGCCATAAAGGGTATGGAAAACTCTTCAAGGTGAATGTGTGGGGCAGGTGGCAGCAGCAGTTCTTGACAATGGCAGCATGGAGGTTTCCACAGGAGCTGTTGCATAAATCCCTCACTGTTCTCAAAGGGCAATCAGGAGTTGATACGATTAACACCCAAGACAACCATGCCTGTAATTCCAATGCAAACAGCAGGAACTTGGCAGAATGAAGCAGAGAGCATTGGATTAGGATGGAAGAAAGGCTAGATCATGTTTACCCCTGAGGTGAAAGGAGAAGAGCAATTAAGAAGGAAGAGGGATAGGACTGGAGTCCTCATTTTGGCAGATAGGAAAGGAAGGAGAGGAAATAGGAGCCAGGGAGTGAACTGTTGCTGAAGGGTGTGTTGAAGGAAGCAAGGAGCTTAAGGTTGGGAAGGGAAGATGGGTGGGAGTGGAGTCCTGGTTTGGGAAGCAAGCAGGGACGTGCAACGTGCCCTGAAAGCTAGTAACTGCTGCCTTAAGTAGTGGTTCCCAAACAACCAAGCCTGGAAACCCCATTTCCATCAAGTTCAGCCTGGGTCAAACAGAGTAGAAAGTGAATTTCAGAACAAAGGGATTATGGCAGACAACTCCCTGCCCACTCTCCCCTCCCTTTTCTCTTATAAGAAGAGGAATCAAGAGAAGGGCTCAGCTTTGGAAACGTGGCTCCACTCCCAACCCATTTAGTGTCAGAACCAACACCCTAAAGTGCACCCACAGGATCAGCAGGAGCCAAAGCAGCTCCAAGAATAGGGTATCTATCCCATGCTCCCTCTCAGGTGTGTTGCTTACTGACATGATGCTTTTGCATTGAGACAAGACTGCCAAGAGAGTACAGCGGGGTAGCTTCCAGGTCTGTAAAGGCAGCGCTATCATTTGCAGTAAAAAGGAAATGAAAAAAACAACAGAAGTATATGCTGGAAATGACGCCAGGGAACAGCAGTCATAAAAAATATATATTCTTTTTTCCATTGACCACTAATGGATAGTATGAGGATTTGGTATTACTGGAGAAAAGCTGTCCTCACATATACTTAAATGTATTTTGGCCTAGTTAAGCAGGGAGCTCTTAGTCCTGACTTCAGTAGAAATCAATGCTTAAAGTTGAACTCATCCATAAGCACCTGTAGGGTCAGATACTGTGTCCCCATAGTTAGCTTTTTCCAATACAGTTCACAACACTGCCAGAGAATCATATTTAAGACTGTATTGCAGTATGCCCAAGCTGTTTAGCCAGTAACTCCTCCATCTCAGGATATTTAATTGCCACAAAATATTGCTGAGGATTTGCTTTTCTGATCCCCAGTTGTCCTGATCATAGGCTTTCTTTTTTGGTCAAGATGTGATTCACTAAACTGAAGAGGCTTTGATTTTCTTTATGTTCACATCAATCATGCTTGCTTTGCTGAATTCCGTCTGTGTATTATTTGTGAAACGCATGATGTTTGGAAACACATGAGCAATACACTCACTAAAGATAGAAATTACCAGCTCCAAAGGCAAGAAGATGATGTTCATTCCATTATCTAGTTTCACCAACAGAAATCTCATTGATGAACTCCATTCTAATACACAGCCAGATAAGCAATCTTATTACCTCATAATGAGAGCTGATTTCGCCTCATCTAAATCTCCATTACTTCTGTCATCTCATTTTTATGTAATTTCCTCTTACAGATGATTCTATGTTAAATTTCCCCAAGCAGACAAGAGATATTATGTTTGTTTGATATCTGTTGAAAAGTTTTTTATGTGGAATGAAAATAAGTGTAGAAAAGCTAGAGGAAGGTTTTGTATCCTCATGCATTCCAACTATACATATTTTACACTCCTAAATGAAAGCTACACTCCTTCTCAGAAGCAATCCCAATTCCAAAGGCAAGGATTAGCAAACTAAGCTGCAGGCTCAGAAAACCTTTTTATTTGAAATTTTATTATTGCTGATAATACTGGCCAAAAATCTTTCCAGAAAGGCCCTACAGATTATAAGACAAACTATATTCCACAGATCTGACACAACAGTAGCATCTTAGACTTTCCTCCTACCCACAGATTTCTTCCTCTAACACACCTATGAACTTCAGCACATTTGTCTTATCAAAGTACAGGTACCAGAATCTATTTCCAATCAGAAACCTCTTAAAGATGGAGAGCTGAAACCAAACCTGGATGAAGTGCAACTTGCATTTTGCAAGCACACATCAAACTAGAAAAACCTGAACATTTTTCTCTGACTATCTAAAAAAAGTTATTGTAATCGAGGGTGGCAATAAGCAGCACAGAGTCTAGTTGGAGGGCATTCACTGGGGGTGCACCCCAGGGTTCAATACTGGAGCCAACACTCTTTAACATCTTCGTTAATGACCTGGATGATGGGACTGCGTGCGCTCCTAGCAAGTTTGCTGATGACACCAAACTGGGAAGAGTGGCTGATACACCAGAGAGTCATGCTGTCAATTCAGAGGGGCCTCAACAGGCTGGAAAAATGGGCCAACAGAGAAATGCAAAGCCCTGCAGCTGGGGAGGAACAATGCCAGGCACCAGCACAGGCTGAGGACTGGCTGGCTGGAAAGCAGCGTGGCAGAAAAGAAAAAAGGGCAGGGGGGCACGCAGAGGGATGATGGTTTGTTGATCATGAGCCAGCAGTGTGCCCTTGCAGCAAACATGCCTTAGGAAGTGTTGCCAGCAGGTGGAGAGAGGTGATCCTTCCCCTTTGCTCAGCACTGGTGAGGCACAGCTGGAGTGCTGGGTCCAGTTCTGGGCTCCCCAGTACATGGGAGACATGGACATACTGGAGCAAGTCCAGTGGAGGGCTGCAATGATAATTAAGGGACTGGAGCATTATTCATCCAAGGAGAGGCTGGGAGAGCTAGGACTGTTCAGCTGGAGAAGAGAAGGCTCAGGGGGATCTTATCAATGTATATCAATATAAATACCTGGATGGGGGGAAGTAAAGAAGGAGCCAGGCTCCTTTCAGTGCTGCCTAGTGACAGGACAAGAGGCAATGGGCACAAAGTGAAACACGGGAAATTCCATTTAAACATAAGAAACTTTTTTTGTTTGTTTTTCATGAGGGTGTTTGAATGCTGGAAGATGTTGCCCAGAGAGGTTATGGAGTCTCCCTCCTTGGAGATACTCAAAATCCAACAGGACATGTCCCTGAGCACTCTGCTCTGAGCAGGGGTTCGAACTAAATCTTCAGAGGTGCCTTCTTACCTCAGAAACTCTGTGGTTCCATGGAAGTGCATTGGATCAAATTTAGCAAAGTATTTGATAACAGTACTGAACAGGAGACTAGTGGTTCAGCTGGAGAGGAGGAGAGATACTGCATTGATAAGGAACCTACATGTGCCAACACATAAGACGTGTTAAGTCAGAAGAAAGTTACGAAATCAGCCCATAGTCTTTGAACATATCTTTCCTTACTGTTTTTATCACTGATCTTGATACCAAAATATAAGAATAGTGTAATAAAATTCAGAGCTCACAAAGCTGGGAGGCACTGCTGACAAACCAGGGGATCACTGCTAATGGGGAGGAGGACCAGAATATCATCACAGAGAGTCTGAATGCTCTTGAAGACTGGAGAAACAGAAATTGGGTAAGTAATACAACAAATACATACAAACTAATAAAATAAACACAGTCTTGCTATCACAGTGGGGAAGCAATATTTGGAAACAACTGACAAAATAAAAGACCTAGATGTTTTATTTAATCTCTGGGTAACCATAAAATCTATGCCAAAAACAAGCAGTCCTGGACAGTGTAAATAAAGATATTTCCACAGAAAAAGGTAGAGATGTACTAATATTATTGCCACTGCACAAGACACTAAAATGCTGTATACAATTCCAGCAACCTACATTCAACAAAATCCACTCTGCATCAAAAGGGATTTCAGAGGCAAGGGGGGCACTAAATTAATCAGGTGAATGGAAAAACCTTCGTCATGAAAGGAGACAAGGAAACTTAGTTTATTTTAGCCTAGCAAAATAAAGGCTAGGAAAAAAAAAATTAAACTAATGAATTGTATTGCCAAAGAACAAAAGGCTTTGAATAAATTGAATCTGGAAAACAGAAGGTATCTAACCAGCAGACCACTGAGGTCCTGGAAAATCCAAATAACTCAGCAGAAATCAGGGAGAAGAAATTTAGCTAGGCTTAAGACGAAGGCTGAACAGTCTGTGAAAATGATTACAACATGGTGGTCTGTGTCTGGTCTCTACTTCACATGCTGCCCTGGACTACAGCACAGGGGCCACCTCTGAGGTGCTCTGAATTATACTGAAGACAAGACTAAGTATATAAAGTATAAGCATCACCAGGTTTCAGGTTGTTTGATCCTACACTGGGAGAGGCCATGCTAGTTAAGAGGAAGTAGTGAAGTAATTGCCATCTTAAGGCAACTCTCAACTATATATAGCTGTATATGTGTGAGAAGCTCTTAGGCTAAGGTGACCAGCCTGAACTGAAAATACTAACATTGATCTCTTTACCAGCTGTTAATTTTTTTTCTCTTTTTTCTGCCACTAACAATGACACGAGTTAATTTCATTAAACTCAGACAGCCACAGACTGTGTGAACGTGAGATTTGCTCAATAAAATCAAGAGACTTTTCTTCATTTGTAGATCTAAATTTTTTAAAAATAAAGATGCTCAATTTAGAGTAGTCAATAATATTTAGAAGGGCTAAAGCAGCACAGCCCCAGTGATTTGAGTGGCTTTGCTACTGCTCCACACCCCTCCAAAATCAGCTTCCATGTATCTCAGGTTCTGTACCTGACAGGAATGTAAACAGTTGAAAAAATGGTCATTAGCTGTCGTTAAATTAAAGAATAACTCTAATCACTGCACGATGCTAAAGAACAAGAGAGCACATATGACTCACATAAGTTCACCTATGTGTTCAGAGTCTTAAAAGAGAAGGGGTTTTGTGCTAACAGGTTAGAAAAACAGTATGAAGAACATCCCAAGGGCAAATGATCTAATAATTGTGTCATGACAGGTATTTTAGAAAGAAAAAAGGATTAACTGCCATGGTGAGCTAAGTGATCATTTAGACAATATTACAGACAAAGGAACCAGTTCCCTGATGAGTTTTTAATGACTTGAGAACAAAACAGTCTCCACTTAGACACCAGAAGCATCTGACCCCAGTAACCCGCTCTTGCTGTGTTCACCAGGTTGTGCCCATACTGCCCTTCTGGTTCAGTGTTGAAGTGAAACCCTGACTGTCACAGTTTACCACCTGCCAGTTGGATTTGCAGAGTGGTTTTAGCACATTCAAATTAGGTTCTCTGAGGAGGAAACTCATCCAAAACTCTCCTCCATCCACCTACGCACCAAACTCACCCCAGTCCATGACGGAGATATTAAGTGGCTAAATCAGTGACTTGTCCTTCAGACAGCCTCAAACCACATGTGAGATGGTGTTTTCAGGGGACCAGATTAAATCTAGTTCAGAGTAAAATACCCAAATTATTAACAATTTTGATATGGTGATCCACCTGCCCCGGTCTACTGATCTGCTTCTTTTGCATAGAGCTACTTTCTTATGTCAACATGGCCACAGAGACAAAAACATTATTCCTCTAGGTGAAGGTTGTGTGTTAATAGCTCCATCAGGTCCACGATTGCCTTTGGTTTGGGTTTTTTTTTCCCCAACGGTGAACAGAAACTCACTTGTACTTCAACAATGTGATAATCAGCGTCTCTTCTTCCTAGCAGATGTACACCTGACCAAGATTCAATAATGTGGACTATCAACTGGACATCAGTTTCCCCAGCAGACACCAGTACTAACAGAGAGCATAATGGCAAGGCTGCTTCTTACTCCAGCAATTGAAATGGTTATTCAGAAGAATTTCTTTGCATTTTATGATCCTATTGCACAGTAGATACTCTTCAGAAAATATAACACTTCATGTCACAGATCAGCAAAGAAAGATTCCCATCACTGAATGATCAAGACTGCTGTGGGAATGAAAAGATCATGCAACAAGACTCAGAGGCACCAGAGACTAGGTTTAGAGGTCCCCACCCCAGTTTCTACAGGCAGGTGTTTGGAAATGTAAATTGCGTTTTGGCCTTGGGAATAGCCCTCAGTGTCCCTATTACAAAACCCTAATGTATGCCCCCATGTCAGCTGTCTAGCAGTACTATAATTTTATGGCTAAACATGTCTGGGTTTTCTCCCTCAACAATCACTCTGGAATTACTCTTGCAATATTGCAAAGTCAGGTCATTTCTGATTCTTGTTTCATCTTGTCCATTTTAGTTGCAGCACTGAATCATGTTAACTTCAGACCATGTAATTGTTTATCTGCATGGAAGGTAAGTAATCTCACAAGCCATAAAACGTGGGATACAAATGGGGTTGCCTAATGCCAAGGTACCCCTGCACCAAGGGACCAGGACACCCCTCCCTGATGCTGCCTCTCTGCATATCTCTATCCTCAGTGAGTTCTCCCTGCATCCCAATGTACAGAAAATGAGTTTATTTTGCAATTGAACAGAGCCTGTGTTTATTGTGCCTGTAGCTCTCCTCCCTCTCTTGCACACAACAGTCTCACTACCATCCTCTCTTTCCCCCAAACACTCCCCTCAGACTGCCTTAGCCCAAGCACTCTTAGTCATGGCTCTGGAACACAGCTGGAAACAAACTCTGCACTGGTATTGGAAATCATGGAATCATAGAATGGTTTAGGTTGGAAGGGACCTCAAAGATCATCCAGGGATGTGGCCTCCACAACTTCCCTGGGCAGCCTGTTCCAGTGTCTCACTACCCTCAAGGTGAAAAATTTCTTCCTGAGATCTAATCTAAATCTGCCCTCTTCCAGTTTGAAGCCATTACCCCTCATCCTATCACTACATGCCCTTGTAAAAAGACCCTCTCCAACTTTCAAAAAGCACCGTAACATACCTGCAATAATCACATGGACCTGACACATGGGTCTGTGTAACACATGGGTCTGTCTGAACACGTAGCCTCTAAGAGAACCTATAGCAGATCCACGGGATGTTCAAGGCTTAGTGACCACCGAAAGAACTTTTCCATGATACCTCTTGGCTGCAGCACTCAGTACTGTCCTAGGAAGCATCATCCATGGGAGCTCCAGGTGAGGATAATGTAGGGCACTGCAAGGGCAGACTCTTGCAGCTGCCTTCCCATAGCTGCAGTGTGCCAGTCTACACTGGTGCTTGAACCATTTACCGTTGTCATGGAGAGACTGAAGCATACAGAAGTATCACATCCCCCAACTGCAATGAGATCTCACAGAAATAAATATCTATTTGTGAATTTAAAGGGGAAATGCAATAAAATAATTATGAAAATCTATGTCCAGTAACTGCTGGCAAACATGAATTATTTGACAAATCTAATCTATCATCCTTCATATCAGTAGGCTGCAGCTCCAGCCTAACCAACCCCCTTAATAAGAAAAGAGAGGATATTGGGCACAGTTGTGGCACCTTTCCTTTTAAGACTTTCACTTTTAAAACTCAAATACTTTTCATCTTAAGGGTCTTGCAACACAAAAATGGATTAGAGCAGCATTAAGCTAAGAAACACGTTTTTGTGTGCAGTGCAATTTCTCACAAATTCTGTCAATAGGTTGGTCTCCCTCCTGACAATGAGATTTCTGCCCTCTGTAATTGTGCTGCAGCTACAGCAGCTACTAATGAGAACAGCACAATGATAAGACTGATTCTCTGAGATTGCAAAGAAGAGCTCAAACACCCACTCCTTCCAAGTGGTACCTCTTGGCAAGGTTTCTTGAAGAAAGAAACACTAGTATATTAAGGTTCATTGAGCCGAGAGGAAATGACCAAAACCTTTTCGTTTGGGTTTCAGACCAAAGTAAACATTTAATGCATTTTAATACTTTTTTTTTTTCATAAGTTTATTCTCTTTTTCTGCCAAACTGTGAATTTATGGGTAACAACTAGGTATAGAAATGTTAAACTATTGCAATCAAATCTGTAGTCATGAGACAGCCCAATTTTACAAGCTTGGTGGCTGAAGATAATTTTGGTCAAGCCTTTGATTAAGCATATTTGCAGCACATAATAGCAATAATTTATTGAAACTACGGCTAGGTGAACAATGCTATCTATACTCCTGTGTCAGTGGATGGCTCTTGATTAGCCATTTATGTGCATGTACATCCATTTATTACTATTTTCATTTGTTTTAAGAACTTGGAAGCCCAGCTGGGGACCAGCATTCCCAAACATCACCCACATTTGAGGGAGTTCAGTCTTAAACTAAATATCCAATCCCACTTTTTTCCACTGAGCCTTCTGAGTCTGTTGCATTGGCGGTAGCAGGTAGAAACAGGCTAAAAGAAAAACGTACAAAAATCAGGTCATGTAAAGTGAACTATTCTAACCAGAAGGTCCCACGGGCAAATGATTCAGGACTAGCACTTCTCAATCTAGAGAGGGAAACTACGCTAAAGCACATTTTATTAACACAGACCCAGGGTTTTTGGGTTCCCCCCCCCTTTATTTCTTTCCCTGGTAAAGAGTGAAAGCAGAGAGCTGAAAATAAAAAGGTAGGCAGTATCTTTCATCTGTGGTAGAGACAGAGGGCGGTGGCCTGTCCTGCGGTGATGCAGTGCCATCTAGTGATTCCTTCTTTCAAGGAAGAAAGAAAAACCCACCAAATTACTTCGCTAAAAAAAAAACAACAACCCAAACCAAACCAAAAACCACCACCACCAACAACAACAAAAATCCAAAAACCAACCAAAACCTAAATTACACCTCGGGGTAGGGGAGGGAGTCTGGCAGGCACGCTGGTCCCATAACAGGGTGCGGGTAGGAACAGGTTTCCCTCTCGCAGGCAACAGCAGCCGGGGAAGTTGGGGTTGAAAGCCATGGCCACCTCCACCACCCTCTGCAGGGACGGGGACCCAGGGTGCCACCTCGGTGGCTGACACCGGGCAGGCCAGCGCGTCTCCCCATCAGCTCACCAGCTTCAGACAAGCCAGCACATAACATCACCCCGATTTTAAGTGTCCCCAAGGCCCACGTGACAGGCAGCACAGCCTCGGCAGATGTAGCTGAGGTTCACTTAACCATCACTTTGCTTTCCAGGCTTTAATTAGGTGCTGCTGTGCTAAATAACAGCTCCCAGGAGGCAGGGACATGTCAACGCTGGTACAAGCTGGTGCCTGAAGAAAAGCTGCAGCTCGGTGTCAGGAGCAGCATGGCCACCCCGAAGCAGTTAAGGGGACCCTCTTTCCACCCCTCCTGCTTCCCACCCTCTGCTCCTCACACTGGCAGCTGGGGTTGAAAATACAAACTTTTTCAGTGAGCGGTGTCCGAGCTCTTCTTGGTGTTCAATTTGTTCATGTTCTCATTTTTTTTCTGACCAGTCATGAGAACAGGTTTGCTTGGTTTGTTTGGTTTTTTAATAAAATCAATGACTGAGACATTAATGTGTGATTCCAAAGTCCTGGAGAAAAACATCAAATATTGCTAACTATCCTAATTTTTACCATAAGCTTTGCAACACTGGAGCTTACCTGTCTCAACTACACATAGCTAAATATAGCTCAATCCAAAAGATATATTTCACAGCTGTGGAAAACTACAGAAATGGGAGGGAAGCTTTTTTTTTTTTTTTTTTTTTAAGGAAAGTAAAACCAAAATTTCTCAACACAGGAGACTTCACAAATCATTCAGTGATCTCTGGCTGATCGCAGTTACTCAACAGCTGATTTATCCCTGTTCTTGTGAACTGAGGTTCAGGTGTTGGTATGGGTGCCTTCCAGAAGCCACACGTTCCCACGAGCTAAGCACCAGGCTGGATGCTGGGCAATCACACATATTTTTGTTTCTGCTTCCATCTGGCCTGAAGAAACCCATCCCTTTTTATTGCTGCGTAATTGCCCCAGGCCAGGAGACCGCTGGAGGCAGCACATACAGATGAGGACTGGGGTGCAGTTGCATGGTCTCAACATCAGCACATGACCACCATGTGTGTCCACTGTGTCAGCAGGTGCTGATATGGGACTACTGCCTTTCCCTCACCAGCAAATCTATGTTTCACCTTCCTTATTACAAACTGAGAGGAAGATGAGTGAGAGGAAGACTAGCCAAGCAGTCTGGGATTTAGGAGTGCCAAATACAGCTCCTTGCCCACCATAGACTGTGGTGACGCTGTGTTTCCCTGGGCACATGAGGCACAGGGATGCTGCTTGGCTCCCACATCCAAATGCACTCTCTGGCCGTATCCTGTCCTTGCTCTGAGGTATGACCCAGAAGTACATCATTCCCTTCCGCTGCCTGTCTTCTTTCCTTGTTCCCCATTCTCCCACAAAGAAAGCCCAAGGCACCTAGGAGGGACCAGAGAAAGGGAACAGAGGGCACGAGGCTCTGCCTTTGAGATGAGGGAAGTTAAAAAGAATACTGTCTTATTTTGCAGATGGGGAAGATAAAGACCAGAAGTAAAAGACAGTCACCCAAGGGAATAAGATAACCAAATAGTAATCAGGACCTCGAGGTTCTAAGCCAGTTCGAAAGCTGGCAGACAGCTGTGCCTCCTATGGCAAATGAATGGAGTAATTACCTGGTATGTATAATATATAGATAACCAGATATACTAGATACGTCTAATATGTGTAAAATAATAGCTTAAGGTAAAGTATGTACCTTTAACCAGGGCATTCCTACCTACTTGGAATTCAAGAAATAGCAACCTTTCCTATAGGTTTCCAGCCGTAAATAACGTAAGATGTTGAGGAGGACTGGTTCTACCCGTCACTGCATCCCATAGCAAATATGTGCTCAGCATGCAACCAGCATGTGAAGGGAGGCACTGCCATTCCTCAGGAATCAGAGGCTGCAACAGGATTGGAAGCAATCAGGACCAGCACAGGATTGTTTGTTTTATTTTTGCTCGGTTGTGCTGAACGAGCTGTTCCAAACAGCACCGTCTCTATCATGGCTTGACTAATAGCACTATAAAACCAAAAATGGGTAACAGAAATTTCTAACAACTGAACACAAACTGAAAATTCATGTTTAGAGGAGCAAATAATATCCGCGTCAACAATTTCATGATTCACACAAAAAAAGACTATTTTTATGTTTAGAGATAAAAATTCATTGGGGAGCACTAAAATACTGAACACTGAGCAATATTTTACCTTTAAAACCATTAAGAATATTCAAGAACACTAGTAGTACCATTCATTATCACTTTCATAGCCACATTTCATGTTGAAAGTCCAAGAACTGAACTCATGCATTGCTAAGACTTGCTAATACCTCACCAGAGTAAGTGGAGGAAGAAGGACTCCTTACAAACGGAAAGCCTGCATCTGAGGAAAATGTTGCAGCAAGGTTGATGCATTTTTACTGTCTGTGTGAGGACTTCAGGATTAACCCAATACTGGGGAGGGGAGTCTCCCACAGGCACATTATTTTTCTCTCTCATCATTGTAAAGAGAGTGCTGGTGCAGAAGGAACATATCTGTGAAGGGATTACCAGTAACTGTTCTCCCGTATTCTTTCAGTGACAAACAGCAATATATCTATCCCAGCAGAAGTCAGATTGCTGATGAAGAACCAAATAGGAACTTGTGCACGTTTGTGTTTAAGCTAGTTTTTCCTCACTGATGCAGTGTTTACCTTTTCCCATTGCTAACGTTTTTTTCCTTCGACTGGAAATACTTTCCCGAAAACTATAGTTTGCATATTGGGCCATAACAACATCATGATTATACAGACTCTGAGAAAGTCTATTGAAAACAATGGGGAAAGGCTTCTCGAACAGTAGAGGAACAGATCCTGAAGGCTGTAATCTTTCAAAGCTGATCTTTGTTCAGCACTAACATGTTATTCTCAAACTCCATGAGGCACAGGAAGCAGTCTTTTGCCCTATTCTGTCCTGGCAAGCTCCCACTTGGACACCGTAGCCAGGATTGAGTGTCACCTTCTCGAAGGATGTGAAGAAATCCAGTGAAAGCAATGAACAACAAAAGAGATCCAGAAAGTATGACATACGAGGAAGACTTGCATGGGGTAAAATAATCTAGCAATATATAAAAAGCTAGTGGAAAGGGGAGAGAGATAATAAGATCTTCCTGTCCATCATGGATGGGAGGAAGATGTAATGACCTTCATTTGCAGTTAAGAGAATTCAGGTTAGATGCTAGCAGAAAGCGTTTTAGCAGTATAGGTAGCGCTACTGAAATAGGGTGCGTGAGAGGCTGTGGACTCTCCACCATCAGAGGTTTTTAAGGACAAATTTAATAAACATAGAGGTATAATTACTCTGGCCTGAAGCAGAAGCGAAGCCTAGACAAGTTCATGAGGTTCTTCAAGCCCTATTGCTCTATGAGCCTCTGATATTAAAATTCTAGATTAGAAAAATGAGCTTCCTTCCAACTGCAAACACAGAATCAAATTACAAATACAGCCCAATTTCACACACAGTAGCATAAATCAGGGGGTGCTAAGCTAAAGGCAGTGGAATTAAGCCCAGAAAGATGGCATTCAAAATCATTAAGCTAATGGATTTTAATGTAACACATGGCAATTTCAAGATATTTTTTGCACCCATACTAGTTTCTTTGATCTGTTCTATTCTGGGTTTTGTAGCAATAACAGTATCGTCACCTTATTACCCTGACACCTGAGTAGTGTAGCAGGGTGGAAAAAAAATTAGCCAGGAGAAAAATAAGCTGATTTGGTGCCCCTGCACCATGTTTGAAACCCACTGATGGAAGGTTTGGACATCAGTACATTCTTTATATAACTCCGCTTAATAAACCAATTTCTTTGACTTCTGTAGCTAACAGTTCTACACAACTTTCTTTTTTTAACTGGCTAATTTTGTACACGGTAAATGTATCAATTAAAACTGGAACCAAAGGAACTAGTTAAATGTTTGATCTTCTCTGTGCCCCAGTTTCCCCCATCTGTAACACAGAGATCATATTTTTCTCACCCCAGACATCTGCTGAATAATTAGTTCATTAAGATTTGTAGGGTACTTTGCATATCCCCAAATTATGAAATTAGATCATAGCAGATATTCCAAAAACCATTTTAGAAATTAATTCCCATTTATTGGACTTTTGATAGAATTCAGAAAGTGGCTGGGAGATCCGGTTTTTCTTCCTAGATACACACTGTCACCCAGCTAACAAGTCTCCCAGCAGCCTCAGTGGGAACGGGATCAGCTCACGCTTTCTCACTTTGTCTCCAGGATGCCCGATTCCTACCGACACAACTAGCACCCTCCAACAGGTACCTTTACTTCTGCATTTGCACCCTGTCCTGGGGGAAATCCCTTGCCCATCACCTCCCAAAGAGCAGGGCTACCCCTTTGTACATCTTTAGGCAGCTTTCATTGCATACAGGAGCCTTTAAGTGTCCCTTCTATTTAGTGTGAAGGGCAAAGTAGTCAGTACAACATTGGTTTTAAGGCAATTTGCTTATTGGCAAGGACCAGCCTACCCTTGCTGGGTAGAAATCCACTCTATTCCGAGGTAAAGGGGATGCCTAGTTGCGCAAATACCACAGAGCATCACGTGTAGTAGTGATTATATTTAACTCTCCATGTGTGGACATTCTTATTCTAGTAGTAACAAGGGCGTTTTCCTGTTTAACCCGCTTCTGAAGAAGAATGTTGAAGGCAAGTAAACTAAGCAGGAAGAAAAGACTTATGTGTCAGGAGATGAAACTGGGAAAGTTTATCAGGCTCAGCATGCAGACAAGGCAAAGATGCAGTGAGACACACCTGGAGCTATGGATATCAAAGGCCCAGGCTCAAGGCATGCACGAATCACCTTAAAACATTTGACCACACATGAGTAATCTGCATACTAGGAAATGGGTATTTGGAAGTATGAGGCAATGGCCACTAATTCACCAAGGGTATCTGGGTCAGTTTAATCACTTTCAACTGTCAATGCCTTTGACTCAGGACAGCTTGACTTATCGTGGGTGAAGCTATTCATATGTCCACAGCTGACAGGGTACCAAGCAAGGACAACTTCCACTGAATACTATAATAATGCTCTTGCCTGAGTAGTGCAAAGTTCTAGCAAAACTCCTTATTTTCCACCATTTCTAAATATAATATAATTCTGAAATAAGCAAGCATTAACTTCAGGTTATTAACTTTGAATGCCAGATTATGGTTTCCATTGTTTATTGCCACAACAGACTATTAAAGAGGCACCTCCGCTCAGCTAAGTTTAAAATTTTGTCTTCAGGCATAGTAATATCTCTAAGAGTTGCTCGACTCTAGTAAGATATTTAAGCGTATGCTTTAAGCATGCAAGCTGTCCTCTGAGGTCAGTCAGAATTTTGTTTAAAAAGAAATCTGTCGTTAAATCAGTACACAGACTTTTTTTCCCAATACAATATAGCTACTATGGCAGCAATCAGTAGCATAGCACTTGTGGTGAAAGGCAGTCTGTTTTGATTATTAAATAAGATTCAAACCTTCAGAATTAAATTTTTTTACTAGCAGTTAATGTCCCTCCTGTTGGCTCAACAGACCGCAACGAGTCTTTATTAGCTCTGATAAGCAGCACCAAGGCAACGATTGTACAGCATGCTCTAAAAGACCATTTAGTATTGCAGAATAAACGAAGCATTGACTCCCTGTACAACAGCCCAAAGATGACAGCATAGAACAGATATTTAATCTACAAGGAAAATATATTTGCCTTGGTAAGGAAAACTTTTCATTCACCTCCTCGAAAATTAACACCTAATAGACTCTATTATGCAAATGCTAATCACAATCAAAGCAGGTATAAGGGATATCCAGTCCATGATCTTAAATCTACAGTTTTATTGTGTGTGCACAATACCCATTTGATCTCTGTCAGAACCTTATAGAGCAAAGAACAAATATAGTATCAACTTGTCCACTGAAAGCAGAGAAATACCCCCAACTAACCAGAAGAAAAAAAATAGATATGTGGGAAAGAATAAATAAAAAATATCAATAAAGACAGAATAGGAAGGGAGAAGTTACTGTTTGGCCTGAAGGTCACAGGCAAGTTTGCACAAATTTCTGAAACTATTTTCTGTGCTGAAAACCGCAGACCTCCTGAATTGCCTGCTTTTAGGAGGTGCTCTCAAGGCTGGTCCTAAACTACCTGTTGGGAATTTTCGGAGGAAAACTCAGTTCTCCAGCCATGTCCCCATGACTTAGCTGAAGCATGGTTGGGCTTTTGCAGCTTCCTGCTGTGCCCTCTGCCCCTTTGGTGACCATGCCCGGTAGAAAAATGTCAGATGTCTTTCCCTGACGTCACTCTAGGATTATTTCTACTCAGCGTCTTGTTATCACCTCCCACAAAGGCGTGTGGGATTTATATGCAATCTGAACACAGGCTGCTACAGAAGACAACATCAACAGAAACAGTGAGGTCCCAAGGGTGTCTTGGGATTCAGCATGCTCTGATACTCTGCTTCAAAAGTAAAACACAGGCAACATCCCTGAAATTCAATTCAACACATCTCTGATAGCGAGAGGCATACACTAAGTCTCCAAGAGTATAGCTGAAAAAAAAAGTAGGTACATTTCATAGCATATTCCTAAAGGAATCTGTATTTATTCTGGCAGTTTTCATGTAAAAGAATGGTCACTTGTTAATAAAAGAAAATAAATAAGTAAAAAGACTAAACAGCATTCATAAATGCTACCTCACAGTGAATCCAAAAAGCCACTTTAACTCTGCTTAACTAAGCTAGCTCCAAAATGGGAACACATGGGTGGAAAATTCCTTTGGCTCTGCTATCTATTTTTGGACTGGTCAAAAACAGTTTCTCATAAAATCAATCATATCACCTAGATTTTTCCTCTTTTCAGCTGATAAAACATTTATTGCTTTTCCCCATGTACTTCTTTCATACTGCTATGCTTCTTCATGCACAGTAACTGAGCTTGTCATACTTCAGCCAAACTGTGTTTTGTAAAGCTTGATGTCTATAGTCCAATTCATAATGTTAGAGTCAGGTCTTATAAAACTGTGAATACCACATACCCTTCCACTTAAAAGACACTAGTTTAAGTCTCAGCCTAGCCAGGGGAAGCTGAAACAAAGGACAAAACAGAATTATAATCTGCAGCAGAGCTGCCTGAACATTTCAACAGGCACAGCTTCACATCAATTTCAGGCAAATTTCCAAAGATTTGGTGTTTCAAAGTATGTCACACCTGGATCTGGTGTAAAACCGGTCTAAAACCTGCCTAAGACCTTAGGGACAAGGGCCCCTCACAGGAGTAACTTTCCTGCTAGCTTTTCAGTCCTTTGTCCTTTTGCTGTTCAGTATTTCAAACTTGCAGAGGCAAAGGTAGACAGGAATAACACCATGATAAAAAGCTGAGAACCAAGGTTTTGAATATCAGATCCAAAATCTGGTTTGAGAAGTTGGTGAGCTTCAGGTAACTACTTCTTTTAAATTCTTACTCATGTTTTTAAAACATTTTAGTCTTCCACTGTCTTTAACACTGGACACAGACACCTGTGATAAAGATCCAGGGGCTGTGAGGTGGAAACCAGTATTTCCTCCTTGTCCAGAGGAACACTAGACAGCTACTTGCTGGGAAACCGTCTTTGACAGGCACATAGGAAAGCCTCAGGAAATTGTTCATCGCAAACCCTGTGTTTCCTGCTCAAAATTAAGGATGCCCTCCCATACACCTTCCACACTTCTAAATGGTTGTAAGGGACCCAGTATGAGAACTTGATGTTCCTTTTTGTTTCAACATTAATCAGCTTTTGCAGAAGTAGCAGAGCTGTTTCATCCATTCTCTTTTTAATCTATGTAAACATTAGATTTATACACATGTAACCAATCATTTTGTACTTCTAAAACTTCAAGCAGTACAAGACTGAAATATAACTTCATACAAGACTGAAAAAAAACCCCACCCTATGAGAGAAGAAGGGAAAGAACTGAGAGAACTTTCCTCTCCTAATATAAATGATCAGTCAGATAAGTTTTTTACAGCTTTGGTTCAAGAAGATTTCACTTTGCAGTTCAACACTACTAAAACACCCCATAAACTTAGTCGTCCTTGCCATGTACTGCCAAAGAGGCTTATAACTACCAGAATATATGCTTGCTCTAGCAAAAATCATGAACACACTCCCCCCCGACACACACACACACACAGCCCCCACAGCCCACTGCAAATTATTTTGTTGGTAAAATTCTTTGTGGTGCTTGACAGAAGAGCTATCAAATGGTCTTAATTCTGCAGACTAAGGCAAATTGTTCCTCAGATAAACAGCAACCAGGCAGAAAGGAAAATTCATTGCTTGGCTCAGAAGTTTGTGAACGCTGAGAAGGAGAGGAGACCTCTGCGAGCAAGGGGGAGTTCCTCAGCCTCCTCCCATCCCATCCAAATCAATCAGCACTACAGCTCTACACACCCTTCAGGGCTGGTTTATATTTAGAACTTAATAAAGAATAAAAAATAGCAAATCATACACCCACTCTGCTTTGGGGAAACAAATGTGCTAGTCAACGGAAGATATAAATAATCACATGATGACACAACGAAACGCCTCATCCGGAGACTGCAGTGCAAACTGCTGTCCACCGGCCAGCAGAGCTGCTGGATGTACTCCATTAATCTCTTTTCCAAAGTGATGGATTCTTTTTTTGGGAACCAGCCCAGTTCACTGAGGAGTCATTTTTTCCCCCCATCAGCTGAGATCAGTCACCAGTAACTCATCACTTCTGATCCAGCCCATGTTCTTCACTTGTAACTGAGACTTTCCAGCAACGATACTGCGGCAGGAAACACCTCCGAACTCCCTATTCATAGTCTGGGCAGGGCAGAGGAAGGAGAGAGCAGGCAATCAGATACAGAGTGATAGGAAAAGTGTGATCTTCCTTTCCCTCGATAATGAGACCGTTTTCTCCCCTCAGCTTTAACCTTTCAAAAGCGTTCAAGACACCATGTGAAAACCCACAACCCCATGCAATCTAGGCATAGTAACTCCAAATTTTTAGCTGCAAAGCAAAATCCATAGTGCTGGGCACGGATAAATAGGCCAGAGAAAGTGAATGTGACCACTCAGCTCCGGGGAAGAGCCAGTCTGGGTTCCTACTCCAATGACTGCAGGCACTTCTATTAAAAACGGCTTTTATGTTCCATTAGATAAACTGTACAGGCTGTCCTGGAAGCAAGAAAACAAGAGTTTTGTGCACCCAGCTCTCTCGCTCTATCACAATTTACCTTTAGGGAATGTATGAAAAATAAAGCTTTATCAGGGGCTTTCATGTCCTCTCCGACCCAGCTGCTACCGAGGCTGGCACGAGGCAGAAGTAGTGATGCTTCTAGACACACGTTAAGGGAGAAGCCGCTGCCCGAGCATTCACACACCATTCAGGCAGTCACACACACACACACCACCCAAGTCTTTCACTGCTCGGAGCAGGGTCCCTTCGCAGCGGGTGACCCCAGTGTGCCGACGGGTGCCCCTTTCCACTCCTCATACACACACACTCACACACACCTACTCTCGGGTGTGCTCCCTCCGTCTTCAGGCTTGACCCTAGGTTTCCTGCAGGAGAGTCTCAGGTGTCGAATCTTATAAAAATACAGCAAGGTCAGCCCAGGCTGGGTGTCTCTGAACTCTGTTTCTCAAACAAAGAAATCCCTGGGCAGTTACACCTTTGCCATCTACACACCCGCCCCTCACATGCTGTTCACGCGCCTTTTAGTCCAATGGTGATTTTTGGTCTGGGGCCTTCTAACATGTTATTGGACTTTTTCCTCTGTATCCAGGCAGGCAGGCCATTGACTGCCCTGATCTTGTCGATTTGCAGTCTCTGCTGAGGAACGTAGCCTCCTTATCTTCTGGTTTACGCTTCTTGTGCACCTGCGCTCGCTGGCAGAACATGGGGAACTGAAAAGTCCCAGACTTAGGGAAAACACTATCAAAACATCAGTGTGTTACCAACATTTTTCTTATACTAAAAGACTAAACACAGCACTCTACCAGCTGCTAGGAAAACTACTAAGAAAATTAACTCTATTGCAGCCTAAATGCTTCAGCAAATGTAGCTACTCATACTAAGTAAAGCTAGGCAAACAGCATAAATCACACCATATTATAACCCTAAGTAGTTTATTCTAATTAAAACTTACTTATTCAAGCTAAACAACTAATATATCTTAACACACACACATGAAAGGATTGAGAAACCTGGAACATTTTGATGCTAAATACAGAGAGGACGGCAGGTTTGTGTGGTGGTTAAGCGGGGGCTTGGGAAACCGCAGCACGAAAAGTCACTGTCTAAATAGCCCTAAAGTCTTGCCTTGTCCATCTAAAGCCTTTGGTGAATCGGGCTCTATAAGTCTACCCAGCTTCACAAGCGCTTGCAGACACAAGTGACTGTGCGAGGGCATTAAAACAGACTGCGGTGTATTTTTGCCTCGGTAGAATCCCTTCTGACATACCCCAACGAACAGGGTCAAACTGGTAACCAGTGTAAACCAATGGAGCCCTGCCCAAGTGTACCAGCTGCGGATCAAATTCCTATGACACCAAATGTGACCAGAGGTGTACAGGGACAGAACAATAAAAAAATATGATGGGTTTATAGGAAGGGAACCGGAATATTTACTGCTTTCCAGCTGGCTTACAAGAAAAGAGTGCTCATATGGCAGGCTTGCGCTCTCATGGAGCTCCTCAGTGGGGTGGAAAAAAATTGGGGAGTTTATTTACATGCTCAGTTGCTCTCTCTGACCTCTAATAGGAGCAAAACCAGCGTGAAATGAGGTCCAGGCTACTGTGGAGAATCGCCAGATAATGAGATTTAAGGAAGAGTACACGTGTTTATATACGCACCTCAGCAGTTAACCGCTGTAATAAGCAAATGATATACTGCCACTTCAGAGGTTAAAAGAGATTAATTGTCAGAAGGGAGACTACAAAGACCCTAGTGCAACCCTACTGTGCAGGATGAGTGTGTGTCTGTGTCCTGCTTGTCCTGGCAACAACAACATTTTTGTTGCACCTTCCCAGATACCTCAGAGCCAGCCATAAACTGCAGGACCTTTTGTTAGCTGGGCTGTTGGTTCAGTCCTGGAGCAAGTTAGTGCCGTAACTCAAAAGTCGGTGCTGCCCGATGCCTTTTTGATGAGCAGCACAAAGCGAATGAGTTGGATCCGACCTTTGGCAGTGACATGGCAGCCATCCCCTTTGCTGGCAGTTTCTGTCCACACCGAGAATGAGTTTTGTCTTTTCAGCCCTAGCAGGGCAGAGCTGAGGTCCTACTGCAGAAGTTATTGCCTGATCTGCCTCCATTTGTAGAGGAGCAAAATTAGGTCTCTTGGATTATTAATTCTATCAGCAGTTCTTCATAACTTCCCTACAGTTTCCTCAGCGTTAGGGGTGGTGGAGGAAACAAGTCTAAATAACCACAATGCAAACATTTTACAGTAGAAAGAAAGCACCACCCTAAAAATAGCATGGAGCCATCATTTTAAATTACACAGAGCAAGAGCAATGCCGCTTTGGAAACTGTAATTTGAAGGTAATGAGGGTGTTTGTTGAGGAAAGAGTGTGTGACCCTGCCCATATTTCTTCTCCAGAATACTTGGGGATGTGCCACGAACAGTTGTTACCAACCAGAGCCACTCCTCATTCCCGCATGGCATGCAGTGCCTTGCCACCGAGGGACAAAGTGCAGCCACTGCCGTGGCTGCTCCATACGAGTGGCTCGCAGCCCATTTATCACCGTGAACCTGCCGCAGGCAGCCAGCGGTGCCAAAAGGCAAAAATAGCAGCGCTCCTTTTATCACCCAAGGCGGAGCGTGTTTCACACTGCACAATGCGGTGCCAAAAGGTCCATGGATAGGGTGGGGAGATTCCCCTCACCTTTTCACAGGGCTCATCACTTATTCTTGACGTTTACAAGAAGCGTAGGGAAAGGTTTCTCGTTTCCATGTGTGGTAATGTGACCCTCACCTCTCAGTTCAGGACATGGTCTTTATAAAGATTAGACTGTAGGGGACACATCCTGAGGAAAGGCTGCAGTGCTGCTCTGCCTGACCGCTGTCTAAGAACATGAACTGTATTAACCTTTTGGGGGGCTTTTGGAGGGAAAAGGGGAAAATGAGACAGCCGTTGATCCAGGACATACGGTCACCTTTAAACAATACTTTGGTCACACAGTTTAATGACTGTCTCTTTACCTTTGCCCCCATCCCACTCCAGGGGAGAATTGTAGCTCTAAGGGGAAAGTTAAGAGCTGGAGCTGCAGATATAAACTGTGCTTGGCCAAACTTCCTATTGCGATGACCCAAAGCAAAGCAATGAGAATGGGCTGAGTCCTCCCAGCTCTGCAGCGCTGGTCTGAGCTCCACAACCACGCTCACCTATCCAGAGCAGAGCTGCCCCTGACTGTATAGAGACATCCATTTATGTTGGAAGGACAAAATGTTGCATCCAGCGTTCTCCATAGGACTAGGGAGCACTTTCCTCATTCACACTTTTCCATTAACAAAGTATGGACCAGTCTCCTCTCCAGAGAAATAAGAGCTACTCCCATTCCTGCTCTTTCAGATGTCAAGTGTTTTGCATGGAGATCTGCAGGCTCAGAAATTAGACCTGTACCTATTCAAAGCTTGGCAAATCATTCAGGGCCACACAGAAAAGAAAACAGATTTCACAGGAGATTTGTGAAACCCTGGGCAACTTCCAGTTCAGTTAAGACAGCACAACGCTGATTCGGCATGCCTAATGCTCCTGCTGCTCTGACCACGCAGTGCTTACTCCATGCATGATCACTGCTTTGAATGATCATCTTTCTTAAATTTAACTCAGAGAATAGCTAAGTAGTCTGCACACAGAAAGAGAAAGAATGCTGTGAATTCATCACAAAAATGATCTGACTCAGCTTCAAGGAACAGAGCTCTTTCAAGAGCTATCAAAATCCAACATCATCCAGGAAGTTCAAGTCCAGCCCTTAATGGCTGTTTCCCTAAACCAAAATAAGTTAAGCTCCTACACTACTTTATGTCAGTGAAATCCAAATGAAAATTTAGTATTGCTCAGAATATTGCTGTAGATTTGTGATTCTCCTGTCCTGTGCATGGATGAGAGTCAGCAGTCGCTTTTTCTTTGTGTATATGATTTAAGTGCTCTCAAAGGCAAAAGCCACCAACACCTGTAAAACCTTTTCAATTTTTTTTCTTTTCTGAGCTTCACCCGAGTCTAGTTCTCACCTATATTCTGGGTTCTTCACAGCTATGAATTCTCTTGTGGTATAAATACCATCTGCTATTACTTTAAGGTTTCTTTATGATTTAGAGGTATATAAATGGATTTATGAGAGTCATCTGCAGTGAAATAAGTGAAATAAGAACTAACCAGACAGACTACCTGAATTAAAGCAGTATGACCTCCCATCTTTCATTTTTACTTTTCTAAGCTTTCATTCTTACGTTTCTTACCTCAGCTCTGCTCCATCTCATCCCTATCAGATACCCAGCAGCCAAAGTACACACCAGCCAACACCTTCCTGGAGTTCCAGCAGCGAGAATTTTCCAAGATGCTTGGAGACCACATAAACCACATTACAACCAAAGAAAGGAATACGCAAGAACATTTCAGCCAGGAACCTTCTGCCTCCCCCCTCCAAAGCAACTTTCTTCTCCGGCAAGGTTATTCAACCCCTTCAGGGTATGACTGCACAAGGAAAAAAAAAACCAACCACCTTCAACTCCCTTTGAAGAAAATATCTTGCGGGTATTAAAGTATATTCTGTCCATAAATTGCCTCAGCAGCAAGATGAAAAATGCTTCACACTTCCAGATGTAAGATGTGCAAAGAGGCTTAATTAGCTAAAGTTCATATTCTGCTTTGAAGATGGGAAGACCTCTGAACGAAGTGCTAAGAACTGCTAACCAGAATCCATCTTTTCTGGTATAAAAAAACATAAAAAGCAGATTGATGTTGCACAGAAAATATATGCCAGAAAAGCTGTTCAATCATAGGATTATTCATCAAAGTTTTACTTGGAGCCTCAGGGATTGTTTAGATACTGGTATTTCCAGGCTGTATCTCAGTCAGAGATGTGATTTCACTACCTATTTTTGACAGGCAACTCAAATGGGACATTAGAGTAAATATTGCTAGAGCACTATGACATTTTCTTCAACTTCAGGGCTCACAGTTGGGATGTTTAAAATACAGGAGATTTCTGACAGCTTCCTCAGAAAAGTGATCTTTTTTGTGTCTGTCCAAGTACATAGCAACCCAGCTAAAAATGCTGTCTCTGAAGCACAGTATGTCCATTAAATAATTCATATCACTGACTAACACTAGTGAGAAATGGTATCTAGGAGCAAAACAACAACAAGTGAATCTGAGCGCATGAAAGCTCATTTCCAAATATTAATTAGGAAGGAAAGAAGGATTAAGCGTATGTAGAAATCAGACCTCTCAGCACCTTTCGCTGAATTTTGTCCTTGGACAGAACATTATCATCTTCATGTCCAGCCTCCATAAACTGCAATAACCCAGCCAAACCTCAGGAAGAATGACTGGAGGAATGACTTTTCTCCCACAGTGGTGAAAAGCCACACACCTCAGGCGAAGAAGCGCGAGGTGCTTTAGTAAACAATGTTCTAACCCCATCAGGGAAAAGTGGTATTGATCAGACCCTGGGAGGAAAAGCAGAGCAAGTCCTAGGCAGGATAACAGCAAAACCAGGACCAAACCATCAGCTGATGATCAAAAATAGACATTGGTTTGTATCAGCTGAGAGGAACATGACCTCCCCTGGACCCTTGTTCTTAAAATAAGGGAAGTTTATTATTTAGATGAGTCTATGGTATTAAGCACTTCAAATAAAGAGAAGGTTGTGCTATAAAGAGCTCAGGAATCTGAAAAATTGTTTTTCTTTTAGGCTGCTCATGGAAAGAAACTGAAGAGGAAGGTAAGGTCTCAGACCAGAGTCAGATTTTCTTTGGAAGAGCATGGATCAATAGCTCAGCTTGCCCTTCTTACTGGAGCACCACACTATGGAAACTACATACCTGAATAGTTATATACATAAACATATTTATTTTTTAAACATAAAGCAAAGGTTTCAAAACATATCACCAACAGAGGAAGCAGCATGAAGCTCCTTGTAGGGGTCAACTGATTTAGAAGAATCTTACAGCGCTGTAACAGCAATTTTCTCTTCGATTCACCAATGAACTCTTGTGCGCGTGGTTGTTGCAGGATGCCAGTTTTTACCCCTGTCCCATGTGACTCAAAGCCACAAAGTCCAGAGACACATTTGACGATCAAAAAAACCCTCCACACTGTCCACTTGAAGAGGGAAAACTGAAAAAAAATTATTAACTGTAGGAATATAATTATGGGCTATTAAGGTATCATTTCCATCCTCAAAAAGCTTAGTGCAGTTCTGGGACAAAAACAGCACAGGAAGGAAGTAATTTCCTAATCAAACTTCTAAGACTATCTTATCACAGCTACTCAATGTCCTCTACATGGAAAACTGGCTCCAGTGACTCCTTGGAAAAGGGTGGCTGAAACACAGCAATTAAGCAGGACTGAAATTACTTATTTTCAGCTAACAAGTACACATGTGAAAACATGGATATTTTAGCACAAGAATCTCAAACAGAATCCCAGACTGACAAATATTTTGGTGTTCCTCCTGAGGACAAAAGCTTGCATTTTCAGTAGGTAAACACAGTTAATTCACTCAAATCAAGTAAGTATAAACAAATCCATTACAAAAAATTAAGGCAAGATTAGGAAATGTTCCTTTTATTTTATTTCCTTTTTCTTTCTTCTTCTTTTTTTTTTTTAAAAAAAAATCAATCCTTAAAAATGCTATTTTACAGCTGCACAAAATGTGACTTTTGCCTGACTTTTGTGTTGGGTCAGCCAAACTTGAAGAAAAACAAGAAATCTCTCTGTAACCAAGGGTAAACCCTTTTTAATATGCACTGTTCCCAAAGTAGAAGAAAATTAAATTACTAAAATGGTAGCATAATCTTTTCATTATTATTTCACGAGCTTAGAGTTAATTGGACAAGTTTAGCTCCACGTGAATGAATGTGTGTCCTTACTTCTCCACGATAAATGGTCTATAATTACTTCCATTTCTCTGAAACCAGGAGATAGGTCTCATTAGCATCACTCTGAATGCAGCCTTTTGCTCTTTGGGGGACTTACTATGTATCTGAGCACTCCACAACACCTCTCATACATGGGGAAATGTTCTTATTTCATCTTGCACATAACTGCGCAAAGGCCTCACATGCCCATGGTGATGTTGCACAAGTACTTATGCCTCAGTTTTGACCACGATTTAGTATATGTCTCTCACCTACTCATGTCCCAGCGGGCTCCTTGGACCAGGCATCCTTGCCCTCACCTGAGCTGAGCTGTGAGGTCCAGCATATCTTCCCAAAGCCTAGGACAAAGCCTGAGTGGTTGCAGCCAGGTGAGAAAACGATCTGATCCACCTGATAGGTCATGACTCCGCATCTCCCCCTTTTCGTAAACAACATGCTTTAAACCACAGGCTGTAGTCCGTTCAGGACATTTGTGCTCCCTACTGTGGGGGCATTTGCATCTTCCAGGAAATTATTAAGGACACCTTGTCCCAGAGGGAAACACCATAAGCCGGGTTGTGCCGTGGACAACAGAGAGGACATGTCAGGTGCGCTCCACCAGCTCCTGTGTTTTAGAAGACAAAACTTGCTTTTTCAAATGCCAGCCCAGTAGCGTGCATCTGACCCCTGTAATTGCTTCCCTGCATCTGAACACACACACGTACACACACACCCCTGTTGTCTCAGTAAAGCGGGTTTTTCTGAAGCCAAAGGATGTCACAGCACATGGTCTGAGGTCTAAGTCTCACACTAGAAGAACTGTTTTCAAAATTGAGAATAATTTTCCTCCCTCCACATCCTTTTAAAAGAAATCAGAAATAGATGCACAACGTGACAGTAATGTTACATACAAAGGTAAAGATTATTTGCAGTTTCAGCACACTTCTGTGGATCCTCTCTGGGATCATGCTGGCTCCCCTGTTAATTGCAATGATGTAGCAGAGCTCGTGCTGAGTTCTACTCCGTTGGGCTAGTTTGGCTGAGCTGGTATTCTTATACTGATTGTGCTTTCCCTCATGATCTCCAAATCCTTTCCAACTGCTCCTTTTCAGGAGGCAGCACCACACACGTACAGTTTCTGGATGCCTAACTAGCTTTCAGCTGCATTAAAACAGTTCCAGTTTACCCTGTTACGATACTGCAGGACTTCCTTCTTTTTCTTGTTTTACACCACTCTTCACCTAGAGCACAAGTGTTACCAATAGGGATTTTATATATTCTAGAACAACAAAGCTAGCGCACTGAGGCCCCCTAAGTACAAGCATCACACTCCAGGTGCAAAAACAAATGCTCAGAAAGGAGGGGAACACAATTCAACGAAGAAAAGGGCCCAGTCACCAGGATTTCCTGCAACTATTCTGGGTCTCCTCTATTCATTACATTTAGCTTTCTACAGCACACTTAACTACTAAGTAGGGTGGAGAGTGGGACCCAGGTCTTCTTCCAGCCTAGGAAAATTTCATTCAATTTTCATTTTTCACTCTCTCACCACACAGAAAATCTGTAGTCTTAATAAGAACCTTGAAGCCAAGTACTTGAACACTTCAGATGGCATCCCTCCTAGAGCTGAGACAGATGTAGAGCAACCATCCTTCCAGACTGAGCAAAAACTTATACCTCAGACCTGAGGACAAGCCTGACAAGGAAGGAAGTCCTCCCAGATCCCACCACCTTTTTTTTTTTTTTTTCTTCTTTTGTTGTTGTTGTAAGAGGAAAGTCATAGGGATAAGAGACCTGACTCTACCTGCAAAGCTGAGTCTTCAGGTATAGCTTTCTCAAGTTTTGAAATTCCAAGCTAAGGTTTTAAAACTAGCTTAACTTGCATTCTAGTTCTGCACATTTAAGTTAAGTTAGGCATGAAACTTTCTTTGACCCAAAACGTCAAGTCTGTTTTCATCCCAGGGAGTTTTACAAAGACTTCTTGTTTTGCCTAAGTTACAAACCCTGTGGGAGCAGGGACATAGCTTGATATGAATATAAACATTAGAACTGATGTGTCTTCTCTCCGAAGTACACCCACAGTCTTCCTAAGCAAAGCTGCTTTCAAGCATTATACAATAGCTAGATACAGATATAAACATGCTAAGAAAATATCTGAAAGAGGAAAAAAAATAACCCTATGCTAATTGAGAGCTGTAAAGTATGGCAAATATATTACTACCTACCCATGTAAAGTAATCATCTCACACCAGTGAGATAGTCTTCTGGTGTTAAACAGAACTGTACTCGCTCCATCTGCAAGAACTAACAGATGGAGCAACTCTTCAGGCTTTACGTAACAGTAACTAAACAAACCCTCACAACGGCCGCATGATTTCATGCACAAGCCAGGGCAGTCTACAAAAAAACCCTTTGCTGTCGGGTTGGAAAATTCCAGGTTGCGTAGCTCAGAGCACTCCGTGTGAGCCGTCAGCCTGATGCCTTGGATCAGCCTGCCTCGTCCTCCAGGATATCCTCTTCGCTGTGCACTGCAACCGAGAGCAGAAAATCCAGAAACAAAGCAGCTGCAACAGGCACCCTCATCATCTGCACAAAAAAGTTTTTTGACTATTTCATCTGTAAAACGGGAGACAGTTATCCACACACCTCGCTATACTAGAAGTCAGTCTGAATAAAGAAAATATGGGAAAGTTCACAGCATTTGGTATGTAGGAGAATTCGGTGTCCCCACAGACAGCCCCCTTAAGTACTTAAACTGTACATTAACAGGAGAAGGAAGGAGTCCATTGCAGATGGAAAGTACGAAGAGGGGCAGTACTTTGTACCTTCACATGGGCTTTCCCTCCTCCCCAGAAGTCAGCATCATCATTAGCACCAGCAGATCTCCCTTGTCTCTGGGGTGCTGGACACTGGGGTGACCAAATAGGGCAACCGAGCAGTTTACCTCTGAAAAACCCTCAGAGCCGTGCTGGACATGGAGCCGCCATCTCTGTACCCCTCATCTGGGGGTCCTGCAGAGCTCTGTCCCCTCCCCACCTACTACTCCACTTCTCTATAAAATACCTCAGGTATCTTGAGCCAGAAACACGTAGATGACATACAGGCCTTTGTCTCCTATACATGAAATATATACAGAAATCTCCCATCACATCTAACACCAAGCCAAAATCAACATCTGAAAGAAAATTCAGCTCATTAAAACTGAACCTAGACCAGATCCAGGTGAGGGAAGGAATCCATCCAAACCTACTAATTGTGTAATATCCCATCTGCTGTTGCTGAATACGCCTGCCCCGCAAACTAATGAAGCATTTCACAGCTTTTGGATTCTTTTGCTCTTCCAAATAGGATTCGTAAAAAAACAAAACAAAAACAAAAAAATCCCAAACAACAAAACACAAAAAAAAGCCCAAAAACCAACCATCAAACACACATAACCGTTCCTTCCCCTCCCAGCACAATGGGTGACTGAGAGATAAATAAAAAACCCAATGCAGGTGTTCTGCTGCCACCACATGGTCATGAATAGACCTAAGCAGAGTTTTAAAATTAAACAACATGTTTGTGCCTCTTCAGAATACATCAATTCACTGAGCCTATCATTTTTGTTTATTTCCTTAACTCATCTCCAGCTGGGGGTACTTGTTCCAAATCCATCAGAGGACCAAGGTCCTGCCTGGTAGGTCTGCCCTGCAACCAGGCTGGATCTAGAGATTTCAAGGTTCATCACACACTAAGGCCTCAGCTCTGGGGTACAAGCTATTTTCAAAAAGTCTGCTGAAAGAGAAAAAAAATCAGCTTTTCAGCCAACTCAGGATGCATGTAGCAAATGTTTCTGAAAGAGGGGGTGGGATGCATCCCCTACTCTGTTAGAGCAGTCCCTGGCACAACTTGTGCAAGTAAGGACAACAAACAACATGACTATTCCAGTGACTCGTCTCACCAAAAAGCACTTAAGGAGAGAGAAAAGACTGCCTTTCTGCAGCTGTAATTCAAAACACCCTGTTGCTATCTTTATTTTTACTAAGAAAAGTGCAAATCCATCATTAGCTTGGCCAAAGTCCAGAAAGAAAAAATAAAACTTCTCTGGAAAATATGCTCTTGAAAGGTACACTATGGAAAAAACCTATCTTAATTAGAAATATCAAAATAAAGGCATGGATTACTATTCAATGCCGAGAGCCTCCTCTAGACTGTGTACATTGGTTTTATAAGGTATTAGAACCCTGCATATCACAGCTCCACACCTCTAAAAATGTTATAAACTGTACAAAAAATAAAATTGCATTGTCTATTAAGCCCAAATCTCTCTCTGTATTTTCCTTCTGGTGTACAGAGGAGCAGCAGAGCAATTTGCTACTCCATTCTTTCACGTATCATCACTAACAATATTTTTTTTTTTTTTTGTATTTTAGAGGTGCCTTTTTTTCCCCAACAGCCCTGAAAAAATATCCCAATAACTCATTAGCTCTTCCCAGAATACAGGCTTTTATGAAACTCCATGCAGCTATGTTTACTGTGAAATTCAGCTCAAAACTTGAAAAACAGATCATGAAGGGCTGCTGTAAAAATTCAATAGCAATGCAGCCATTTGGGGGGGTGGGGTGGGAGGGGAGAGCGGAGAAAATGTGTATCTAACTTTATTTTTCTTTTTTGTGGAATGTGAACAAGTTTGTGAGATACCCAATTAAAAAAAAAAGCTCTGTAAATGAATGAGGGAAAGTTGCCAGTGGTTTTAGATTTTGGTGACAAACATTTCCAGCAGTTAGTTTTCTTGGGAGTCATTTCCAGTCTTTATTAATGAAGAATGACACTGTCTGTGATGTAGCCAAATCTTTGTTCAGGGATGTAAAAAACACCGTCACCAAGGTCTAGAAGTGACAAAAGGCTGTAATTTCAGAATAGTTAGAGAACAAGTCTTAGGATGATTCAGCTGCATACCATAAAGCAGGTTATAATTAAAACGTTTACTGTCACTGTATATCATGAGAATTTCAGGACCCCATGATTTAATACCACTTAATAGATTAAAGATACTGCCTTAGGCATTTACTGTGCTGTAACGTTAGTCCTTGTCTGACATCAGTGAAGTGCAATATGGATCGGTACATGAACCATATTGTTTATACTGGAAACAGGCTGATTCCCATTACAGTATCAGCCTCACAATGTGCTTACCACTTTGTTCCTCAAACAAACCACCAACCACAGGTACAGTCATATATCATCATTTTTCCAAACTTCCTTAAAGGGAGAGATTTTTGAGACAAGAATACTCAAAAAGCTTTAAGATCCAGAAGATAAGCAAGTCATATGTCTTGGGATGAGTTGATTGTGGAGTCCGCACTGATCTTCTCATTCAACATGAAAGGTTGCATTCAACGTTAGCATTTGGGATGACTGTTTTCCATTGTCATTGATATTACTTGACAAAAATTCAAGAAAAAAATAGCCACAATCACAGTCTGTGTTCCAGAAAGCCATTTATGGTAACGCAAATTACTGTCATTTATTTTACCCTAAAATACTTCCATTGACATATGTTAGTGCTTTATTGTGATGGTTTTGACCTCAGTGAAGAACTCGTAGGAATCTTTTGCTCCCTCCCTTCCTATGCCTGAGGCTTTCATCCCACCAAATGGCAAGTTCAGATCTCTAATGAGCCAGCAGTTGGTCCACACCAACCCAGACTGTAGTCTTTGTGCCACCCGATGAACACGGCCCACATTGCTGGACCACACAGTGGCTGCCAAACCATATTTCACGCCATTGGCCCTTTCGATCACTTCTTCTTCTGTATCAAATGCTACCACACATGTCACAGGACCAAAGATCTCTTCTTGCATGCAACAAGATTCATCCTTGACTTCGGCAATAACTGTAGGCAACATGAAATAGCCTTTCTGGTTGCCATTTGGAAGAGCCAATGAATCCACTCCCTCTCCACAGAGGACTCTGGCTCCTTCAGCTTGGGCTTTCTTCACGTAGCTCCTTACCTGGGGAAGCAGTAGGAAAACATCACTGCTAAAGGACACCAAATCATGAGGGTTCACCTCTCCAGTCTGGGCACATCAACAGGAGCCCCTGAATATCTCCAACTGGATCATGCTGCCTTTATTTCCCTCCTAAGAACAGAGGGTCATTCCCTAGCTTTTGTTGTTATGTTTCTGTAAAAGCACAGGTGGGTATTGCTTACTGTAAAGCAACTGTTCTCTCTCTCCAAACACTAGCAGCCTAGCAGCCAACGTCACCGGCCCTTCTCGCTACGTATTCTCAAAAGAATAGGGTCCCTGCTGAAAACACAAGTGGTCCCAGAGCCTCCCTCCCTTCTTCCAGGAGCCTGGGCAGTTTGCCACGTATTCCATGCCACAGTTCACTCATTTACTTCAAGGGATCAGTAATATTTTCCTACCTCACAGGCAGGCTTGTTAAATGTTTACATGCCACTAGGATGATGAAGCCATGAATGCTATAGAAAATCTCATCAATAAATAATTAAAGCTGTTTCCATGGCTGTTGCTATCATATGCTACCTTGAACACATAGGACATGCTATTGATCTGCTTCTGCTGTTCTGAAATCATTGCCTGGTTTCTCTCCCTATAGAAACACCACAGAGATACCACCAGGCTTCTTTCTCTTTTTCTACTTTTAACCACCTTGGTAGCTTAGACTCGGAAGTCCTCTGTGGTGCCGCAGACCGAGGACCTCGGGAAGTGGGTGTTTCTACCACTCTACTTCAGAACAGGCCTGGAGAACCTGCTGAGGCATCAGGAAGCATGACAAAGGTCTGGCTTTCTCTCTCACTCTGCGGTTTTCGATCTGCTTCTTGCTTATACTGATTGTGTCAGACAGTTCTGGGATGTGAGCAGCTGCTCTCCCAAACTCTGTCAGACACCATAAAAATTCATTTCATATAAGCCACTAAAGCAGACTATGTTTAACAGTGCACCATCTCAGCTGCCCTCCACACATACGCAATTCCAAATTACTGCAAGCAGTCCTAAGTAACTGTGTGCTTGTATTCCCCAGAATTTGCCAGTGTGATGTTAAAATAAGATTTTTACCTTGTTAACTACCTTACTAGGCAAATAAGTGAGCTTAGCAAATGCAACATCAAAATCCAAGAAAATGTTGCTGAGCTCTAAGATTGGTTAGTATAAATTCAGGATTTAGCATTAACCATTTTGAATTATTTCACTTCAATCAGGAAGAAATATTGTTTTTCATTTTATTTTCCCCATGGGGCTGATTTTTCCAGAATAATCATGTGATCCCAGGCCACAAGCAACAGAAACCTTGTCAAAAAGATACCTTATAATGGCTTTGAATCATCATCCCTCAGAGCTAATTCTGGAGAGGACACGGTCCTTTCCATACACTTCTGAAATCACCTTTTATAGCCCTCTAAAAGATGAGACGAGATCACGTAAACTCCATGTAACGTTACCTTTTCTAGATGCTCTTTACTTATTAGTGCTCCCATGTCAACTGTAGGATCTGAGGGGTTCCCAACCTTCCACTTCTTAGCCTCTGACACAAACCTCTTCAAAAACTCCCTGTATATGCCCCTTTGAACAAAGATCCTGGAGGTGCAGAGACAGATCTCACCCTACCGGTGGGGGGGAGAAGAAAAAAAAGAAAAACAACAACATCAGTTCATATTAAATTGTACTATTGACAAGTATTAGGAGTCACACACCAGAATAAGACTTGTGTCGTGACATCCTCAGGACAGCGAGCTACGTTCACCAACATTGCAAAGAAGGATTTTTCCCAGATTAAAAAGGAAAAGAAAAGAAGACCACAAAACTGCAATAACAGGATTGTGCAGTCACTTACTAATGCAAGTAAATTTGATTTTTCATTGATTAGATGTTGTCTTCTCCAACATTTTTCATAGGAAATGTGATTTCCAATTCTGAATGATCTCTGCCTTCCTTTCTTGAAAATCCCTTTCTGATACCAAGCTATTCTTCTGCATATTTGCCCTGGTACAATTTCCTGGCTTTGGTGATCTCTCCTGAGGGTGGTGATGAGGGAACAGAAACGTTGGTAGAATTTTGGGGGAAGTCTCCTAATTTAATTCCAGCAAATCAGCAAGCTTCCCACTTACTTGCAGGGTGGGATTTAAAGCAGTTGCTTCCTGGCGGGATAAGCAATGTATCTATTTTGAGAGGGATAATGACACCTTGTTTATCTTCTGATGTAGAGCACAAAGAAGAGCCCTTTATTATTTTGTTTCCCTGCTTGTGGAATAACACAACCTTTTCCATATTTTTCTACTTCGGGTTTGCTCACAACACGGAATCTTGAAACAGACCTTGGCAATGCAGGATTTGGATCCACAGGCATGTGCACGTGCACGTGCTCGTGCACACGCACGCTCCCAGACATGGGCACACCCCCTGCTGCAAACAGGGTTTATACGTTACAGAGGTGGGAGGCACCTGATTGGCAAAGCTGGACCTCAGGGTCGTGGGGATGCATTGGCTCAAGTCGGCATCATCAAAGATGATCGCGGGGTTTTTGCCCCCCAGTTCCAGTGAAAGCCGTTTGCAGTGCGGAGCACTTTTCTCCGTGATCCGCTGGGCCGTCAGCGTGCTTCCCGTGAAGGAGATCAGAGGCACGTCGGGATGGCAGACAAGGGCTTCTCCCGCCTTGGCGCCCGTTCCAAACACCACGTTCACCACCCCATGGGGTACCCCTGATGGGAAGAAAGGCACACAGTCATCGCACCCTTTCCCGTGCTCTGTGGGTTTTGCTTCACTGGGGTTTGTCCCTGAAGTTAGAAAATTACCAATAGTTCTAGCCTGACAAAGACTGACCTTTAACTTGTGCAGTAGCTGCAACATATGATGTTTAATAACTCTAAGGGGTCATGGGTGAAAAGATAAAAGCAAGTCCACTGATCAGTTGAGCTTGCCTGACATCCATCGCCAGAGACCCAGTTTTCGGTCATTCAGGGAAGAAGCAGTTGTCCTCCCAGTTTTTCTTAATAGTGCACCAAATATAGCCACGACACAGCCACTGAGAGCTGATTCTCACTCTCTTACACCCTCATGCTGGCACCATGGACATAGGACATCCTCAAGTGGAGCGCAGGAGAGGGGAAGGGGACAAAAGAAGACTTCACATGAGAAGATAGTAGAAAAAAACTGGGAATAGCTGGGGTGGAGAGATGGGATAGTGTGAGGACAGGAAGAGCTTTTCGTTCTCCAGTGCACCATTCCGCTACAGTAACCAATCTTTCCCAAATTCTTTGGGCATCTTCTGATTTCTGCAACAAAAATGGTGTGCAGACAAGCAGTTCCACCCCATTCCCCCTCCCTAACACGCTACGGGATTTACCTGCTTTCTCCAAGAGTTTGCACATCATCCAAGCTGTGACAGATGTCATCTCACTTGGCTTGGCAACCACAGTATTTCCACATGCAATGGCAGGAGCTATTTTCCAGGTCAACAAATATAGTGGCAAATTCCAAGGGCTGATTAAACCAGCTACAAAGCAAAAGCACAAAAGACAGGATTTCAGTCTGCTGGGATACAAAAATCATTTCTGTAACCTCAAGCAGTTATACACCGATTCAGATTTATGAAGGGAATTTGCCTATGCCTTTTATTTCCAGACAGTTGTACAATAAAATTGCAGATAGAAACATTTCTCACAGGCAGATAATTTTGAAAGATTTGTGTAAATGATCCTAAAGGTGATCAGTCAAACTCTGTGAATGAGTTTTGCTTTGTCTTTGGGGCAGAATCTTATATGCACAGCAAGCTTTTCAGTGCTTTCTAGGAACATTACTGCAAGGTTAGCCGTAACAATTATTTACATCAACTGGACAGTTGTAATTCTCCGTGTTAGCAAACAGCAAATTAAGGTAGCTCAGATCGCTCTTGCTTTCTGTTGCTCTTTAGAGCTTCCACCCTCTCCCCCCTCAATTTTAACATAAAAAAGAGCATGCATAACTTACAGTGCATATTTTCCATAATTTTAGCCTAGCTTATGAGTGCCAAAGTTTATCAGTGTACAAACTGCTGCTTCCACAAATTGCTGAATTACTAGATTTTTTTTCAGTAATTGCCTTTGGGAATATTTTCACCTTACATATTTACAGGAAACCGTGAAAAAACATTTGTAACTGTTAGGTGTGAGTGCTCACAAAAGCCACAGGACTTCTCGCTGTTTGATGGAGCAGATGCACTGAGTGACTTTTCCGTATGAAAGTAATTTTACCAGAAGTACTCATGTTCTCCACTGCTCAAAAAACTTTTCAGTGGGCCCTCTAGGTTAGCCAATTTTATTTTTTAAATAATTCAAGTGTGAATGCGGAACGTTCATATATATTTAGATAAAACGCCTAATACTGGAATCATTGCGACTCCCTCACTGGTCAGCTCAGCACAGCCACTCTGTTTCTGAAGCATTAGCAGCATCTAGTGGCTGAGTTCAGCAATTCCCCAGCTAAAAGCGGTTTAGCTATTTTTTCAGGAGCGCCCTACCAACTCCCACAGGTGCCCTGGAGGTGTAATGCACGCAGCCCACGGTTGCCATTTCGGTGCACTCTGTCGTGTGATGAAGGATGGAAGAGGCAAAGAATCGGAAGTTGTACACGGCCCGAGGGATGTCCACTGTTCTAGCAAACGTAATAGTTTTTCCTGAAACAAAACCAAGCACGCTGCTGTGTTATCATGGGCAGAAACAGCGCTTCAGACTCTGCTCTGAAAGCTGATTTGTACGTTTTTTTGGGAAATGCCTTTTGTCCTGCGCCCAGGTAATCTGCGGCACAGTCGATAACAACAGCTCCCCCGCAGTACCACATTCCAAATATCTAACAACCGAAGTCAAACTGAGCAATGCTGAAAAGCAATAATGCCTCGGGAATCCCAAATCAGCACCTTCTGCAAAGTTCACGCACATCAACTCCAATTTGCACCAACAGCTCATACCATACCAAAGATTTGGACCATATCCTCCATTTCAATATTCAGCAAGACACCCTACATTTGAGATCAACGGTTCCAATTTTTACCCTGATCCTTTGACTCTGCTTGTGCAAATGCTTCCAGGTCATGTTCAATCAGGTCTGCCAATTTGTTCAGGATCTGAGATCTTTCCAACGGACTTTTTGAGGACCAAATTGGGAAGGCAGTTTTGGCAGCTTTGACAGCAGCTTCCACCTAAAAAAAGCAGAAGAGGGATGGTGAATATTAATGGAAGGCCTTAGAAAGAATATCAAACAATCAGCAGACAAACTCATATTTGAAAGGCTAATAATCCAGATCACATTGTTGGGAAGACTGTATCTCTTCAGAGTTGTGACTATTGATAACTTCTCCATTCTCATCTTCTCAAGACACTATCTTATAATTCAAGACAGTTATTTTTCTTGACACTCTATTTCATTGTAACTCTTGCTTTTCTCTACATTCCAGCAACTTGTGGGCAACCCTCCAGGCCTAGAAGAAATGTTGGCCCGGTCAACTGGCACCAGCAAGTGCCACTGGCCAAACCCACGCAGAATCTTGTTTCTTGTGGGGGAAAGTGCAAGAATCTCCCAGAGCAAATCCAGCCTCAGGCTAAACACCCGCAGTCCTTGTAACACCAGACTTCAGCCACAGTGGGCAACGATGGAAGTAAGGAGTGGGGGAACAGACTGTATGCCCTGCTAGCCTTTGATTTCCTCTTCCCTTTCCCCCAGCTGTTTCAAGCAAGGACTAAGAATATATTTACAGAATAGACACTCAGAGAAAATTTTAATCTTACCTGATCACAGCTAGGAACTCATTAACGCCTTCACATAAAAAAAAAAAATTAGCTCCTTTCCAAAACTTCTGTGGTTTAGTCTGTTCTCTCATCAGATACCTAACGAAGTCCATAGATACGAAAGATCATTATAAGCATTTCATATAGATGCATACCAGTCTTGCCAGTATTTTGCCTGAGATGTACATAAGTACTGCATGGTCCTTCAGCTTGCCCTTTCTGAATAGTGGTGGAATACCAGCACCTCTCTGAAGCAGACTAGGCTTCAAAGGATTAAAATTCACCAAAAAGCACTCTTCTGCCATCAACATTTCCTCTGGGCTCTTAAATGAACGTTATCTGCATCTATTGATTTACAAGCAGTCCCTTCTCAATGTTGTTTACCAGTCTAATCATGTTTACCAACATCCTTCCATATTTTAATTTACTGCCCTATTTCCCGATACTTGCTTCCTATGTGTCACTTCTTAATTGCTTCCAAAGTCTGACATACGCATCAAGGTGGGCTTTTAGCCAAAGCTGTCTCAGTTGGTTTCTCATCATTTTTGCTCATAGATTTCTTCAGCTTTTGGAAATCTGCCCAAGTCAATAACTAGGAAGATGCTGATGTAGGATTAATCAGATAATTCTGACCTCTCCTAATGTTGCCATATTGCAGTCACTGAAGATGCCTTTCCACCAACTCCACAAAACTGAGTTCCAAATTTGTTCCTTCAGATGGTGATAGGTGTTATAAAAACCATCTCAAAAATGTACAGTCTGCCTAAAAATAAGGACCAGAGTTTGAGGGCCAGAACAGTATTGGTACAGAGGCCAGGGTGGGAATAAACCAACTGGCACAAGGTCACACGGATCATGGGCCAAGCTCAGACTCTTTCGACTGCAGTTCGACAACCTACTGCTCAGGCGCCGGCGGCGGCAGGCTGGCAGCCACCAAGCAGCTGGAGCGGGGCCAAAGCAGGCCTGGGAAAGGGGAACTGCAGCTTCGTGAGCGACTCAGATGCAGATGGCACGCTACCCTGAAAAGGTTCACCCTCTGTGAAACCATACCACCCTTACTAATTAACTTGCTCTTCCACCCTCCCGTCATTAGGTGCCATTGTGGTGCTGCTTCTCATCTGTCCTCTCCTCTGTGGCCTTCCCACCAGGTGCTTCATGTATCAAGAGAGGGCTGGTGTGCAGTTAAGGCTATCTGCATTTTTAACCCTCCAGTGGGTTTAGAATAAGGAAGAATGTTGCATTTTCACAGACAGCCGAAAAGACAGTCAGCAAAGGAAGGGATGAAGTGGCAGTAGATTGACCTAAAAAAAGCAAGAGAAAAAAAAAAGGAGAGAGATTTGTACAGAAGGAGTAAGAGAGCGTACAAAGGTTAAACAGTTACTTAGTTTGACTAGCAAAAAGCAGCAAAGAAAGTCGAACCATAAAGAAAACATGCATAAGAATTCAACTATGAACTTGTGTGTCTGAAACACTTCCTTCTGCTTTCCTCTTCTGCACAAGACAGAGACAGAGAAAAAAAACACATAATCCAGGACTATCATTAAAAGTGAATACCAAAATACCCCAAACTGCCCTCAGGACATGATGTTGCAGCATTTCAGTACTTAAAGAGGGCCTACAGGAAAGATGGGGACAAACTTTTTAGCATGGCCTGTTATGAGAGGACAAGGGGTAACGGCTTTTAACTAAAAGAGGGTAGATTTAGACTAGACAGAAGGAAGGAGTTTTTGTACAATGAGGGTGATGAAACACTGGCACAGGTTGCCCAGAGAGGTGGTAGGTGCCCCATCCCTGGAAACATTCAAGGTCAGGTTGGATGGGGCTCTGAGCAACCTGATCTAGTTGACGATGTCCCTGCTTATTGAAGGTCCCTTCCAACCCAACTATTCTATGATTCTATGTTTGCTTTCCCAGTGGATGATGCGCAGGATCAAGGTTCTTTAGAGAGAGATGGGTTTTTTTAAGCAGGTATTTGCCAGGACTAACTAGCCCTCACCAGCCTGTTTTTTTGGAGATACAGGGCACCTGTTCAGCCTGCTTTGGTGCTGCTATTTGGAATTTAAGACATCTAGCCAGGAGACAAATTAACCTCTGAAAAAACATTTGATGTTTTTGGCAGAAACTGACTGAAATGGCTCTTTCATCTGACCTGGTGTTAAATTCCAGACTCAGCAACAAATTCACTGTCTGTCTCTGTTCTACCTTCTAACTCTCCGTTAAAATTAACAAAGAAAAAACAGGACATTAAGCCTTGCTAGAAACGAGCATCCCAACTTCTTTGTTGAACCTGGATCTAGATGCTTACTTTGAAATCTCCAAATACCCTTTAAGTAGTATGTGATTGCACTTTCTCCTGCAGCATATTCCATCAGTCACCAGCGGATGCCAGCTCTGCACAGCCTGACCTTCTTGTATAGTTGCCTAAAGGCAGGAGTAAAACACTTGCTGACTTTACAGGTGTTTTAAATGGGTTCCCACTGCTACGCACAATCACTAACTCAGAAAGCTGAAAGAGAAAAGTCATTGTTCTTAACATATATTTGAACTACAGCTCCAGAATGACCAGCAGCCTATTTTTGTTAGGCGCTCTGGCGTTCTCACATCTTTCTGGTTTTAATGAATTTGCAAATGAATGAACAGGAACATTTGCACCTGCACATCAAAGACAAGTCTTTTCAGGCATAATTAGGGTTGGCATGAATTTACAGATGTATTCTAGCAAACCCAACCTGTTACACTTTAAACCTTCGGTCATCAGCATCTAGCAAATATTTACCTAGTTGGAATTACAGTGCAAAGGTTTCTGCTGAGAGAAGCAAAGACGAAAGATGTCAACAGGACTGAAATTCAAGTGAAGGAAACAGCTACACACAGTAGCAGTTTGTTTTAAAAAACGTTTTGAAAATGAAAATATGCTATGCTACTTGTCAATATTTTCCAAGCCCTTCACATTATCCAAGCTTTTCCAGTCGTTTCTCTTCTCAGTAAATCTGAAATGCAGATGTCCGACACACACTTGTAAGTCCATTATAAAGTAGCATCAATGAAATTGCAGCTCCCCAGATGAATGTCACATTGCTCATCCACACCTGAACATATGTAAGGTACCAGGAGACATTCATCCCACTAGAGAGCACAGAAGCAGGGAACATGACATTGATGCAGAGGACAGGCTATGTCACAACGAAACGTACACTCATTGCAGCCACTTCATCACCTCCACTTAACATCCAGCTGCTAGTATCAAAACCAGAGAGGTCTGGAAGCTTTTCACCATACTTCAGGGAAAAGCCACCAAGCCAAAAATCCTTTTAAATGACAACTGCAAATCATCAAGACACTAAGGAAGACTGCATTTAGTTGCATACAGTGCCTCTAAATGTAGTTACAGAAGAGATCAATAAACCTTCTTCTCTCTTCCAGATTGTTTATACTTACTGCCAGTCTGAGCTTTACTGTTAACTTATGTACAAGACATCTCCCATGTGAGCTGAGGGAGCTCCACTGAAGTTACTGAAGCTTTGTTGATTTACACCAGCCTTGGGATCCAGCCTGTAACCTTCTAACAGTAAAATGTAAAAAAAACCAAAACAGTATTTGCTGCTGCAGCAATAGATTACATAGTGCTACGATGAAATCAAGAACTCACTCATTTAAGCATTACAGTCTTCAGGGTTTTTCTGTTCTCTCACCTTCAGCCTCACCCACTCAAAATATTAACGTTACGTGCATTTAACGCTTTCACTCCTTTCTGCGTTTGGATCGTACTCACCTCTTCTTTGCCACTGTCTGGCACCCTGCAATAGACATCTCCAGTGGACGGATTATAGGAGTCTATGTAGGAGGAACAAGGAACAAATTTGCCAGCTATAAAGTTTTCCAGCACTAAGAGAGCCTTTGAGTGAGACATCGTTAGCCGCTTGCTTCATCTGTGATTTTCTTTTCTACAAGGTACCAATTTAGATTAGTAGTTCTGTATGTATTTGCACAGCGAGTCTGAACTCCTCCCCCTCTCTCTCCGTCTTCCCTGCACCGCTCGCTCACGAGTGGGAGCGAACCCTGGCAACAACAACAGAAAAGAGGAGAGGGGGGAAAAAACCTGCTATTTCTGTGACACTCGGGTCTTTTCTAGGAGTTGAAGCAGGGAGGCAGGATCAGCAAAGATGTCAGAAAACAGCTCCTCTCCGTCTATAGGAAATAAAATACTGAAGAAGGGGAGAAAAAGAATGGTTTGACAGGGAAATTTCTCCCTATACCAGTTTTTCAAGCTCAAGTGTGAAGAAAGACGTTTTGCAACAATGACACAAAATAATTCGAGACTCAAACACCTAGCCAGGGACCTGCTCCTTACCATCAGTAAACACAGAGAACAGATACTTGGACTAGCACGTCTGCAGCTCATGTTTACTGCTTTGTCATCATCGATACGTTTCCTTCTAACCCCAAAACCAAAAGATTCTGCCAAAACGAAAGATTTTAAACTTAAGAAACTATCTTTTTTTCCTCCAACATCCCCAAACATCAAACAATACAAGCAACTGAGTGGCCCTTTAGTTCAAAACAGTTGAGAGGCATGACCCTACCTGGTACATCCTGTAGTATGTTGTCAGAAACCCAGTTTTCAAAAAAGAAGCAAAACACCAGCTTTCATGCTTTTTCTTCCATAGATAATCCAGTGGAAGCCACCTAACTATAGAGAAGCCTATTACATATAATTTGGTTTTTCTTTAACTTCCCAAGAACCTGAACTGCCCAGCAACAGCTAAGACATTTTTGCTCCAAGAGGGAATGCTTAGATTATCAAATTGCTCTTAGATTGCATGCCACCTTCTTGCATGCCAGAGATATTCAAAACACTACATCCATATTGGAGAGCAGTATGTTGTCACCAGGAGATTGTGAGTATCTCAATCAGCAGTTTAGAAAGTTTTTGAAGTTTTTGCACCCTAGACCACTGCCAAGCCATCAAATTTCTTGTGGATCAACCTATAAACGTATTTTGATCTAATAAAGGTGGTATGTTTTTGTTGCACAACAACAGATCATTTATGCACCAACAAACTGGTGCCTCTGGGCAGAGTTCAAATCAGTGCTGAAAGGTAGCGCAGTCATGTTGAAACTGGATTAGGTAATACCGCTGGCTCTCCCAAGCTACAACCTGGGAAAGCATGCAGCAGCTTTTCTGTAGTCACAGAATACCGAGTCTCAAAATTTAATGCAACCATGTGTGAGAAGGGTTATCAGAGGTTCATCCTGTACCACACTTCCTTGTCCACAAACAGCAAGGAATTTACTGAAGCCTTAAAACTGAAGACACATTCTTCTACCTGTAGCACTTCAGCTCACCCCTGACTTAAAAGCAGCCTAAACATCTTCAAGGTTTGAAGTCAAGTTCAAGTGGAACAGGTTCAATGCAAAAGCTTGGCAGTACGAATCTCTGGAATCCAACAAGTGCACTGAAACCTTTGCAGCTGGCATGTTGAAACTGGGAAGTATTTAAATGCAATTTCTGGGCTATAAAACAGACATAAAAAACAGTGATAATTCATAAGCTTCAGTTTTGGCAATAACAGTTTTCAGATTCGTAAGATTTTACAAAAGTCATTTCCACATAAAGCATTGCTGATACTTCTACAAATGAGCATGAAGTACAATTTATCTACATGGTCAAGTGCAGGTATCTGCTGAACTGGGGCTAAAGCATGTCAGTGCAAAAAAAGTTACCTACCAAAAAAAGCATGTGCGAAGTGTGGGTATGGATCATACATGACTTTGAACTAAATAATGATCACAGGCTTTTTGTGTTCTTGACCATGCAGGGCACAGCTTTACTTCAGTTAACCCCAGTGACTGATGCTCTGGAGCAAGTACTTCAGTGCCTTCCCCACACTAACAACTATGGTGAAAGTAGAGCTGTCTCCACCCTGCACTCGCATACAGGAACTGAAATACCTGAGGTCTTCTCACACTTCCTATCGAAAAAAACCCTTCCAAGTGGTAGTAAAGTGTGCCTGTCCTGAGTTTGTGCTGGAGGTGGCAAAAGGACCCTCTTCTCAGTTGGGAGGTTTCACCTGCCCTGTTACTGAAAAGTGGAAAGGAGTTACAGGCTTGAGCAAGTACAACAATATGGCGTTAGCATACACCCTAAGATTAAATTGCCAGCTTTTGTTCAAAAGAGCACTACATCTGGATGAAAGAGATGTGTACGCGCAGTAGACGCACTGAGTAACGTTGAAAAAAAAGAAATTATTTCCACAGAAAGATAAGTCGCATGCCAGTTTCGCATTTTAACTCATAAGTTTACTCTGAAACTTCTGAGTTATGGGAAGTAAAGAATGATTTAACACAATTTAGAAGTGTTTAAATATCAGGAGATCAAGGAGACAAAAATTATGCTCAGACAAAGTTATTTTATTATTCTTACAGTTTAAAAAATAAAATTAGCCAATGTTGGCACAGCTTCCACTACACAGCAAAAGAAAACTTCTTTTTTTAAATAAGTTTTGCGACAGAGAAAACAATCCTGGGATAATACTACATGCCATTCTCTTGAAACTGAAGTAAATAGTTCTTTTTTCCCCTGAATATGCATTCAACTCAAACCTCAAAATATATTAGACCAATAAAGTTACTTTACTGAATTGATGTGCAGCAAAAAAGCAAATCAAAGAAAATATGTAAACAATTTGTGTCTGGAAGTAAGGAGTTTGTTTCATGATGATTCATCACCTTTTTCTCTAATTCAACTTTCTAAGATTTTTCCATCAAGCTCTCTAAGGGCTAAATTCCACATGGAGAAACACAAGACATTCTTGAGATTGAGAAGTGCAACTTTAGCAGTTCCTTGTCAGTTGGCATCTTGTTCTGTAGTGGGAGAGACTGATGAAGGGCTCCCCAGACGTCTCACACGATTTAACTTTTGTCATCATCGTCTTCTCCCCAATTAATTGCACTTGTTCCTTCAACTGAACTACGTAGATTCTTGAACAGAAGTTTGGATATCTGATTGCATTTTGGTTGAATGGTGGAAGTTCTGGGACCACTGTCATTCTTTAATCTAAAAATATTAGCAAATAGAAAAAAAAAAACTATGGTGAAAAATGAAGTACTAAATGTGAAACAATCACAACTTTTTTCAACATGATAGAATTAGCTGTGGAAAAAATATTTCCTTTTGCTCTGAAATTCTCTGGAATGAGATCACAAGCAGTAAAACAGTAATTCCCAAATAACAATCAAAGAGCTATTTAGTCCCCAATTCTACAAACATTGGGCATCATAGATCTAAATAGGACCCCATTCACTTCAAGTTAAATTTAATGAAGAATGCGTGCAAGATTAAAGCCCTAATTCTGGATCCTGTTTAAGTGTTAAGAGCATTAAAGCTCCATAAGGCCCAGAGCCTCTGACAGACCTAGCACATCATTCCTAAGCACATAGGGAGAAGCCTGAAATACTCACGCTCTAGTTCCAAGTTTTGACACTAAATGACTCAGCTTCAAGTCTCAGTACCAGAACTTGGTTAATGTGACTAAATTGCTCTCCTTCAGGCCTAGAATTACAACTTAACTTCTCATCCAAAAATCATAGCAAGGTTTTTTTAAAGTGACAGATAGAGGGGTATTCATATTTTTTGCTCCTAGTAGAAAGCAAAACATTTATATTTAGCCCCACAGCCTTTGCTTCCTCTCACTTTCACAGGATCAGAAAATGTCTATAGGCATCGGTGAGCATCAAATGTACAATTGTCTTTAATGCTAACAGAAAAAGACCTGGGACCCAAACTAGCCACAGTAAAAACGGCCAACACTTCTTATTTGCAAACTACTTCCAGTATATTTATACAGGCAAGTAGATTTCAGACAGACTGATGTATGTTAAAATAGTGACGGGTTATTTTTTAACTCAAGACGGGGGGGGGGGGAAGCACAACATTCAAAAATTGTAAAAAGATAAATTTTTGCTCTTAATAAATTGAACAGAACTGTGGCAAGTTTTCCTCACATCTTGCTGAAGCACTGTCTCTTTTTCAGCAAAATAAATTCACTTTTTAGACCAAAGGGTGCAAAACAAGTCTCAACCGTAAAACCTAAATACTATGTGAAAGTTAACACCATTCTTTTACAGTACAGAAAGTCTGTTACAAAGTTGTCATACCTCTGTGACAACTCCTGCAGCAATAGTGGAACCACTGTAGCGTAACATAAACCTCCCAAGCTCTTTAAAATCTTTATACAACTCTAGAGCAACAGGTCTTTGAGTCTGTAGTTCTATTAGAGCATTTTGTCCTTTAGTCACGAACCTGCAGGTAATAAGCAGAAAACTCCATTATAGATATATATGTACGCATAAATGAAAGAGAACAGTGAATAAATGGAAAAAATCAACTTAAAAAGCCAAAAGTATAATGATCAAGCTTGATTTAACCCAAGCCACCAGACTGAAAACTCATTTGCCCAGACCATGCCTTTTAAAAAGGCATCTGAGTTTTCTTTAAAAGCTTCTAGAGAAGGGCATCCACCACAACATTTAGCAAATTGTTTTGAAGTTTAGTATCTCATTAATACCTGTTTTTTCATGTCTAGTAGAAATCAAGTCTTGTTTCAAACCCAATGACTAAAGAGCCATTGCTCTGTAGAAGTCATGATTTTTCTTCCCATTACCTTTCAGCAACAGCTTCAGCCATGCAGTTTCCGGAAAAGGATTATCCTGATAACATTGTGTGTCTCGTAACATTTCTACCCAAATACAGCTTTGAATAACTAGAGGAATATTCCCATAGTTTAACTTATATGGGAAGACTCCCTAAATCTCTTTTTCTCTGACCCACTGTCTAGTTGAGTTTATCTTAGACAGTAACCCAGCTCCAGAATTATACCAAGGATCCCATGCTATTACAGGAAGACAAGAGATAATGTAAAAAAAAAAAAAAATAGTTAAAAAAATCCTTTAAGACCAGAGCTGGTGATCTAGGATTCACTCACAATTCTGCAAATGACCTTAGGCAAGTCATTTTACTTCTCAGGTGCTCAGCATTTATCAAGTGGGCAGGGGGGTTTTCACTTTGTAAAGCACTCTGAAACCTAAACATGAAACCAACTAAAACAATGAAAGCATATTTGTATAAACCCATTCTTACTCCATAACAGAACCTGCTTGACGTACCGTATATTAATCAAAAGTCAGCCCATTTCTTGAGTAATTATTAACTATTCAAAACACTTACTTAGGTTTTTTCTTTGTCACTTCACCAGTGCTTTTGTGCAGGACACTCAGCAGTCTTCTAATAGTAGCAGGTTCACTTACAGTTTGATAGTGTAAAAGCACCTAAAAATATTTTTTTCAGTTATTAAATGTTCTACAATAATCAGAAATCCTAGGTGTTAATACATGAAAACATCAACTTCTCTTAAGACTGATTTTTTAAACAAATGCTTATAAAACTTCTCTCATGGGAGCCTCTGCCTCACATTGAGTAACTGTTCCTACTTCCTAAACTTTGTGATCTCTACAGATATGACACAAAGGTCATGTATTAATTCACTGTAAATACATTTTTAATTCTTAAGTGTTTTGCTTTTGCCACTTCAGTGTAGTGCTGTAGCACAAACTGGTATTTTATTTATTTTAAAAGGTATCTTACAACTAAGTGCATCATTATACTCCTATAAGGTGTGAGCTTTCTAAAGGACAGCCTAGCCTGACTGTGGTGGAACTCGTTCTCTGAAATGGCTCAGCTATGTATTAAAAGCCAGTAAGAACATGCACAAGCAGCCACAATAGCCCCTTACATCCTCTTCAAATTACAGAAGAATCCATTTCCTCTGGAGGGACAGAACCACTTCTGGACACTAAATGCCTCTCATATTGGGGGGAGTCAAACATGGAGAGGAAAAGCCCTGAGCAATCTGTAATGAACACAGGAACTTTCACAGTGACTTACAGGAAATCCTTTAGTGATTGGAACCTCAATATTGAAGATGAGAACCCGAGCTCTGAAACGAGTGCAAACTTTAATGGGTTCCTTGGGATCACAAAATACACAGCCAACACTACAAGAGAGGAGAACAAAAGAAACTGATACGTATCTTGACATACAAATGTTAATCATTGCACTGGAAAAAGACAAAATACAAGTAAAGCAAAAACACCACCACTTTAATATAAACCGGGAGGGGATGACACGGGACGGGACGGGGACACAACACCGGAATCAGGAACATCATATTAAAGCCTGTAACAGAATTAATTCCTAGACAAATGTCTACGGTATTTTGTGGGTATGCATGAAGAGGTCTGTCTAGTTCAGTGAACAATTACGTCCATTGCGAACCAGTTTCTAAAAATGTCACTGTTTCCTGTGCGTAGGTACTTTGAAGAATAAGACTTTCATTCAGAGATAAATTGTTACAGATCAGTAGCATAAAATTTTGCAGAGTGCCCAAAACTGCAGTGCTGCTGCCTGTAACTCAACTATTCTGTGGATAAAGGAACATCATGATCAGGACTTTCAAAACTTAAGCTCCCAGCAACACTTACTTCCAAAAAACTCTACATGGAGTCACAAGAAAGCTACTGCTCATTACAAGTCAATAAGGTAGACTAGACACAGCTTTTTCACAGTGGCTATTTTTGGCCACCTAAAATAAAAGGAAAATTAACCCCACCCGGAAAAACATGACTGAAAAGAACAGCATGATTAAACGTATACATCAGATGTAATCAAACTTCATCAATATCAAGAGGACTTAAAACTTCATACTTTTTCTTAACGTATGTCCAAAAGGTGAATGACATCAAGGTAACAAATTGACTCAAGCCTTCATTCAACAAGTAGAAGGTGACTTTTTTTTTTCCTCCCATTTACCACAGAGAATCACACCCCATTATGAAATAGCAATACAGAAAAGCCTGTACTTTTCCCTTAAAAGCAGAGCATCAATTTGCAAAACTATCAATGCAAGGAGTTTTTCAAACTGGAGCTTGAAACTTTGCTGTCTGAATTCCAACTGGAACATAAAAAAAGCCTAACAAATTATGGATCCAATTTTCTAGCCTGAACAACTGACACCTAAAAGCTTGAGGTTAATGCTTAGCATGAAACCTATAGATTGAAATAGACACAAAGAGATCTGCTGTGTCTCACTGAATGTACCAGACCCAAACAAAAAAGAGGGTCAGCAAAACAGTTACCACAACAAATATTACGAGCAGATAGATATGTTGAATAAACAGTAGTCAGTACCCATCAATACCACTTGTCTAGATTTACTTATTGGTATGCAATGGCAACTGTTTGGATGTGTTTTGTTAGAATGATTTACGATTCGATAAGCTCTTCAAAAAAATCTTGTTTTATTTAGCAATTAGGATTTACTTAATTCAGCAATTAAAATGTCCAAGGACAAGTCTTAAGGAAAAAGGCATCGAAGGTTACCAGTGTCAGCACTAGGGCAAAGCATGAAAACCAACAGTGTTCTTCTGAGGTTGCCGTTGTACATGTAGCAGATGTTTCCAACGTTTGTACGTGCAAGCCAGGTGATATGCATCACTTCGGTTTTAAATATCCTGGTAGCCACATCATTCTTCAAGTAAACCGCTGATTGTTAAGTGTAATAGTTATAAAGCTTTTCATTAAAAACAAACCGTTACTTAGACTGAAACCCAGTTTTGCTCACTTGATTTTGATGATATCCATGCCGGTCAAAGTGAGACTAACGTGATCTCCTGCTGCAGCCCAATCAACTGGTTCATCGTGCAGTGTGATTCCTGGAAATGAGTAAGAACAGAACCTCACAGTGAAGTACCTAGGTTCTGAGCTACAAACAAACAGCACTGTTTGGGCCATTTGTGCTTCATCAACCATTACTCATCAATTTTCAGTATGAATGGGTTAAGAGTAAAAGCTTTTTAACTGAGAAGACTGAGGAAGCTTTTTTTTTCCCCCCTTGGTGAGGACTCACTATTCTCTCACCCCACCCTGCACAATAACATGGCTTTATTTAAGCCAGAGGAGGGGACCTGGCACTTGTCACACAGCGCAGATGACGCAGTCCTGAAAATGCCGTAGTACTAATATCTCCGTATCTGCCCCACCCATCCTTTGAGGCACACGCACACCCTAGACCGCATCTTTCATATACTTTAATGGTACTATGTCAACTTTCATTTACCTTAAGTGGGTTTGCTGACTCTTTCATAAAAAAGCGTAACATGCCTTTCGTTCATGACATCGCGTCTATTAGAAAGCACCTTTAAAAGTAATTTTATTCTGATTTTAATGTATTTTAATCACTTTACAAGATAATCTGGCTGGTGGGTGAGGATAAAACTAATTGCTCCTGACTTAACATTCTGAGGTTTCTGGTACACACGAAGAAGGAAAGAAAAAAAACCCCACTTTTTATGAATACTGAATCCATTTAAAGGATCTAGCTCTATTTCGCTACAGATTGTATTTATTGATTTGCAAATCTGTTCCCAAAGCCACTTGTCAAAAACATGCCAGAAAGCATCATTCAACTACAAGCATGTTAAGTGCTGTTTTTTAAGCAGTGTGGATATTATTTCACCTATACGTGTCATTCCCACAGAATAAGCAAAACTCAGCCTCTTGAAATGAAAAACTGGAATCCTAATGTGCCTTTAGTAAATATTGTATGAGGAATTATCTCTTCTTTACATTAAATATAAATAACACATGCTTAATGAACTAATACTGCCAACCTCCACCTGCATTTCAGCCATACAAGAAAAATCATAAATTGTACCACTGGGGATACTCAGACAAAATGCATCTTTTTCCATGCTACTTCTTCCATTCTCAAAACAGAGGAGTGACTACAGTGGTCTGATACCCATATTCATCCACAGTATTGTAACATTCCTGTGCACGCAAACAGTGTGCATACAACCATATAAACAGGCACACTGAAGAGTTTCCCAAATTAGCATTCAACGAGATATGGTTCTGGAACAGAAAAGACAGTTGAACCAGCACATTGCTGAATTCAGACTAAATAGTTATGTACAGAAACCTATTCATTTATTTTCAGGGCTTACTTTTTTATTCATTGGTCAATATAGGAAAAAATCATAATTTTATCTTTCTGTTTGCATATGAAACAAAACCAACTCTGCAGTACAAAGACAGCAAGCTTAATCAGGAAACAGCTAAACATTTAATGTCTTGACTTAGCTATTCCTCTTTTCAGAAATCAAATGTATTGAAATTTAAATCCAATTTTCTTCTCTTTTGTTGTTGCTCAGGATAATTATATCCTGAAAGTTTGTGTATTATGAAAGGATCAACAACAAACCTCATGAACATCAAACAGCAGAGACTTAATTCTCAAGCTTTTTCACATCTAATTCATAAGATTAATTGCTAGAGGCTGCTCAACATCCTTACACTTCCTAACAACAGTAACACTCTGCAGCAAAGCTGAATGATTCCTGTACTGCATGTTTTCATAGACATTGCTGGAACTCAGATGTTTTTACAGGTTTTCCATAAAGCAATGTCAAAAGTCATGAGGCTATAATATTTGGACTATCTGATATGGTAAAAAAAAAAAAAGGTTAAAAAAAAAACATGCAAGATTTCACATATTCTTCATAGACATATTTATACAGACACAGTCACATCTAAAGAAATTCGTTTTATGCTTTCACATTTTATGTTTGACAGTTAGTATCAGTTTGACAGTCTGTTACCATTTCAGTAACTGCTTCTAGCCCAGTATTGACCTGAAAGTAAACACGCTTCTGAAGACTGTACCTTTTGCAGTGCAAGTTTCATTGGGAGGCATTGCCAGAAGTCGTTCTCCAACTTGAATATAGCCTGCTTCTATTTTACCCGTCACACAAAATCCTGATCCTTGGTCTGTAATAAACACAGTAGAATTTCAAAAAACTTCATAATAAGGTCAATTTCCCATCACAAGTTAGCCCTTCAGCAATGCATAGATTAAGTTTTTAATATAATGAAGACTTTTTTTCCCCCCAGTAGCGTTCAGTACTTGCAAGTTAGCCAGCTGTGCATCATAATGAAAATGAAACTTAAATTCAAAACCTCTAGATCTTATGTTTTTCAGAACTAAGGGAGAAATATCCTTCTTTAAACAATTGCAGGTACATGAAGAAATATTTTTTAGTTTTTCAATATTATATTAAGCCCCTTAACTTCTAGCAATTTTATTTAATTCAGCACTTTCTCACTACAGTTACAGATAAAAAAACCACACCACAGACCTCTCATAAAAATTCTCATGCATACAGGTGCAAATTCCTATGCCATTTTACTGTGTAACTGACTCAGAATCCTACATGCTCTGTCTGCATATTACTTTTACTCCCAGAAAGTCAAAGACTGATTCAGCCCCATTTAATACGAGCAGCTATTATAATTGTGGATGACTTAAGTATTTCTGAATAAAAGATTCCCAAAGTTTTTCTTCTTTGATGTCCTAATACTCTGTTCATTATTTGAACAATATGTCAGTTATTTCCAATAGATGTGCCACACGTGCACATTTATGCACATGCACCTTAAGAAATGCCTCATCTCCTTAGTATGTGTTTGCAGGTGTGTTTAAAAAGAATCCTCTGAAGTGATTCCACAATGACATTTTCAGTATCCATACAAACAACAAACATACCTTTTGCTGAATATTAGAATTCAGTGATAAGCAAGCATTTTAGTATTTTGTGTGTCACATTAGATTAAAAGCTTAATTTAAAGCTGAATTCAAAAGAGCAAGTTGACCTCATATCTTGAGGCCACATACTACCATTGCTCTTTTGCGTTCATCACCATTATTGATGAATGCTTCCATCTAGCTGGAAAAAATATTACCAGTATGCCTGCAAGCTAATTTTCCTCTATTCATTCCAGCAAATGAGTCAATTAATAGATGACACTGGATGTCAAAAGAACACAAAACTGGAGCAGCAGATACTTGCTAGAAAAAGCATCCCAAGTCATTGTACAAATACCACCTCAACGTGGTACACAAAAGAACCTGAAGCTGGCTCTGCAAGCGCTTGCAGGCAACCAGAAACGTGAACTGGTTCAGGGTTCCAAACCAACCCCAAGCACAATCAAGAACCGTTTCTCTTTTTTTTCACATCATCACCAGCTCTGGCTTGGTAAATCAGTGTGGTGTTTGAAGCTTCACCCTCTCCCATGCCAACTGCTTCCTGCAAAGTGCCAAGTTCCTTCAGGTCCCCATTAAATCAATGCAAGTACAAAATGGATAGCGGGGGACAGAATCAGGGCATAAAAATGGCCTGATTTCTGTGTATCATGCTACTTGGGTTCTGCCAGGACATGTTCTTTGTCCTCAGGATTTGGCTGCTAGAGAAGGCTTTTCTAAAGTCAGGTCAAGTCATACCCTAGACAGCATTATAATATGGTAAGGCGGGACTGATGCAGCGGTGAAGGAATTTACAGGGACCTCTTGGATGAGGAGATCATTTGCCTGGAGAGAATATTAGGAGGGCTATGGAGGACAACAGCTAAAATCAGGCTGAGGTAGATGAATCATATGTGTGGGTAACCTTAATAAAGAAAGGGGTTTTCCAAACTACGTAAGAGTATACTCAGCACTCTCACTTTTTACACACTTCTATGGGACAGCTCCTCCTGAGCGTGCACAGGCACTGGAATAGAGCTGAGAACAGCTGTTGCTTCATATGCTTGTACCTGCAGCTACTTCCTCTGGTGGCACCCAAGTTAATTAACTTTTGAGATCACAAGGTAAGAAAAAAATAGCCTAAAAAAAACACCTAAAAGGCCACATTTAGTGAAAAACCCTGTATATGTAAACTAAGTCCTTTCCAAAGCCTTTTTTTTGTTTTTGTATACTTTAGCAAAAAATCAGACTTCCACTGATGAGATTTTGTCAAAACTGGTCATTTTTGTGAAACTTAGCTCAACATAAAAATGATTATTGCAGCAAAAAAGTTGTGATAATATTCTGAAAGATCTCAATCAATAATCCTAACACACTTTCCCACAGCTCAAAAAAATTAAAAAAAAAAAAAAAAGATAAAAAACCCGCCAACAGTGACGGCCTAGATGATGAAAATAGTGGTAACATTCTAGGGTAAATTCTCATGCAAGGGTTCAATATTTAACGTTATGGCTTCAGTACCTTAAGTCAGCTAACGCAGGGTATGTACAGCATCTAGTGTTTTCTCAGAAACCCACATGAAAATTGCACAAAACTGATTTTTTCCCCAATTACAATCAGTATTTCATCTGGTTTGTTTGTAATTCCCCTATAAAGACCCTACATATAAAGCAAAATTTATTTTAAAATATGAATTTCAATAATAATATTTGATTACAAATGTTTAGAACATTTCAAATCATGCGGTCATTTAGTTTGCAACATTTCTCAAGGGATCTACAGAACGTTTGAAACAGGATGAGTGTTACAAACCTTATTTCTTCTAAATTACCTGTAAATGTAAGTACATTTAACTGAAAAACAAAATAATAAAAAATTAAGTTTACCATGAAAACTGTAAGGGCTCAAGGCAGTCTATTTTCTCCAGATAATGGGAATAAGAACTGGTTATTGTTACTTGCTGTCCATACCTGGGGAGGAAGAATGCTAGGCACCAATATAGGTTAGGGGTGGATCTGCTGGAAAGCAGTTCTGAGGAGAAGGATCTGGGGGTCCTGGTAGACAGGAAATTATCCATGAGCCAGCAATGTGCCCTTGTTGCCAGGAAGGCCAATGGAATCCTGGCCTGCATAGGGAAGAGTGTGGCCAGTAGGTCAAGGAAGGTCATTCTCCCCCTCTACTCAGCACTGGTGAGGCCACAACTGGAATACCGTGTCCAGTTCTGGGCTCTCCAGCTCAAGCGGGACAGGGAACTACTGGAGGGAGTCCAGCGTAGGGCAACAAAGATGACTGGGGGATTGGAGCGCCTCCCTTATGAGGAAAGGCTGAGAGAGCTGGGACTCTTTAGCCTGGAGAAGAGAAGGCTGAGGGGAGACCTTCTTCTTGCTTAGAAGTATCTAAAGGGTGGGTTGAAGGAGGATGGAGCCAGACTCTTTTCAGTGGTTCCCAGTGACAGGACAAAGGGCAACAGGCACAAGCTGGAACACAGGAAGTTCCATGCAAATAAGAAAAAACTTTTTTATGGTGAGGTTGACAGAGCACTGGAACAGGCTGCCCAGGGAGGTTGTGGAGTCCCCTTCTCTGGAGATTTTCAAGACCCGCCTGGATGAGTGCTCTAGGCATTCCTGCTTTAGCAGGGGAGTTGGACTAGGTGATCTCTAGAGGTCCCTTCCAACTCTGAAAATTCCGTGATTCTGTGATAGTGCTAGGAAATAGCTAGCTGCTTTTCGTTAACTCCTTGGCTGGTTATAGCAGTCTCACCACCACCCCCCTCTTCTTCCACCTCACTCCACCAAATTTTTATATGAAATGAAGGAATTTAGCATTATTTACTGCTACAACAATGAAAAGGAACAAGTCAAACTTTTTTAAAATCTAGGAGTGGAACGTAAAAGAGCTCAAAGTCACACTCGTAAGAAATTTGAGAAACATTCATTCAGGCAACAAGAACCAGTTTAGGAAAAAGAAACTTCCAAATTCTGTCCCACAGAACCATCAACTTATTAACAGCTAATTAGCTGGTCATGCAGATTTTCTTCCTCAATTTCTTTTCCAGCGTTTTTCTCCTCAGCAGTACTATCTAAAATTCAACAAAGAACAGTGCTTGAAAACTTACTATTCCCGTTTAAGACTACTGATACACATAAAGCTCCTGCTTTAAGTCTTATTTTAACATCATTTTTCAATACTTATGTTAAATATCGGTGAAATGATTGTAAATACTATAAAAACAACCAACCTTTAAATACATCAGCAACACACAACCTAAATGGTTTATCCACTGATCTCTGTGGTGGCTTGAAAGAATCTGCAAATAAATTGATAAGACCTTTTAGAATTTCTGTATTCAATGACTATCTCAACAACTTCTCACTTAGGGATAAATCAACTACATCGCATTCCAAAGACGGTGTCTCACATTTCCCCCAAAATAAAAGTTTTGACCTACACAGGACTAAGGTATATTAGTTTTTAGATGAGGAAAATTGCACTCACCAATTTGCTCTAACAAACACTTTCCTTTATACCAGTGTGTGAGGTCACTTGACTGACCCCTTGTGACCAGATTTTCACCCCCAAGGCCACTTGTTGGGATATAAGCCACATCTGATTCCTAATTAAGAAAACAAACAGAAGTTAAGCATACATTAACAACAGGATCGTCTAGCAGAAGCAAGAGGTGCATTTTTTCAATATTATGCATCTAAGCTATGAAAGAACAGTTGGCATATTTGTATTTCCCCTGGAGAAGGCAGATTACTCAGCAGATTTCCTTTCTGTTTACCTCTGGCCTGATAGAGTTGGAGATATTTAAACATGATGACAGCAACATTAACAACTAGAAACTGAGTTCAGGTAACAAACTCCAATTCCATATCTGACAGGCCAAACTTTGGTTTGAATTGCTGGTTTATGCATAGGGATTTCAGGAAGGCCACAGCCAGTCCAAACAAATAGTAGTTGGAAGCAAGGAAACATGAGAGGAACAGTCAAGGATGGCAAATGGAGAGTGTTCTTATGAGTTCATAATCCATGCTAACACCTGCTCTGGTATAAAACTTTCTACTGTCATTCATGTAATCCTGAACATTAAGATAGACGATTCTTGGTCTGCTCTGCTTTGCAGACAACAATCCCAAAAAACTACAAATGAGGTGAGTGCCCCAAAGATTCAACAGACCTACACACAGATGATGACAGAAAGAGTATCAAAGAACTGACTAACCTTATCTAGGGCTCAATGTACACCCTACCAGTAAGAAAAGGAATCTGCTATACTATGTGCACATAGTAGTAGCAGGAAAGTGACACCAAATAACCTGACTGTAAGAAAAGCTCATCCTACCCAAATGCCTGAACAAAGCAACAAAGACCTCAGAAGTTTATGTTACCTTAAAGCCAGCTTGTTTAAGAAATTGGCCAAGCTTACTCGTAATTTCCTGAAATCTTTCCTGTTGCCAATTGACCTAAAATAGAAAACAGATTATTATAATAAAATTGTAATTTTTTAATCATGACTCAAACATGCAGCTGCATGTCATCAACTCTGTAGTACCAGTAGGCGTTCTTCACACACAGCACCCAGTGAATTTATAAATATGAGATTTCCAGGTGGATTCATAGTCAAATATATAAGAGCCTACACACTAACAATTACTGATAGCAAACAACACACCACTTCAGTTGCAAGCCCCTTTATTTTGATTCGTCCTTGAACAGCACCTTTTTTTTAAGTTTACACAAAATTCAGAGTCAGCAAGAATATACACAACATAGTAATAAACTAAAATACAACTAGTAATATTTAACACACCTTACAGGTTTAAATAAAGCTCTCAAGGTCTTGACCTGAATGACTACCAAGATGCCCTTGCAGATGCCACTGGGTTAACTGCTTATGTGAGATTTTCACAAGTATAAGAAGGACCCCTACTCATTTAGCACCAAAACTATCCTTCTGTGTGCTTTGAAAATACACTCATTTAAAAAAAAAAAAAAAAGTATTGTAAAGTCTAAACACAAGAGACAGAGCTGAGAATCAAAGAAAGAAACAATAATTATTAGTTTCACAATATTGCTCCTCAAACCTAAAGTCCACAATCCTAGATGGAAGCCCTTCAGTTAAATGAAAAAAATTAAGCATGTACCTGGTCCATTTTATTGACTGCAACAGCTAGCTGTGTTACTCCAAGAGAGCGCACTAATAATCCATGTTCTCGAGTTTGTCCACCCGTCTCAAACCCTGCTTCAAACTCTCCTCTGCTAGCATCCACAACCAAAATAGCCACATCAGCCTAGATTAAAAAAAAAATACAATCAAAAGTGGTTAAGAGGTGGAAATAGTCTGGGTAAATATGTCAATCAACACCATCTCACACCAAATATACTTTACACGGGAGGAATTCGGTTGTGCTTCAAATGTAATTGAAACTGCTCCATCCTATCTGTGTCATGCCCACTTTGGTGAGATACTACGGCATTATGTCATCTCATGTCATAAACCACCATTTTCTGTTAAACAGAAGCCAACTCTTGGTTTTGGGAACCTATCCTCTTCAAACTACCCACTATGCATGTGCTGCACAGACCCCAACTAAACAAAAGCAGCCCGTGCTGCAGAAGCTTAAGAACCAGTATGAGCACAATGTTCAGTTCTCCCTGCCTCAGACTGGATACCTTCACAGTGAGATGCTGCAAAAATGACATAAATCACCTCACTATTCAACTGGGACAACCGGTCCACTGCATGTTGGATCTGGTTGCTTCACAGTCCACTCAACACATTGGAGCATGCCAAAAATCACGAGGTGCAAAAGACAAAGTAGCCTATTTTATCATCTAGGCAAACTCTCTGCCAGAACATGAAGAGCAAATAGGTATCACACAGTCTACAGCGCTGCACAAAAGTCAGCACGTAAACACAGGGGAAAACCACAGATTTTGCTGTTAGCCTTAAATGCCGCTAATATTTCTTCTACTTTTCTTGCTTTGGTAAGTAACAGCCAGTTAGACCATCACCATGTACCAAGCAACGGCAACGGACATGAACTAAATAAAGGTACTACTGTCAAGAGGTGGGTGTAAGACAATTTCATACGACTGATGAGATGGACATAATGGAAAGAGAGAGGAGAAAAAAAATTTCTAGTTTCTCCCTTTCCTTACATGCTTATGCTTCAGGATGCCAGGAGAAGGATCAGAGACAGCACATTGTCCTGGCTCTGAATTCCCCTCGCCTTGTCCTAGGTGTGAAATCCCCACAGCTCATACAGAGACAGTGCAAGTGTGAGAACGGGAAAAGGATGAAGGATGAATTTCCCCACAGCTCTCAGCCTCAGAAGTGCATTGCGGTGAACTACTCCCTCAAAAAAAAGGACATCCTGTATTTTCTAAATTATAAAACCTGTACCTCGGGACTTACGTGAATTAACCATATGTATCAAAGGCCAGATCCTGGCCCTGATAAGGCTGATTTGCATTTTGCATAACAGCAGTTGGGGTTTCACCTCCTAACAGAATTCTCCACAATAAAAAGGCATCAGAGCCATTTCCACATTTGCTTTCTTCCATCCATTGCTTCAGCACTGAGCCTACTCTAGTAGGCAACAGAAACTTGCAAAGTTTCAGTGACTCCTTAACAGGCTTCAGAACAGACCCGCCCCTCACCATCCCAAAAGCTGAAGGAACACAGAGATACCAAGTCTTATTTGGCCAGCCCCATCTTCTGCTGAACTGGTACAACTGCTGGTGGATCTGCAAGTCTTCTCGTAACACTTCTGCCTGTATTACTTTTCCCTCAAAAGACAAACTAATTTCAATTAAAGTTGTAAAGAAAATGGTGTGGCTGAGTCAACATTTTCCACCGTTCTGAAACTAAAGATCCATTTCTAATTTTAAAACTCCTGAACTATCTACAACACATGCTCCACAACACAGATGACTGTACAACCTCTACACCATACTTCACAAACTTCTGACTCTTCTGCAGCCTAACCACTGAGTCACAAGGTCTGAATTCTTACCCAGGCTCTGCTTCAGAGCTAGAGCAGAATTTGGGGCAAACCAGTCTTCCTACAGTATAGTTCTCTATCTGTAAAATCATACTAACAGTGCCCATCCTTACTGATATCTTAAGATAAAACATTTCAGACTGTAATGACATACAGAAAGCAAAAACCTTGACACGGCAGCTTAGCTTTGGAAAAAAAGTAATGTTTGATTACACCTCTACTTTGGAGAATCAATTCCACTGTTTAAAAAGGGTGCCTTTAAGTGGAAAAAATTTCACACATTTTATGTCATGTAACCACATTATTCTTCCCCTCCTCAGATTTATTGTTTCCATAAATTAAATAACTAACTTACATGAGAATGGTAAGTGCCATACTGAATTCAGTGTGCAGTGCCCAATACTTTTGACTTTACCCACTGTTCCTAAATCAAGTGTCATACAGTCTCTGCAAATGTCCTATTGACAACACATACGCATTCTGCAAAAACTTTATCTATGTTATGTTTTCTCATCTCATATAAAATACATTGTCAAACAGAAGAGTACCTTTTGTTTGACCTCTCCAAATCTTTTTTTAAGCTCAAAACCACTTAAAACCTTTACCTACAAGACCACTTTCACAGAACTTCTTGAGTAGACATATGCCACATTTGAATAGCTTTCAAAGCTCAACTCTGATTTTATCAAACTGCAACTCAGTATTCAAATTACTTCCCTAATAGAACTCTCCTCCAAAAAGTTAACGTCCCAAAAACAGAAAAGCAACTACCGTTAAACAAACACATTCTTTTTTAAGTTTAGAAAACTCATGAAAACCTCAAAGATAACTTAGCACCATCAATAATTCCATTTCATCTTAGATTTTAAAAGCAGAAGAAAACCAATATAAGGAAAAAGTTATAAATAATAATGCTATTGGAGAAAAGAGTTTTAGACCATCTCTACCTGTGCAGCTCCTGTGATCATATTTGGAATGAAGTCTTTGTGGCCTGGAGCATCCATCAGTGTAATTACTTTAGTCTTTGTCTCGAATTTGGTCATACCCACATCCATTGTCACTCCCCTTAAACAAAGTATACACACAACGCACCATTAGAATTGTTCCGAAAGCTTCATAGAGATATAAGGTAAGCTATTAAAAACACAATCATGAAATAATACACTTCATAGCTTTCATCTGATTTAGCCTGCACCAAAAAAATTGAAAGAAACCTGCTTGCTGGGAAAGCAGACCTTTAGAGCTGCCTTTCAGTAACTCCAGTCACAAAGAAAGAAACATCCAGAATTCAGAGTACTAACTCCATGCACCCATAGACTATGTCCCAACAAGCACTGTGAGAACATGAAAATTGTACTGTGTCTTTGAATCATTACTAATTCTACTTTTAATACTTAGCTCTTCAGAAAAAGGCATCATGGAGTAACAGACACATAACCAAGAATAAAAAAGTAGAAGGTATGGGACTATAGGAATACAGTTATACATTTGCCAAGATCCACATGCAGAACTCCTAATTATCAAGGAGGGATCACAGTCCTTTGACTCAGTTGCACACCTCACTAAACCACATGTTCTGCACAGCACGTAGGACAGGATTCACCTGATCACATGCAAACACCTATCGCGCACACGTCTGTATCTGGGTTAGTCATCTGCATCTCCCTTTACAGACGATGAAGGCAGACAGGTGCTTTCAAGGGATAAAACTTCTCACATTATTAGCATAGATACTTAAAATATGGTACTTCCAATGACAAAAAAAAAACCCAATAAAATAACCCCCCAAACCCCCTGAACATTTACAGATGGCTCCAGAAAGTTTTTTCTTTAAAAATACAAAACTCAAAGTAAACAGAAAACAGAATCAATCAAAAATATCAATTCAGAAAACTTTTCCCTTAATAATTACAATTTATCTTCTGAAGAGAAGTCTGGTACCTAAATGCACAACTGTTGGATACTAAAAAAAAAATCATAGACCAAGGGATATCACTCATCACAATTATTCCACAAACTCTACGTTCTGTTAACGTTTTACTCTTTGCAGGCAATACATACTTGCCTCTATTTCCGGTTTCACATGTTAATTACAACCTACCAAAGGCAAATAGTTTTAATAAAACAACATACTTAATATGGTGTTTAATCATTCTATTACAGATCTTCAAAGTTTGTCCATTTTACACCCGGCTACATCTACGGAGATTAAGAAAAAGATTTTGCCCCCATCAGCTTTTCCTCTTTTACATCCTTAGACTATAAATTCATGTCAACACTACCACTACAATATCATCAGCCCTAACTGATGGTAAGGCTACTTTTAAAATTTGTGTTTGGTCACTTCGGGATTGTTCCCCCGCTTCCCTGTACCTGCACCCCCCAACACACACCCCCCCAACTCAGGTTTGTATGTGAACTCTGTAAATGAAAGGACTCACACAGGCAAAAGTTTAGCTATATGCAGGAATGCTGCAAAAGTGTATCCACCTTTAAAAACAACAGCTACAGACTTGATAGGGACTGCTTTACTCTATGTTCTTCAGCATTAGTTTACATTGTGAAGGTTATCTTTCCAGCCAGAAGAGCTTATACGCTATGAGACCATGGCTGACAAGTGATTGGAAAAATAGAAACACATAAGAAAATGCCTTTCTTTATTATTTTGTGAACACAGAATATCATGTCTTTAGCTTCCCATATAGTGTTCTTAAAGGCTCTTACAGATTTTTTTTTTTAAATTAGCTTTACTACTTCCCCATTACATACTTTTTCAGTATGACAAAATTTAATTTTAAATTTCATATTTCAAGTTAATAAATCAAAGGCAGTTTATAAAGAATATAAATATAATTTATTAATTAATTTATAGATTTTATATTCAATGCAATGTAAGTCACATGTGATGAAGTGACATTTCAGTGCTTAGTTTATACTTCTGACACCCTTTCATACAAAAATTTAACCTAGAACTTTCCCATACAATGATAACCAAACTGAGAGAAATCTGGCAGCAGTAAACCAGTAAGGCAGCTTTAAACGAACTAATTCGGCTACTAGAAGCATTCTGCCTTGTATGTAGTCCTACCCTGCACTCCACAGCATGGAAATATGTGAAGAAATACTCAACTTCTTGTTCACATTTCTTATAAGCCAACGAGGATAGAATTTTTTTTTTCCCTTTGGATAACATGTACTTATATAGACAAAGAAAAATATTTGCTAGTAAGTATTGAGTATCTTTAAACATTTAGAATATTTCTACCAAAGCATTATTAGTAGATTGATATTTCCTAACAAATACTGTTCTTTCAGGGACAAAAGGTAATTCCCATTAAAAGATATTTCTACCTTTCTCTTTCTTCACCAGTTTCATCCAAGACCCATGCATAGGCAAACGAAGCTTTGCCAGCCTTCTTAGATTCCTGTTCGTATTTGTGCATAGTTCTTTTGTTCACATTTCCCAAAAGGTAGAGCAGATGACCCATTAAAGTACTTTTACCGGCATCAACATGTCCTGTGGAAGGAAATAATTATAGTATGAATTTTATTAATTTACACATTTTAAATATAGTACAAGAAGAAATATACTAAAACATACGAAAATCACATGCATTAATAATGCTTATGCAATCCATAGAATTTCACAATCCTGTAAGATAGAGATACAGAGAGACAGTTTATTGAAGCAGTCAGTTAGCATGACAGCCATATAGCACCTCCAAATTCATACTAAAAAGAACACACTACAAGAATGAAACCAAACTACATTATACTGTACTGTCAAAAGGGAAGCTAAGTCAGCCTCACTGCCCTAGTCAAGGACATCTGAACATACTCCCTCCAAAGAATAATCGTCAAGTAGATGCGACTGAAAACAGTGCGAGATTTCCCTTCCCTGGAGAGAAGACAGTTTTGCTTCTGCATCACTTCCAGATTCAATCAACACAGTTTTTAATTTCTAGGTTTGCCAAAAACGTAATTTAACAGTATTACCTATTACCACCAAATTAAGCAGTTGCTTTCCTCCTTGTCTCTTCTCCAACTCTGCTTTCACATCTATTTGTGGTTTTGCCTTGCTTGACTTTTTTACTGGAGTAGGCACCGTATTCTGCTCTTCTGAAACCTGCACTACTTGGGATGAAAGAGTAGACTTTGAGACTGCCTCAAGTACCCCAGAAGCTACACTGGCGTCTTCAGTTAACAGTCCTTTCTGAGGTGTGTTAGCATGGCCATTTTCTTCAGCAATCACACTAAGTGGAAAAAAGAAAACACAAGGAATGCAAATGACAAAGAAGCCGTAAAAATATAGGAGAGAAATTGAGTTTTCCCTTCACTATCATATAAGCCCCAGAGTATGTGATAAGCCCATTAAGGTGGAAGTGATAAGCAGCTGGATACAAACTGCACAGATACCAGCTCTGAACATCTTGTCTGAAAAGGACTGTGTACAAAAGCAAGATAAGAAATAATCTCGTAAAATACATGAAACAGATAAACAAAAGCTTCCCACAGCCACTTCTTTTAACAGGGAGGGAAAGGCCCATTGTGCAGAACAACTACAGAGATCTGGTTGTCGCTGAAGTAAGAGTCCAAGTCAACTTTGACGCATCAATCCTAAAACAGCTTCCACATACACTACAAGTATTGCCACTGAACACAGCGATGTTCTATCGTGAGAACAGCAATACAGCATAAAGAGTACACACTCAAGCATCTCCACATCCAGAATGAATTTTTCACTCTCCACCTTCTGTTTACATACCACAAATAACTTCCCAGTTTTCCTCTTTTCAACTTCTATAAACAAAACTACTTATTTTGGTACTTCAGAATCCCACATCATGACATCTCTACTTTTATTTGACATTACTTCTCATTTTCTGTCTGCCTGGGAGCATTTGCATTGTATTAGTCCCTTTCCATTCCATGTCTCTCGGGAAACAATATAGTCCAAGCATGTCAGTCTACTGACAAGTTACAATCTAAAAAAATTAAACCTAGAAAATGTTCAGACCAAACACAAAATTAGCCTCTCATTATAGCACTAAGCAACGTGGGACATTTTATAGGTCTCCCTTTTTCCCCTCAGTTTCAGAACCCACCTATGTAATCAGTACTGCAGCAGACCGATTGATTTTGACACCTTTTTCATAAGGCCCAAAGCCCAAGTTTTTCTCGATTGTGAGACCCCAAAGCAGAAATGTGAGCACTCCTCTTTTTTTTTTTTTGGCTACAGTTCCACAAGCCAAGGCCAGGGTCTTGCATCAAGGCTGGATACACAAGCACGTTTCTCAAATTAGCTAAGCAAAGAACTTAGTTTATGCCAGCCATGCTGGTTGCAGCGGCACAGATGGTACCTGCGCTTCTGAATAATGGATACACAATTCTCTTTACAGGAACTTACCCTATCAAAATATTCAAAACCACTTGAAAGAGAAGGACAAGTTTATATCAAACTACCGCCTTAGGTCACACAATCATGACATTTTAGATTTGACACTATGAAACCAGCTGTCCTGTATCATCAAGCATAGCCTTAGATAAGCTCCAGTGTATAACATCATACCTTGCCAAGCTGAATACCGTGTATAAGAAGATACACTTGATTCCCTAAATTCCAAAAATTAGTGGGTCATCATTGCTTTAGATGTAGCTATAGAGAAAGGTGAGAAAGGTGATTACACATGAACTATTCCACAGAAAAATAGTCACTACAGTTATTTGTGCTTTCTTTTACTGTGAAAGAAAAGTGCATTTCTATAAGGCTGAACAGAAGGCTCTATTTTTTAAAACTCCTTAAGTAGTACATTAAGTTCAAGCTGAAAATCTACTTTGGAGTGTCACAACAACTATTTTCTCCAGTGTCTCTTCGGTGACATTTTACTTTATAAAAATTCACTGAAAACAATCAAGTTAATATAAGGCAATTATGCAGAGAATTGTGGCGACAAAACTTTCTACATATTTTAATAACGTATTTAAAATCATCTGAATTATATAAAGTACACCAGATCATACTTGCCTGAATCATGTATTGAGACCCTCATATATTTACAACTAATTTGCATTAGACATCTTTCATAAAGATTAAGACTCTCTTTTTCCCTTTTTTCAGATAAACTTCAGTTCAGTGTCAGCATAACATCTAGCACTTTCACACTGAAGTAGTGTGACTAGTGCCAATATGCAAAGGTCACACTGTAATGCAAATATGATATTTTACATCGCTATCAAGTTTTCTTCCTTGAAATCCTAATATCTGAAGTTCTGGAGAGAAGTATTTGTATAAGAACCCACTTCAAAGGAGACTTTGCAGTTGGCAATAGTTTTCCCTCCTTTTCAATGTCTGCATTTCTTCCCAAACTAAATTTTCAAAAATGAAAAAAATTTACAGCAAAGAGATTTAGATGAAGCTGCAAGTAATGTGACCCAAAAACATAACTCTCATGTTTTTCAAAAGCTTTCCAAAATATATTCAAAGACTGTCACATAAAGCTTACTAAAAGACAAAAATGTATCTTGAAAGACAGGTTATTTGTAAGCAACTAAATTCTATTTTGTTCAACTAGGTAGTGATTTTTTTTCAGGTGCTCAGATCTTCTTGCAGGCCAAAGCCTATGTCAGGAAGGATTCTAAAAAACAGGATAGATGCTGAGTGGTAGAATTCAAACTAATTACAGCACCTGAAAGAATCATGGCTATTGCCAGATATAACAACTACTCTCAATTCTAAGTAGCTTTTATTGTGACTAGCACTGCTTAAGGCTGCCAAATAGTTTTTATTTTAAGTGGTGTAAAGAAAAAGTGCTAGATACAAGTGAAATAATGACTAAAGTATGACTCCAGCCATCATAACCTTAGACTTCGTTACTTTTTCAAGGGTGCAATACTTGAACAGTCAGTACACTGCTCCATTTAGAGTTTTGCAGGTTTCAGATATTACCATGTTTTGGAAACCTGAAAACAACCTGTGCCACGATAAACGAAGACTTGCCATTTCAGAGGAGAAACATCAGAATGGCTAGAGTGTATGATCTACTTACACAGCATCTCTGATGAGGTAACTCAGCTTTTTGCTGACCAATGTTAGGGAAAGTGAGAGTGAGTTTATTGCTAGATACCTAAATAGGAAGATGGGCAGATGAAGTGTACAATTCCAGTCTCATGGAAGTACATGAAGAGAGATGCAGCAATAAGACTGACACAGTTAGTTATTCCTCATGGCACCCTGATGAGTAGTTTATTGAAAGCTAGATAGCAGCTCAGAAAAATGTTAAGGATCTTCATCTCTAACAGTCGATGAACAAAATTAATTACATTGAAAATGCTTTTCAGTAAGCCTTTTCCACTGAGATTTTTCAAAATTATTGAATTGAAAATTTCTGTCAGAAGGCAGAGCATATAGGATAGCATACTAGTACCTACTACGTTGCTTATAATCAAGTTGACTGCATTAGCCAGCACCTTCAGTAGCAAAATTTCAACTTGGTCTGAGTTATGTTGAACCATCATATCAAGAAAAACTTATATTTGGAGAAAGCACTTCCTAACCAATTGCTTGCGTCTTTCTATGAGAACTTGACAGAACTACCAAGAGCAGTCACAGTTTGCCAACACCTGTGCCTGTCTGCCACGTGACTGCTAACTGCTAACATGGAGCCATTGATTAAGCAACTCTTAACTTCTTTGAAAGAACAGAACCATTGAGCACCTTGTATGTGCACTGAGGTCATGTACTCAAGAAAGCTTGGCTGCAGCAATTCAGGCACAACTGTCAGAAGAGCTTACCACAGCTTCTTGTTTGGGAATCAGCATACATACAAAAGCATGGCGAGGACCAACATTTAGTCAAAATTAAAACTGCCAGGCCAGAAACTTCCTACATTGTCTTGCCAACAAGCACCATAAGAGTAAACAGAGTGAAATGTTATAGTTACATCACTGTTTTCTGGGGAAAATTACGAAATACAACATATGTTTGTATAAGACATGTTAGAAGACACTCTCACACAACTGTTAAAAGGTTAACACTACTATGCATTCAAAGAAGAACCCGAAAGCTTATCTGCTGAAGATTAACTCTGCATAATTTAGCTTTTAAACATTATTTTCAATCTTCTAGTCTGGACGCATGGTGAATTATTTTTATACAACCGACTCTTTCGGAGTACTTATAGTCATTACAGGAATGTCTACATTTATTTCCCCTTTCAAAATTATTAATTATGCAATATTGGTCAGGCTGGTTAAAATAATCACCCTTTTTTGCTCACAACTTCTTCTGCTTTCTTCATGACTTAACAGGAAGAAAAAGCCTGGTAAATAGTTTTGCTAGAGCATCAGAAAAACAGTTTGTCAGAAGTGAGCAAACTCCATTTTCTGTAGACAATCCCACTAAGAACACCCAGCAACAAAGGCAATCAATGCTCAAAGCAATTCATGACTTCTAATAATCCATTCATCTTAAATGATTTATTTATTATTATGAGGTCATACCTCATAAGAAGATTGAATCATAAAGACTGAATAGCTAGTCAAAGAATGGTTATTTTTGCTAATGCTAGGCCACTGGTTTTAAAAACATGGTCCATGAATTACCTTTAAGATTCCATAAAAGGTGGTAACAAAAACCAGTTCATACTGTACAATCAATACTATACACGCTATACAATCACCTTCTAATGGTGTCAGCACCAACACCATACAAATATTTGGGAATGAGAGTAGGGGGCACAGGATTCTAAAACACAGGGTGTTTTAGAACCCGAACTGCTATGAATAATTTCTAACACTGTGCTATAAGCTATGTACTTAAAAATCTGTATGATTATAAACCCTTTGCAGTACATTTATCAATGCAACATTAAAATGTAACATAAAAAGGGTCTGAAGAGAGAGTCAAAAGAACAAGCCTTTCTTGGACGTTAATAAACACAGATTCATTCTGTTCCCTGACAACTCATCCTTATGCTGTAAATAATCGAGAAGATAACTGTAGAAGAAAAAAACCAACTCTGATACTCACAGAGTTGAGGCAGAGGTTCATGTTTTGCTTTGCTTTTCAATTTCAGAAACGGATGCGTACAAAATCATTACAAGCTCGCAAGACAATGCTAGTGCGCACTATGGTAACCACAATATATTTAGCACAGACTTCACGGAGAGGCTGTGGGAAGGAACTAGTCAAGCTCCAACTGTTAGGAAGAGAACCAGGAGAGCAAATTCCACTGTTCTACAGCAGAGAAGGAAAAATATGATGCAAATACAGTCAAGGCCTCCTCCCCTATTCTTCCTGTCAAGGTCCTAGTGCCCTGGCTGTGCCTCCATAGTGGCCTGTAGGAGGAAAGAAGAAAGGAGGCCATCACAGACTCCTTGATGCAGGGCTCTTTAGACATGCAGATAACTTCACAATTTAAATTGTGCTTTCTTCCATATTCATTGATTGTCTGTGCTCCAAATCTCATGCATTTTTACAAATCACTCGACTTCTTACCTATTCCTCCCACTTAAAGCTAAATGCCTTACGTGCATTCAATTTCTACAGCAAAAGAGGCTTGTTCTCAATTAGTATTTCAGCAGTACCGCTAAATAAATGAGGTGAATTAAAAAGCATCTTCACAATATTGAGGATTTATCTGAAGGGATTACCAGACAGGTCCTGAAGGCTTAATTTCTGCTGTCACAAAAAGCAGTATGTCACTAAACTGGAAGCAAGCATGATACACACTATTTCAGGGTCCCTGAAGAGAAGCAGAGTGGCTGAGAACCATGTTAGAGCCAACCATCTTTCCTCAGAGCCAGTCATCACTAGCCTATCCAGGACCTACTCCAGTCTACAGATGAGGAAGCATTCTTCTTATCTCCTCCTTCCCTATGGAGTAGGCACACATACACAAAGTGTGGCAGTCGCTAAATAAGTATCAGAGATACAAAATTCTGTATTTGCTCTTTTCTATGAACAAACATTTAAAATGGTCATTATTACAGCTAAAAAATTAAATCACTACTATCCAGCACTAGCTGGCAGTTCTTTTTCGCTCACTTAAGATTCTCCTCTTTTTATAAACTTCTATCCAAATTAATTTAATCCACAGAAGTCCCCATGAAAAACTCCAGCTTATAGGAAGTGTAGTAGAAACACCAGAGATGAAGGTGCCATGAGGTTGATAGAATTTCGTGATCAAGTCCAGTTGTCACACCTACAGTCACTGACTAGTAGAGGCAAGGGGAAAAAAAATTATGTTCCCTTTTATATGTTGCAAATCTCAAACAGCACAGAAATAAGATTTTGAAAGGTCCAGCAAATTTTCATTTGGACCTTAAGTGGCTGAATGCAAGTGATGTCTCTTAGCAATGGCATTTAGCAGTATAAAGGGAATAATGACATCAGCTTCACACCTTGTATTAAATGTGCTTAAGAGACTAAGTAGATGCAACTGCTTGCTTTGCACTCAGCTATCAAACACAGAATCATAGAATTGTTTAGGTTGGAAGGGACCATAAAGATCACCTAGTTCCAACCCCCTTGCCATGGGCAAGGACACCTCCTACTAGACCAAGTTGCTCAAAGCTCCATCCAACTTGCTCTTGAACACTTCCAGGGATGGGGCCTCCACAGCTTCTCTGGGCAACCTGTTCCAGTGCCTCACCACCCTCATAGTAAAAAAATTTCTTCCTGAGATCTAATCTAAATCTACCCGCTTTTAGTTTGAAGCCATTACATGCACAAGATACTGTAAAATAATGACCATTCTGCTCTCTTACTCCCAAAAATGCTTTCCAGATCAGAACTACAAACACTGCGAGATGAGGTGGGCATGTTGGCACTGCTTACGCTTGCAAATTTTTTTCCTGAGGCTGAACTATGGAATTTCTTGCCACAGATTAGGTAGCTATTAAAAGATTGGGTTCAAAACCAGAATAAGCACATCCAAGTAAGAAAAATCCATTAACCATTCTTAATAGAAACAGCCTAATCCAAAAAAAAAAAAAACCCAAAACCCAAAAAACAAACCAAAATCAAAAAACCCCAATGGGAAGCCACAGAACGCTACACATAATGACATTTCACAGACTGTATTCCCAACACACATGCCCTGTCCTTATATACTTCTTTAACGATTAGGATTCACTGCTGGCTACTCTTGTAGGTAGATTCTGATCCAGATGTCTGTTTTCATACTTCCAAGTCAGGATAAAATTAGAACTACTACTCAACCACTCTAATTTAGCTAAAGCATAAGGAGGAGCGATTTCTTCTCTACGACAGTTGTACCCTGGACACCTGTTAAAGTTAATAAAAGCTGCAGAGGAAGGCAAAGTTTAGCCCTAAGTGATTGTTTTCCCCATAAATTATTCTTAAATGTATTACTTCCTTTGAAGAACAAGCAATTACAGTTAAGATTTATTGATTTCATAATTCCACTTAGAGAACTAAATTTAAAATAAACGAACCCCAAGAAAGTTCAGTATTCTATGAAGCGGATGTTTAAATAATCTGACTAGCTGATATCTCTCTGCACTATTCATAGTGAAAGGATTTGTTAAACTCAAAACGTGAGGTACCATCTTCTGAAAGTAATTCTGAGTCAAACAAGAAGCTGAGATGGTTAGTTCTGGAGAGTGACACTAAAACTGCTGTAAAAAATAGAAAAAAGAAGAAGAAAACTTGCTACAGGTGCATCAGTCTGAAAGAGCTGCTGATGTACCTTGATGTACAAGGGCTTGGCTTACCATGGAACTTCAAATCCCATAGATTGTTTCTTTCCAGAGACTGTCATTTTGGTAACTTTTGGCACAATTTCAGATTCCATTCTGGCTGACTGGGAATCCTTTGTTTTTCCTAGTAATAGACAAAAAGTAAGTTTGAACTTAAGGTTGTGACTAACAGGTGTTACATACAAAGTTTAACAAGTTACATTACTTCTCTTCAATCCAAGGATACCAGTCTGTGATGATGAATTCCCACGCTTACTTGCATATATTACGTATTTATTCAAAATAATCTACAAGCAGTTATATTTATTGTGAAAATCTCATCTGTATCTCCAGACATTCATGACACCTACACCATTCAAGAGCTTTACTCGCAGCAGTTCTGCAGGATGCCAGAAGCATTTCATGCAATACAAGGATGAAGAAACGCTTTGCAGCTGCTCACTAGCTGATTAGGTTAATTCTTATTTACAGTTTTTCTTTTGCCTTAACATTGTTGAGCTTCAAGGCTACTGTAAGGTAAAAAAATATGTCCACCTCAGGTACTGCTAAGCAGCAGCAGCACAAGCTACGTGTGGGCTACCAGGTCTTCCCTGAAACCTGGAAATAGAGTTGCCTCGTGCTGAATTATGGCAAAGAAGCCAAGCAATACCCAAAAGCTAGCTAATATAAAGGTTATTTCTAAATAATTACCAGAACTGAGTAACTTAATTACTTTAAAGGTAGCAATTTTTACCATAACTTAAATGAAAACACAATTACAGTAAGGTTCATTCTTAATTTTGTGAAACATTTTCACAACTAATAGCACTACACTATTAGTTTCTTGTCACGCTGTAAAAATAATAAAAGAAATATTATTTACTCTGGGGAAAGGGAGTTTAAATAAAAGAAGTAAACTAGCTCTTTTCTTTCCACAAGTCCCTCTCTTTAATACGTTAGGATTCCTTCTCCCTTCAAGGAAAAAGACTTCTAGCTTTACAGTGTGAGGGACAGTGGCTGTGTCTGGTGTTCTGAAGGATGTTACACACACAGGAAAACAAAACAACAACCTGGATTCAGAATTAAGCTGCAAGTTTTAAACAATCTCCACCTACAGGTATATCTGAAAACCAGAAAAATGCTGCTAGTCTTCCAGTAATAGACCAATTTGGATAGTCAGAGTCAAGTGAATACTTATTTTGAATAACAAGTCAATCTTTTAAGTATTTTGGATTACTACTGTAAGATGAACTGTTGGAGTCATTTGGTCTTACTCATTTCAGTTAACTCTTTATTGCATTCTGAAGTATTATGGCTACACCTTTAAGACCACAGAATCATAATGCTTTGCAGGGTGTACATAAAGTTGTGATCAAGGCTGCTGAAGATTCCAGTTAAGGAAACAGAATGCCACAGACATGTCTATAACAGACAGCATACCAAAAAAGCTGTTGCACAACTTTTTCTAAAAAAAAAAAAAAATCACACTATAGATTAAGATATTCTTATTTAACTGATGACTCTGTCTTCATCTCCCTCATTTGTCTTATCTGCTGATTCTCATTTTATTTATATGTCACCTAGAAATCTCTGGAAGAAGTAGTCTGTATATGTATTATTAATAGTTGCATACCAAGTGCACAGTAAATAATGAAAAACAGTAAGAGAAATAAAGGCAACAGCAGAAATCATGACTTGCAACATTCTCAAATTATGTAACTGACAAACAAATAGTAAAGATTCAGAATATAAAATTCTCAGATGACTAGTTAAGTACAAAGATTTTGTTTCATCTTCAAGCTCCTATACGTCACCTACAGAATTTTTCTAATAAGTAGTTAATCACTTGAGTTACTGTAAAAATTACATTACTTTTGTTGTCAACTTGGTACGTTTTTTTCTACTTCAATTCTAACAATTTTCAAGCAGCCATCACTTTCAACTGCCAGTTAAACATGAATGCTTTACCTGTGATTTGAAAGCTGAATTACAGTTAATTCTCAGAAAATACCATGTTTGAAATCTGGCTGCTAGGAACTAATAATTACAAAAAACACAATTAAATTGAAATGAGATTAACTGAAAGAAACCAAGATAACCATTCATATCATATAACTTGAAAATAACTTGCAATCTATTAGCAATATTTGCTACATATGATCCAAAATCAAAATCAAAGGTTTTACAAAATACATCTTCTCTAATCGATTTAGAAATTAAGCTTCACTCTTTACAAATACAGTGGAGTGTCTGACACTGATCCAAAGTTAAATGTACAAGGAGACAAAAATATATTCAATGAATCAAGTATCTCACACAGAAAACAGAAATTGAAAACTAGAGATTAGGAAACACTAAAAGTTGAAAGAAGACACAAAGATAAAATTAAAAGAGCAAGAGAAAGCAAAGTAATTGTCCATCGACAGCACTGACAGTTTGGGTGGGTTTTTTTCTTTATTTATTTTTCTAAAGCACTAATACTTCAGCACAGGTGGAGCAAGGAAGCAGACCAGGATCACACAAAGACAAATCAAACCATAGAAGATAATGCTGGAATGGTGGTATTCAAAGAGATGCAAAGACAACGCCAGAATTATTAGTAACACTACTGACAGAAGCATCAAATTTTCTGACTTCAATGTTTTTATAACCAAGTACAATAAAAATCAAGCAGCACACTTGAGATAAGGAACAAGTCTGTCTCTTGTGCACTGCAGGTACCATTAAAGATTAATAATTATGGGTTTCATTACAAAGGCCGCAAGGCCGGGAAGGCAGTGTACTTTACTATCTAATCTACAGGGCACCAGAAAAACTGCATGATAAATTCTTATCTGCTTTAGCAGGCAAAGCAAAAGCTATTCAGCACTTAACAGATCGTATGCAAATCCTTAAACTGCACCTTGGAACTAAAAGGAAGTAAATGCACAATGCTGATACAATTCTTAAAACACTTTTTAATCAACAAGCAGAGTATCCTATGGCAACTGAAGTGCACCACAAGCCTGGAAAAAGTGTAGGAGCAGTAATCCCAATCTGATTAGGACAAGAGCAGCTGTGAGGAAAATTAACCTGTGAAGGGAAAGGATACATAGGATGTACAAGTTTTCGCCAAGAAAGGCTTTATAAAAAGTTCTTAATGCCTACTGCCATTTGGACATTCTTAAACACGCACCTAAGCAATTCGATGACAATACGTTTCCCAAATCAAGAGCACACATAAAATAAAAACAAAGACAGATGCATCTTTCACAAACTCCTAAAGAAGCCCGAATACCTCCTTGCTACATTTTACTTAGTTTAGCACCGCAAAAAGCAAAAATAAGAGTGGATCAGGTGCAAGTTAAACGCATCATTGCCCAATGGTGTCAAATTGCAGAGCAAGAGATTTTACTGAAGAGGACACTCCATAAAAATTCCAGCAGTTCACTAACTTAACACTAGGAAAATTAAAAGACATTTTCCTTCCACGAAAACAGAAAGTATACATTCATAAATTATAAAAATGTAAAGGCTTGTCAGCATGATCGTTCTCAATTCAGACTGTTTAAAAACCAAAACTTCTAGACTATTTTAAGCAAAGTAGTTTTCAGACAGATATTTGGTATTTAGACTGGACTGATGACACAGTACCTAGACTGTAGCTACAAGCCAAACACTATTACAAAACACAACATGCATTGATGCACCTTGTCTCAGTGTTAAATTAGGATGAGCCGAATACCAAAGGGAACAGACGGACCTGCACTGACGTTACTCCAGTACAACTATGGTAGTGTGTGACAACTTGACAATCAAAGCTCTCTTCCCTTTATTATTCTTCTCTTTGCTTTTACCTTCCTGTGACTGCCAGCTGGTCTTCTGACTTAAAGGCCTTTTGAGTTAGTCAAAAAGTATTACTAAGGACACCTGCTGTAACTTCAAAATTATTAAAAGTACAACCTCACAATCTGATGGCACAATAAAGTATTTGCAGACTGATAAACAGGACAGACATATACATACACAGGAAGGAAATAAAGCATAGGGATAGTCTTTAAAAATTAAAACAGTCTCTCTGGGTGGTCAAGCTGGAAGAGCAAAACCGTATGGACATAGACAATCGTCTTCCTTTGCTGTAAGCAACTGCCTAGATCTTGGATTTCCTTTGTAAAAACGGTTGTAAGGAGCACCTGTAAAGATTTAAACAAACAAATCAAAATATTATTCTGGCTTCTTTATCATACATAACAGGCTGGAGAAGTTCTTTTTTCAGTTTTTGTTCGTTTATATACTCACATTGAAAGTAACAGGAAGATAAGAATTGGTCTTTAATTCTGTTGGAGGTATGGAAGTTAAGTTTCAGTACTTGGAAGAGTTGATTGTCAGTCTCCGCTGTTCCCAGGTAGTTTAGAGGCACACAAAAACATCAGGAATCTGTTAAACAACCACCACCTCAGGAAAGACGTGTTGATACCCAGAGAAGCAGGGATATCGGCATGTTTGCAGAAATGTATACTAGCACCGGGTATTTAAATCCACATTGACTTCATTCAAATGGCCACACCTTTTCAACAATAGAAACAAAATGCCACGGGTTTTGATTCCTATACACAGAGGCTTCTCCTCCCAATTTGTCTTCCCCTCATCAAATTGTATAACAGCACTGAAACTTTACGTTCAACTACACCATGGCACAGAGAAGCCTGCTTCTGATAAAATGAACCAGAATTTTTAACATGCCTGAATTCAGCTTGGAAAACAAGAAAGGAAGAATGTTAGCCATGTCCTGAGTCTGTGCTTTTTCAGATGGCAATTCCATTTAAATAAACCCATGTCTACACACAAACCAACTACTCGTGGTGTATCAGCTCTGGCAAAGGAATGCACCTCCAAGGGAATTAGGTGCTAATTAACTGTGGCCAGATTGCAGTTTCTTATTCTTTAAAGCTTTACATCATTTACATGCTTTTGACATTTTTCCTTGGTTTATATTGATTCTTCTGTTTTCAGGAGTGGTATGAGCACTTAAGGGCGGCTGCATACTATTTCATTTTTGAATGGGGCTGGTGAGCCTAGATGCTGTTGACACTTAATAGACAGAATTAATTTACTTTAGCAGGTCCTTCTAGCACTGTCTAAACCAGCAGTGCCATGGAAAAATATACATGTAACACCATGCCTTCTGATCTAGAAGATACGGTTTGCATCCCTCACTCTGCTACAGACTTTCTATATAACCACAAGCAAGCCACTTAGACATTTGCCTACCAATTATACAGCAACAGTCAACAATTGCATAAAAGAAAAAAAGACAGTGCACTGGTTTTGTGCTGGTTTTGTGCACCATGTCATGAGTTTGTTCCAAGTACATTTCGTGACTCACCGATTAAAAAAAAACTGGTTTTTGCATACCCTACTGGCAGTGCAACTATTGAGTGTATTAGTAACAGAAGCACAGACACGACACAGTTCTGCCTGAAAAGCAGATTTAATAACTGAGGCCTCTATCAAGATAATAATGCCTTTCCTATATGCTGTGCTATGATTTAAAACTAATTTTAAGGCCCTACAATTGTGAAAATATTCCATATATGGACTACACCAGACAACCAGATGCAGAGATGCCAACCCGATTACATACAATTTCATGCTCAGAATCATGTATCACCTGTCTGTCCACATGTATGTGGGTTTATATTAACATCTAACACATCCATCCATCGTTGGAATCAGCTGTTTCAAAATTTTGACTGTAACATACCCCAGCTAACAAATTTCAAACTCTTTATATCCTTCTATTTATGCCATAAACCTCACGAGCTTCTAGCCTTTAATTAGTAACTTTAATTTGCCTTAAAAACAGTAGAATTGTACTTTTCTCCCTTCATCTTTCACAACATGTACGAAAAATACTAACATAAGGAAATATAAAAAATTATCAAATTAAAGATACACTACTGAAAATACTTTTTTAGTAATTCAACTGAATTATCTGACACACATAAATTCTACAAAATGCTGTAGGACATGTCGGCAGCTTGCATGACTACTGAACTTAGAACATCCCAGATTTCCTAAATTTAGAGTTCACTAGCCTTTAAAATATTGTGCCTGCATATAATTTGACGTGCACTCATCCCTATAGCTCATCATATAAATTTCTTTGGATGTAATAGATCAGTGACAATGTCTGCTGCACGCATGAGAAGGAAGTTCAACATACAGAAATCCTTTCTTATGCAAATATATAAAACAATATAGGATAACTGGGAAAGAAAAAATCAAATTATTTCGAAAAGTCTCTCCCACTCTTCTATGACCCTAGAAACATCAGCAACCCTCCAAGGAGCACCTCTGACAGCAAAGCAACACCACCTAGCTCTAATAAAAATGCCACATGTGAAAAATTTGCAAAATAAAATGTTACTTTAGTATTTAAATTCAATGTACTCATTTTTAGTAGGATAGTGTCATGTGTTTTCCTATCAACTGCAATATACAAATGGAAGCTACCAAACATCCACAGGACCAGTGCTGAGACACAGCCCTTCTGAAGACACCACTGAAAACAATTCTCCAAACAAGAACACTGAATTTTTCTTTATAAAAGAAAGGTTATTTCCTAATAGAAACCACAGTCAGGGGTTTTCCAGGTAGCTTCGTCGTCTTGTTACTATTACCTTCTCTGCAAAGTTTCAGATGGTGAATATGACTTTTTTTTTTTTCTTCATGAAACTGGGAGTAGGCATTTTCACCGAAAAATGCTGAAAATAAAAATGTCTACTTGCACCTGACTACAAGAATTTTTTGTTTTGTATATAAGGTTTGATGAAGCAGGAGGGAGGAGGGATATAGCAGGCTACTGAGTGATATTCCCGAGTATCTCCAACAGGGGCCAGTTCTCTGGCTCACAACACACAAACAGCCCAACAACTTGCTAGCCCAAGACTGAAGTTCCAGAAATAGTTCGCTTCACTACATGCAGCTGCAGCAACTGGATGTGCAGCAGGCACAGCCAGAAGGGCTGGCAGCCTGCCTGTTACAGTTAGCTGGCACTTCGCATTGCTCACGCTTTACTTTCAATGCTTGCAACTTTCAGCAAGTTGAACTCTTTAGTCCAAAAATTAATTAGTTCAAGTGAGGTACCTGCCTGGGGCTGACATTTTTTTTTTTTCCTTCCAGACAGGGAGAACAGAGAAACTGGAAAAGACCAGACAGAACAGTTTATTTTCAAAAACAGCACCTGAAGAAAGTATTATTTGCAGAAATTAAATCCTTCAAGTGATCTTTTCACCTTCTGAAAATCCACTCAATTTGGCCTTACAAACAGTTTGCACATGCTCTTATGGCTTAAGTTTTAACAACTAAAACCCCAAAATACTTCATCAACATTCAACATGTAGCTGCTGTGGCCGTTTTTGACCCAGCTGGACTTGGCTGTCTCACCTGAAAGCAAATACTACCTCTCCTGTGGCCTCCGTAGTTTCCTACCACATCACTAAACTGGAGGCGTGAATCTGGCTCAGATAATCATAAAAAGCAAACAAAACTGGGGGGCAAAAGAAAAAACCAACAGTATAGTGAGCATTTTTTCTAGAGATTACACAAACATCAGCTGTCTCCTTTTGATGTTTCTAATACATAAAAATGTAGAAGTCCAACAGGAATTCACAGCAATCAAAACAGTGACTTTCTCATTCATCAAAGTAAACAAAACTGGGGGGCAAGAGAAAAAAACAATAGTATAGTGAGCATTGGCAAAGCAGCAAGACTATCAAGCAAGCAGACTATCAGACAAGGACTACAAGAATGAAAATCAATAAAGCAGAGAAGATGAAATGAGAGCTACAGTGACCATAAAAAAAATTATAATATTAGTTAACAACCTAACTTGGGGAAAAACTGTGTGTAAGGAGAGGGAGAAAAGAGGCCACATACTTAGTGGCAAGCTACGTGCAGAGCTAAACATGAACAAAGGAAGCAGAAGAGGATGAGAACTGAAAATGAACACAAACTATGAATGGAAAAAAGTGAACATGGAAAATAATGATGTCCAAATACTGGAAAATAGGTAGAAAACTAGGAATGGCTAGATAAGGGCTTTGGAATGATAAAGTGGAAAAATGGTACTGCAATGAAAAACTTGGAACAACATGAGGAAATGTTGTGTTTAGGGCACAAATAGAAATTAAACAAAAATTTAACATGACTAAATGAATTGAGTATGAGAAGGACACAGACACTGTCATTAGATCGGGTTGAAGTGGATGGGGTGGAATGTGTTGTAACAAGGCAATAACACATTTTGTTTCCTGCCTGGAACTTAGCCAAAATTTCTGGAGTCTCACCATTTCTCTTGCCATCAACACTTCCTCCCTGACTGAAGCCAAATGGTACAGAATACAGCAGTCAGATACTGCTGCATTCTCTGACTCTTCTTACCTGAAACAAACACCTTCCCATGGAACTTTTCTGGTCATCAGAACTTACTCAAATTCCATGTATTCAGTTACTCAAACAGCACAAAATTAATGTTACCTATTAAAGCTGTTTTTTCTCTGTGAGTCTTTATTGCAATCATTCCATTGAACAGTGTGCATTTAATTTAGAGGATCTGATGTCCCACAGAAACCTAATGTCTCAGAGAATGGTAAAATATATATTTTTATATAAAACTTTTTACTGATCTCTATTACAACTGTGAGCATTCAGTGCTTTAGCAAACTAAACTTGTATGTCTCAGTATCTGGCTGTTTAATAAGTCATTCCAATCAGCATCGACCTCTAAGAAGTTATGTTTAGGCAACACACGTCAACAAAAGAATGCGTAGTTCAGCTCTATATGTAGACCATTGGTATGGTCTTTCCAGAAACACGGATCATCGATCTGTTTACATTCACAGTTAATGTATTAGGGGAAAAAAAGGCACTGTCACTAGAGTAAAAATCTCAAGATTTCCAGTTTCACTAAGCCAACACCTCCCGTGTAAAAGAACGGAGATCTGCTGTACAGAACAGCGGACAGGGCGGGGGGGTGTCTGTTTTCTTCGAGAGATTACACAAACATCAGCTGCCTCCTTTTGATGTTTCCGATACGTAAAAATGTAAAGGTCCAATAGGAATTCACAACAATCAAAACAGTGACTTTCTCATCCGTCAAGTTTTTGAAAAGAACGTCCCTGTGGTATTTCTCATGCCTGCTGCTTATAGTTAAATGGACTAAAATCCAGTCCACATAAGCGTAACTCAGTACAACTCATCCTGTAACTACTGAAACCTTATCTGGGGGAGGTGCATTGCTTTGCACTCTAGCAATGCCAACGATGCCCCTTCTCAATCCGCAACTGAAGCTACGATCTGCTGTAAAAATAATTTATTAGACATTTGCAGTTGTTCTGTAACAGCACCTTTACTCCCCCACACATATACAACCATAAGTCGTTGGTAGTGTTTTCTAATTCAACGAATTTTTCTCAAATGACTGTGAATTGTCTTTCACTGAGATTTAGAAAAAGCTCGGTCTGGTATTTCTGAAGTGCAACTTCCTACCATAAATGGTCATGTAAAGAGCAGAGTCAGCACTACGGGCAGGATGACCCTAAAAAGATATCCCCTTTAGCCAGTCACTTAATTGAACAGAATACACAGAGTCCATGCAAATTACCAGAATTTCTGTTAAAACCTCGGCCCAAAATGAGTATGTAAAACTGAAAGTACAATATGTACATTCTATTACAATTATATTGAATTTCCAAAAATAACAGACGGCAATTTCAGGTTTAATTCTTAACTAGTATTATAATGCCAGAGGATGGTGCTATTTGCCTGCACATCATCCAGGTAATTCAGAAACATCATGCCTTTTACACGTTGACGTTATCTACGCAAGTACATTCCTATTGATTTTATTGCAGGACTGCAAGGCATTTTACAGAAGAAAGCTTTCCTGATCCACAATATCTATTTATCCACCAAAATCACCCCAGGATGAAACAGAAGTTTAAATATAAGAATAGTGAACAAGAAAACGTACCAGCAAGTTGATACTATATAAAAAGTAAAATCATCTTACATCTGTTGAACTCTTCCACAACCATTCTGCAAACTTTCTCCAGAAACTTAATAAGGTGGCCTTTTAAAGTTGCAGAAGAAAAAAATGTATTTACTAGCCCTGCACAATTAAGTATGTTGAAGCTGCAAGTATTTTCAGCATTTTTAAGTTCTGGAAAATTGTATTTTGCAAACTTCTAGTGTAATGAGAACGTCAAGGTTAGATCAGCTAAAACCTTATTTAACTTAGGTTCTCTGAATTCTCAACTCTCCCCCTCTGTTGGTGACATTACAACCACACTAGACCCTGACTGGGCCAGACAGCTGACATATCTGTGGGAGAATTAATCAATTTTTTTCTTAAAAGTCAGTCAAATTTGCAAGTTTTTACTTGTCCATGCACCCACTTTTTTATTTCTCTACGAAGTTAGCCCTGTATAAGAAAAATACATTTACTTGATGCCCCTCCATGATTCCAGGGATGGCCACGCAGATTGCAATGTCACAGCATAGGGCACATTTCAGAGTGGAAAATTTGTGGCTTCAGAAGATCAAAAGAATAACCTCATATTATATCAAGAATTTATCAGCTATTGAAAAAAGTAGTTTAGGGACTTAGGTAAGACATGATTGCAAAGAATCAAAAATGTTCAACAGATTGAGTACAGCTTAAAAGAAAAAAATAATCAAGGTCCAGCAGTACAGCAATTATTGACAACACTATGTATACACACACATTCCTTACTGTAAATTGAAGCACAAATGCATTTAATAACAAAAAATAGGAATTGTTCATGAGTACAAGGGAGACAGACTCATTAACTGACATTGACTTTTGTACTTCTGCATCCAAGGTTATGGTAATTAAATAGCAAATCCTCAGAGATGTCCCCTTTTAGTTTGTGGGGTTTTTCCTTAAAAAGACAAAAGATAGACGTACTCTACTTACATATTTTACAAAAACTCAGCCAAAGACTCCAATTTTGAAAACTATAATGAAGATGAAAGGAAATTACAGGATGAAATTAGAATTTCATTAAAGGTAAAGATGGTAGGAACACTGGTACGGGACTGCCAACAGAAATGGGACTGAAAAGATGGAAGCACATTATGTGGAACACCTTGTATTTCAAGGGCTTTCACTTTGCATCATCACAAAACTGACTTCTTGATCATGCTTGCCATGCCCACTACCTCCTACTCAATAGAGATGGAGACATCTTCCCAAGCTAGTAGTTAGGGCACTTCTCTGGGATCTGGTAAAACTAGGTACAAAGTCCTTACTATAACCAACAGAAACGATAGATGATACGTATATCATCCACAGCACAGTAAATGTTCAGACTCTTGACAGTTTTTTGGGGTTTTCTTTTTCCACTTTGGCAAGCTACAATCTTCCAATTAAAAATTATTTCACTATAGACTACTAATCCGCTTTGGTTGTGAGTCCCAGTTGAAAAACTGGGATGTTATATGTTCAGTATTTGTTCATATACGGAACTCAAAGCAGACCTATCTCACATTTTTGCGACAAATACTTAAATGGTACTTAAATTCTACAGTCCATAACCATAGTGGAGACGAACTCAACAAGAACTGCTTCAGGACATTGTCCTGGTTTGAGGTAAAACAGGACCCTCTGCTTCCATTAAGACATAAAATTGCTATTGAAGAAAAAGAAACTAAGGTACAAAGACGAATCAAGTTACAGAACTTTTTCTACATGAACCTTAAATACTCTTATAAAAAACAACATGCCAAAGAGTACAGCAAATCTCTATATTGAAAACTATAATTAGATACAAGAACACAAACAAAAAGTCATTGCCCACAAAAAAACCCCCGTAATATGGTGAAAACTTGTGCTATTGGAAATCCCAAAATAAAAATCATTAAAAGATATTATTTTGACCAAGCAAATTAGACACAGTCATTTTCTAAATTGTCACAGAACAATGTTTAGTGCTTGTGTTTCTTGACCATGAGCAATTTTAATAAATTGAGGAAACTGACAAGGAAAAAGCTGACCATATTCACCAGAATGGAAATAATGATGCTGAAAGACAGGCTCCGATGAAGATGAAACCAGCAAAACACAAAGACTAACTTTCTACAAGCTTGCCTGCTTTGCAGAAACAATTGTGTTCTATGCAAGACCTCCAGTTCAGTGAACAAGCAACGCCTTTTACTCTGCATGGAAAAAACTTCCAAAGGAACAAAAATAAGCAGTGAAATAGGAACTAGCATGTTACACGTAATAGGTGCTTTCACATTTTTAAGGCAGTCTAGAAGAACAGTGTCTGTGGGCTCCCAAGACAATGGGAATTTTTTTCCGAGCAAGTACTTGCAGCTGTGCACATGGATGCTTTTACTTAAGATAAGTAGCTAACTATTGTAAATAAAAATTTTAAAGAAAAAAACAAGATGTCTGCTTACATGAACTAATAATACAGCTGATGGAATGATGCAAAAAGTACCTCTGATAGCCGACGAGCCCAAAACATAGAACTTCCAGACCTAGCAGCTCATAGGCCCCTGATTACAAAAGAGCTGTATTAGAAGATGCAGGATAGAGTAGGAGATATGACATATTACAGGGTTTTACAAAACAAGGTTAAAGGTACTGTAACTTGAAAATCCTATCTCTTTTGCTATTCCAACCAGTCCAAACCAACCATATCCAAAACTTAAGCAGCTACTGGAAATGTATAACCTTGTAAAAAGTTAAATGACACATTAACTGAGTTTATTTTAAAAAGCTGTGAATCTTAAACAGTTCAATACATACATTTAAACAGCACCTGAACAATTGCTTTGAAGAGAAAACTGTTAACCATGTTCAGATTTTTACCATTTTTAATGTATCAGAAAGAATAAATGTCAAGAAAGAACAAAATGGAAACAAAAGGAATTAAAAATGCATTGTTCTCCTTTGCACATGTAAATTAGGTGAAGTTAAACATTTCACATAATCTGTTCAAAAGAAATTTGCTGAGTGAACATACACCTTTTATAGTACTCGTTTTACTAGGACTAAATGTAAAATAATGAAGCAAAACACATACTTATCAAAACCAAGCAAAATAATTAACAAGGTGCTGTTTTTCCTTTGGGTTTTTTTTTCCCCTCCAAATTAGAGACTAATATTCAGCAAGTACCTGCTCTTCCCCTACTTAACCATTCCATGATTTCAGATTAAGGGGTGATGTTTTATGCCATTATTTCAATTTTCCATTATTCTGCAACTACAGAATATTAAGTAGCTTTTTAAAAAAAATTAACTGCAGGATCACAACTCTTCAATAGAAATTTCAGAAATGCTACTTAAAGTTTTAACACTTTTTCTTATATTTAATTCAGCCTAAGATAATTAAAAAGAAATGAGATTTATAAATTATTTCTAGGTAGATGGGACAGTTTAAGTATTCTTTGGACATTCAACGTCAATTTCAAAAATATAACACCAGGAGAAAACACTCACGATTTCCTCCTTTTAGCTGAATTTTGTTTTCAGTGTTCTTACACGATGAAACCAAAGGCTGTAGGTGCACCATCAAACAAACCGTTTCTACAATATGCTCACAACCTACCAATTCATCAATACTAAAGACTACATCTTACAGTGTGCAATTTAGCAGTGTGCTCTCCCTATTTCTTATATTAAGTATCACTGAAACTCAGAACATCATCCCACCATCATCCAGTCTTACTCCTCTCCTTAATACTATTTTCCACTCATGGTGGAACATCAGAAGAGAAACAAAGGCAAGTGAGGCTTAAAGCCTAGTCACATTCTTATCTATCAGGTTTTGGTACTATGTCCATAGCAGTGGGGTATATGAAGGTGTGTTATTACACATGTGACTGCTCTCTACTGGAAGAGACCTTGACTGATCATAATTATTCTAGAGAAGCGGAACTTTTTTCTACCTTCCTACTGGGATTCAAAGCTCAGCTCTTCTGATATAGCTAGCTACATCACCACTAGAAGCTCTTGCTGGTGGACCTTCCAGATAATTCCTGTGCTGCAAAGGACTTTTTTCTGTATGTACCTCCTAAACTTGAGCAACTGCTGCCATTTGGAAAAAAAAGAGTACAATTTCAGTTTTGTCCTCAGTGCTACACAGATCAAAGTTCAATAGATCACACACAAACCTGTGTGTGTCTTTAAAGCAGCTGTCTTTAACAGAAGACAAATAATAACTAAATACATTCATAGCAGAGGATGACCACATTCTCAAAGCACAGCTTGAGAGGCAAGCTGTTTGATAAAGCAGTTTGAAACTACTAAGGCATGCTTTACTGCCACGTAATTTTCTTCTAGTTTGTCAAATTTTCTGTTTGTCTGCTCTGTTAAGATCAACAGGCATCAACATCTACTTTTGCTGCTTCCTTTAATTCTAATTGAAGGCACCCTGCTCGTTTCCTAAATAAACAGAATTAGTTTGTCACACTGCTGTCTTGCCCTGTTCATATAATAGAGTACATTTGAGGAAGGGCAAAAACGCAGAGGAAGCAATGGCTATTAAAAAATACAAAGAATATGGAGAAAGAAAAGCTTTAGAATTCTTTGTTATTTAAATGTGTTAGTGGCAACACATTTACAGACAAAGAATCTTTGAAACCTAGGTGTGAAACTGCTAAAGATCTCTGAATCTAACTTGCAAAACAGACTCAAGCTGCATCAGTGCAGTAGGCTGATTAAGCGTACTGAATTTATCTGCAGTCCAGAACTTCTGCAGTATTAAAAACATCGTATTAGCAGAAAAAAAAGGGGCAAACAAGTTCACACATCTATTACTACTATATTAGAGACAAATCTTAAGCTCTCTGAAAGACACAAAGGCAATTTTCCTGGACCACCACTGTACACCACATTGTTTGTACAAACACTTAGCTACAACAGATTATACACCAGCAAGACACCTTTCCCTAAGAAACACATTATGGATGCTACCAGTAACAATGGACATTATTAGGGATTTAGTGAATCTAACATTAATTAGACGATTAAGCTGACAGCAGGGCTTTTAGTAGCTAACTGATATAAAAACCTAGTATTAAGCTCTAATTGTATTTATCAGGGAAACTTTTGCAAGAAGTGCAGATACTGGCCAAGCTGAAGTAAGCAAGGTAAAAGTACGCTACTTGACACACGTAGCAACATACACTTCAGAAGCAGAAAATATATTTTTAAAAAATAAAAGCTGTTCTGCATTAAAATTTAGAAGTTTATAAAAATTGCCCCACCCTTCAGTGTAAGAAATGTACTCACTTACATAGTTAACTTTTCCCCTTTTAATTGTAGCATATTTTACATTATCTGCATTACTTATCTACACTTGCATTATTTATGTATATTATTACTCTGAAAATTTCTTTATTCCACATTTTCCTATGAACTCCTCTGGCACCAGCCAAATATATCTGAATTCCAGAGTTATCAAAGAAGAACTTGTTTAACTAAGTCTAAAAAAAAAAGTGGAGACTGAACATCACCACAATCTGAATAAGGGAGACCTACATTTGGAAAATAACAACCTATATATAGATGTGATGTGAAACATAGCACTGGAGGCTCTATTCTTCCTTGCCAAAATCATTCAGAGACAAGAACTGATTTATAAAAAGCTGCGTAGCTGAGTTTGGAAGAAAAACCGACTATAGTAAAATATAACCTGTAGTTTTAAATAAGCTTTGCAAGATTTATCAGATGCAGATGAATGCCAGGAAAAGTTCATTTGCCAGTCTGAAGCAGTGCCTTTCACTCTGCGTGACTTTGGAGAGGAACTTGAATAGACTCAAGTTTACTGCTTAATGTTTTCCTCTTCCTTGATGCAGTGAAAGAGTAGTTAGACACTTCACATTTACAGCAGTACCTGCAAGCACACAGATAGCATCCACAACCTTAGAACAGTTTGTTCGTATACACATTATCAGAAAAATAGCGTTAAGAGCATACAATTCAAATCACATTTTTGCCTTGAAAAATGTTTACTTTAAATCTTTAAGTGGCACTTTTCCTCCTTTTTTCAACCTAAGCATTCAGTAGCACTTGGTGTATATGCAGTTTCACCATCTTGCCTAGTTGACAAGCAAAGTTAGTAATTTTCCTATTTATGTGGGCCAGATATAGGGAAGAGGAAAACATTAAAAATAGGAAAATGTGATTCTAAAACCACAAAAAGTGGTAACAAGGACTCAAACAAGGAGTACCCAAAACAACTTCAACTCATATTTTGGAATTAATTAGGTATAAAATTTCCACTTAGGCTAAGCTTTTATACACAGTAAAAATATGGAAGAAGAACTGAAGCAACAACCAATGTTCTTCCGTGTCTCTGCCAACTGGGCATCACAGCTTCTGCAGACACAGCTATTTTCCATAGTAAAGTTCCCTAGTTTTTCAAGCTTTTGGCATTTTAAGCATGAATTGCTACCAGGGATTCTGACAGTAAACTCACAAGTTTTAAGTTTCATGGCCATTTCAAGTGTCACAAGTATAACAGAAGGGAGGAACCTGGTATGTTGAGCATTTGTAACTGTCCACTCTGCAGACTGAAACGCTAGTTTTATGAAAGAATACAGAAGCTGAGATAATGAAAAACAGATAATATTTTGTCACCCAGTTCAGATGCAAATAGAGGCACACAAGTAGTGGGCAGGTGGCATTTCTGTTAGTACGTATGTGGCATAATACACTAGGCTATACAACTAATATGTTTTATAACAATATTGAATCATAGAGAATAAAAAGTATGATACTGCAGAAACACATCCAGAAGACAGTACAGAGATAAGGTAGGTATTGATAATGCAAATTTTATAGGGAAGGTATTTGTAGTGAAAGATAACTAGCATAAACAGACATTGTAAAGTAATTTTGTGGTTTAAGCTTGCATTTTTACACCTGCCTGACTTTTACCTTTTAATTTCATTTCTGAATTTTTACATGTGTTTCCTATAAGCATTCAAGCTCCTTTTCATCAGTAACTGATATATTTTAAACGGTTTCTTTTGCTCCCACAATTTTGGATTTGATATGCCTATACTTCTAATGTTTAGATGTTTCACTAGTTTCTAGAGCTGAAATGCACTGGTTTACAACTGCGATATACTATCATCTCAGCCTTGTCAACGGCCTTGCTTTGAGTACTCAAGTGCAAACTTCAGGCAGGACTTAAAATGTTTAAATTGGTATACAACAGCACTACAGCAGCAATCATTCATCCTTAAAACGTAACAGGATTTAAAAAAATGTGACTCCAACCATACCTTGCTGGCACTCCAGCAATCACATCTGAGAAATTAGTAAATTCTTCACTTTACCTTCTAAAGACACAGAGAAAACCGACTGATGGTTCATCTTTACCATGACCTGAAGGGACTGAGACAGAAGGCCACTGTAAGAATAAGTGGAGCTACTGTTTCCCCAGGGTCTCTGGTTCTTCTGGAATCCCAAAGTTCTAAAAAGGATACAATCATTTTCAGTTTTATTTAAGCGCCTTGGCTTCCAAGCAAAACACCCAACTTTCATACATGATATAGTCAACTATGAAAATGATTGATTTTGTCTTGGTTTACACTTTGTCCGAAAAAAAACACACTAGCGTTACAGGACCATAAAAGAAAACTCAGAAAAAGCCTGGAGTGTCACTTTTTCCAGTGTAGGTGTACAGTATGTATGAGGAGAATCTCAAAAAGGTATCTCAAAGGATTTTTAAAAGCTTTTCAATGCTGGTGACACATTTTTCCCTGAAATAAGCCACTTCCTTTCTAAAACCCACACAGTACCTTAGTGTCAAGATTCAGTAACTTCTCGAAGTCTGTGTATGTATTTTTCTTACACAAAACACGGAAGTCTTAATTCTTATTATTTTCCATGATTTAAGATATAACTATATCATCAGTCATGTCAGGTTTCAAACATTTCCATTCAGTAAAGAACAACACATTCTCTTTGTCACAGACTGAATACATGCAGTATCTGTGTGTCATTGAGTACAATGGGCTCTCATCACTATGGCAGGCATTTGAGAACTGTCCTGTTACTGAAAAGTTAGCACAGGCAATTGAAATTGGGGACAAAAATTTCTTCTGAGCTACCAGGGTACAAATACCTGATTTTCAAGCGTGCAAAATCAAAGCATTACAGCCTAGTATGATAAATCGAAGTAAAACCTGAGGGACCCTAAGCTAATGAAAATATATTGTAAATCACCATTAAACTTCAGAATGTTTGCTCCTCCAGGATTTCATTGGCATTCTCCCTATAAATAAAATCCAAAGTACCAGTTTGTTTGTTTTTTCCTTTAAGACTCCCAACTTCACTAGTCCATTAACCATAAAGTAGAAATGATAAAAGTTATCTGTTAAAGCACAATAATCTGCACTCTGACACTTTGCACTAGAAAAGCAACCGCTATCACAGTGTCCATCCGTAGCATAAAAAGACAGAAGACAAATAAGTATTTGTCCATGGACTGAGAAACACCCATCATTCTGAACCAAAACCAAACATTGCTGCATTCAACTGAGTGAAAATAAAAAGCTAATTACATTAAGTCACTTTGTGGTAATGTTTGTGGGATTTTTCTTTATTTGTTACTGGTGTAAAGCAAACATGAAGGAAGCTATTTATATAGGAGATACAAAAAAAGAATTCTAGAAAGTTGGAAGATAAACAATATTAACAAAATGCAAGCTAAGCACCTACTAATTTTACTTGTGGCTTTTATTCTTGAAACCGTCCACACTGTCTTAATAGCTACATCAAAAACCTAAATACATGCAGTACTAATAAAAATCATACATCAAAAATAAAATGCCAGTGAACAAATACCAACTTCTCTATTAACAGGTGCAAGCAAAGCAGTATAGTCCAATATTTAGAAAACCAGACTTGAGCTTGAGACCTGCGCTCTATTCCTAGATTATCTGGCATATCATGAGTAAGGCTTTTCGACTTCCTGTGCCTTACTTTCAATTTTGATTCTTTACTGTGAAGCTTGTTTCTTATTAAATATTTACACATATAGCCTTATAAAGAGCCTGTTCTTGGTGCTATTCCTGAGAAATTACCATAATGCAAAATAGCCAGTGCCCCCACAAAGACAGCTCAACTATGAGAATGACTTCATTAAAAAAAATACTACATTCCTTGCTACCCCAACAACAAACTAAACATGCTCAGTTCACAGTAGTTTTAATTTCCTGCAAGGACTGCACATTTACAGACATCTGACCTCCTTCTTGCTGGTACATCACTAAAACCAAAAATCTTAGTATCATAAAGCGGTTAACAATTCCGTTAATGGTGCCTGAAATGGAATAGAATCTAGCTCACTCACCAGTATCTGTATTTGTTCTGCAACACTAACACGGGCAAAAAGAAATGAAAATGCAGTTTAGCCAGAAAAAGCAAGCAGAAATGAAATGAATATGCACAGAACACAGATCCTTTTGACTAAGAGGGTACCATTTTTACACAGACATTTTTTAGAAATCTGAACTTTAAGAAAGGTTTCTCAGAGAACCCATAATTATCAATATCAAACAAAAACACCTGGTTCTCTTGACTATAGTGAAAGCAAACTTAATACAATAGTGCATTTCAAATTGCAATCTCTGAACGTCACTAATACCCACTGCTGAGATCAAGCGAAGGATGCCTGAGAAATGCTACATATGTCAAGAACATACGTCACCAGTTAAAAAGAAATTTATATTGAGATTCCGTTCTTTGATTTTATGGACAAAGAGACTCAAAATAGCCAATAGAAATATTAAAATCATGTCCATCTTCATCAGCTATTACCTCCATACATTGACATGATGATGAGTAAATACTTCACACGCAACTCTTCTCTAAAATCTCTATATTCTCTTATAAAAGAGTATGACAGTTTTCACTATGTCTTCATAAGTCTGTCATTCTTAATAAATTGTTCATGAGTTCTTTTGAAATATATCATTTTAATCTCTGCAGTCTACAACCATTTCATGGGTTCTAGTCATCTTCTGGTCATTTTATTTCCAGAAAGTTCTAGAGAAGGGCAATGGGTTATTTTCTAAAGGAATCCTACCAACACTAAGCATCCAAATGAATTACTTGACCAACAAACCACTGACATACCTCAGAAGTCACTGACCATTGTTTTTAACGGGCCATTTTTAAGTATGCAATGTAACGTGCCCACAAACCAGACAAAGAACACTTCCACAGACACCAGAAACCCATGAACCATTTCAGAATCGTTCATCTCAACAACCATCCAAAAATCACAAACTGCAATTAGCTTTTACTTTTGGTGAAAATGTATACTTCAACAAACAGTCTGCATAAAAGAGTAACTGGCTGTATAGTACAGCAATACTAAAATAGAGACCGATTCCCATTGAACTGCATTAAGATAGCAATTTGGGAAGACCAAAAGAGCTTGCTTCAACAAATAAATAAATTAAATAAATAAATAAATAAATAAATAAATAAATCACCACTGGCTTTGATTTTTGTTTCATCACTTTGTTTTCTAGTGCAGATTAAACACACCATTTCACCAAAGAAGTTTCTCTTACCTCCCCACAGAAAATCCTCTAAGGTCAAAACCATTAGCACAACAGAAGTACAGATAACTTGGACTAACGACATTTCCTCATCATCTAAATAGCAGTTTGGACATAGTGGATTGAACATAAAAATCTACTTAAGAGTTTGTCAGCTGTCTACACTTCACATAAACCAAAAAGGATTTGTTATCAATAAAAATTCAACTCTATTTCCAAAGAAACAAAAAAGCAGAGAAGCATCCCCTTTCAAAGCTTTAGGAAGCTTATTTTTACTGCATGAATTACAATGTGAGGAAATTCTTGCTCTGGTTTTTTTCCTCCCAACCACAACTCATAATCAACATTTAATACAAAAACACTTCAACAACTTTGAAAAACTGAGCACTTCAGATTTGAAAGAGATGTGAGTAATTATATTTATAACCCTGAACTACTGCCCTTGTACAAAGGTACTGTAATAAACTATATACATTTCATAAAGACAAGCTATATCCTACCTGCACACAAATACCTTGTATAGCTATTCATTTTTGCAGTAGTAGTAGTAGTTGCTCTTTAACTTTTGGCATAAGTATAGATTTTCAGAAATTGTTGATTACTGAAAAATGTATTTGAACAACATGATTAGAGGAAACAGGGCAAAACACGAAATTACAAAGACTACCTCACTGCACCACTTAGTCTCTTAGAAATAAGATCTTGAAATATTATTGTGCAACAGTTCCAGAAAATCAAGCAGCTTGCTGCCTCTGAAGCTTAAGATCCTGAGAACTGTCTTAACAATTCAATGAGAAATTACTCATATAGTTATTTCTGAATAAAAAGTAAAAAGGAAAAACCAGATACGTGAAGTTTTAATCACATGGGATTTTTTTTATATCTGAAGTTTATCTTCCTAACATTAGATACTTTTCTCAAAAGTGTTTTCTGTTGTAAAATACAGCTAAATATAATATGTTAAATTACATCCCAAAGGGTACAAAGCATCAATCATTTCTGATATTCCAATGGGCGCTGTTATTTTCCTACCCTTCTCATACTTCGACTTTCAATTTGCCCTGGTTTCCCGAAACAATTTCGGATAGAAATCAGCTAGAAAAAGGAAACCTAAAAGAGAAAAATGGAACAAGTATTTAGAGATGTTAAGAACGTTGATTTTTAAGAAATCAGCTATAGTAGCTCTAATTTCTGCTATAAGAAACAGCTTGAAAACTAACTTTAGACAGTTGGTTTTTTCTTATTTCACTGATATCTTTTCCTTTTTAAGATCCAAACAAGGTTTAAAAATTCTATCAAAATGATCTAAAAAACCCCAAAAACTTTACAAACCCATTTCTAACCAAAAGCAAACTGGAGCCTCAATATGGTATCTGAAGACACACTAGTAGATCGCAGTTTTTGCCTTACTTTCTCCAAAGGAATCTTCCATGGAAAGCAGCATGCCCATGCAAACCTAGACAAGAACTGGAGCCTGTTTCCACAATAGATGAATCATTACAGAACATTCAATCACAACTCTATTTCTATCAGGTAAGTTAACAAGAAATTGTAATTAAGTCAGTCCTTTAAGAATATGCATTTTATTTAGGTATATAAAGCAATGTCCACAAGGCAATTTTATATTAAAATTATTCAGCAGCCACTTAAAAATTATGTACAAAATAAATTTAATGCACAGAATACCTTAGGAGTATACAGTCTGAATAACAGAAGTCATATGTCTATGTAGTTTAATAATATATTTTGTATGTCCATATGCAAACACAGACACAAGTACTTTGCAATGTTAATATGTGACTTCCGAAACAAGTAACACAATTACCCATATTAGATAAGGATATACACTAGCTGCAAAATGGGGGGGAGGCGAGTTTTATATATACATCAATAAAATAAGCTCACTGTGTTAAGCATAAAATAGACAGATTTAGTTAACAAGAATTTTAACATTTATTAGGCAGAAATACTTCATGGCAAAGGCCAAACACAGACTTTTTATACAAAAATGCCATATACCATAATATCATGCAGTATTCTAAGACAATTAAACCTGTCACTAATGACACAAACCCAGTCCTCGGTAAGGAAATTAAGGAATAGTTAAGGAAACTATTAAAATACCTGTCACTAATGACGCAAACCTGGTTCTCAGTAAGGAAATTAAGGAACAGTTAAGGAAATTATTAAAATACCTGTTTCATTTAAAAAGCAAATATACTAACAGATTATCTGTTGTTTATAAAAACAAAACTGTAAAGTTTTCCAAGCATGGAAATAAATAATCCCTGCTGAAAATTAATTGGAATTCAGGTTTATCCACCACTTGGGCAACTAAGCACTGCTCAGCCTGCAGGTTTGTACTAATTCAAGGCTCACTTCAGGATTCAGGATTGCAAAATGAAGAAAAATCCCTCCCCTACTCCTTATACACTGAACAGCGTGTATTGCTTCTTCCAGATCACTAACAACACTGACACAAATGCAAATGAAAAAGTACTTCTATATGAAAATCTACCTACCCAGCAAGATCCAAAGTGGTTTACTAGGGTATCAATCCCACAGTGAGATCCGCAATAAACATGTAACGCTGATGTCATTTGGCTTCAGTCACTTGTTCAGCCTTTATTTGCATGAAACTATTAGAAAACCAAGCTTCAAGTACTACACATTGCCACCTACTACTTGTACATACTTTCCAATGGAATCCATAGGACATACATTTAGGTGTATGTCCAGTTCAGGCTCTAAAATTATTAAAAATGCTAAGAAGTTTTATGCAAAGAAGAGCAGCCACGGGAATGAGAAAACAGACCAAAACCAAAGAGAAGTTCAACAAGAATAAGAGAAAAGCTTTAGAGGGAAAAATGAAGCTATTCAATGAAAATTTAAGAAACATGCATGTATTAGAAATCTCTACCTGCATTAATTAGGGCCTCAAGAGTATTTGGAAAATAAGAAAACAAAACCACCTAACAATATACCAGGCATGATGATGCCAAACTTTGCACTACGATTTTACTTTCAAAAATTAGAATTTCCTTACTAGAAGAATACACACAATTTTGGAAAAAGTGAAATTTAATTATAAACTCCCCAAATAGGACATTTTGCCTCAGTGGGACTTGGCCTTTTAAGCAGTGGGAAGTTAATATTTGGACTAACTACAGAGAAACTGATCACTAAAAAGCATTTCATATTGTTCAAAAAGCAGAATTTGCTATTAAGACTAGTATACAACCAGTATACAATCAGCATCAGCCAGCCTTCTATAGGATGTCTTCTGAGGAAATAAATCAATTATGCTCCTACTCATGCATTATCAGATCATAGTATATACACTGGATTGTGTTATTTACACTTCAATGCTTTAAGGCACTCGAAATAGGTAAGGACACAAATGGCTAGATTAACATGTGAACTAGAACATAAACACTGCAGCACTGTCATTATATAAAACCTTTATTAGCAAGGGTAAGAAACATTAATTTCATTCAAAAGGCCAGAGATCACACTGCTCATAGTCCTAAATGACAATAGCATCAACTGGACAAACAAGCAAAATATACAGAACATGAAATTTGTACCTGAGAGCACTGGAACATATTTTATTTTTATTTAGAAACAAAATTTTAGTGCAACCTGAAGTCAGGAATAAATCTAAAGTTTTTGTCTCCTTTTTGATGTAACATGTTCAACAAAAATTAGATTAAAACTAGATGAAAATTGTATCTACTGTTCCATACTAGCTGCCAAGTTTAGCATGAGTAAGTGTATGGCAGTATACGAACAAACATATTTTTCTAGTTGCAGCAGTACCTTTATTGCACTTATTGCTGTTCAGGATCTAAAATACTGACACTGGAAATATACTAAAAGTAGTAATGTGTACTAAAAGGAAAGTTGAAACATACACGCAGTTACTAACTTGACTAATGGGGCACCAGAATCTGGTGCTAAAAAAATAAGTCCAGAATGTCCTGGTTCTGATCTTCCATCTAAAGATTCAAAGTAACAGCAATGGGTGCAAACAGTAGAAGAGAATATATTTCCATTACTAAAGGAAGCTTTCTTCAAAACAGTCACGAGGCAGACACAAACAGCACTGATGCTTTGCCTGATTTTTTTTTTCCATTGAGCAAAGACATTCATGCTAAAGTTGAAAGAATTGTTATTCCAATACTTTTCCAAAAGACTTGAGAATAAACCATAGAATCCTAGCAAAACTTCTCATGAAATACATGCAACATATATATACCTACAAAATAGCTGCTTTAAAATTCTGAAGATCACATTTTGACAGCTGATTGGGGGGAGGGGGAACACAATTTTAATTGTTTGCTCCCCTACAAATTTGGTCCTATCAAAAACTATACATGTCCTACCACAACTAAAACTGTCAAAACCTGAGGTTAGTGAGGCTTTTAAAAACTAAATGTATTTCTGTGGTAATATTGCAATCAGTATAAAGATAGAAGAGAATAATGACATTGACTGGAAATATCAATTACAAGATTGGCAGTTTAATAACATACCTTTATCAGAAAATCTAACTTTAAGAACATTTAATAAAACAGTCATAATGTAAACTGAGGTTCCCACTCCCCAAACTATACACCATATAGCAAAACTAAATTACTTTACAAAGTAATAATTCAGTGTTCTTCCCAATGAACTGTAGCTTCAACACCCAGAGAGATGTTTCAAGAAGTCTAATGGTGTTTATCGAATTTTGTACATGCAATAACTACATACTAAAGTTCAAGACTTTGCAAAAGTTAAAAATGTTAAATTGTCAGTGAAAATTAGGCAAAAATAAAGATATTCAGTGCAACAGCTTAGAAGTTCACATACAAATTTGCTACCAAACAATGAGAACTTTAATAGGTCAATTAAAAAAAATAGAAAAATTCAATTCTGGATTATAAATAGGTCCTACATATTTAAAATTGTTTTTAATATACCAAGATATAAACACTGATTATTTTTTTTTCCCCACTACTCTCTTGTAAAAGCTCTTTTTTGGTTAGCTTTCACAATATCATCAGGAGATGCAGATTTGAAGTCAAACGGTGTTATGGCTATTATAGGACCAGTTTCCTTGGGTTTTACGTCTTGTACTTGTCTACTGTACAGGAAAGCCTTATGTATACCAACCGTGCGCCGCTTATAACCTTTTGGAGGGTAACGGAGGCACAAGGTTAAAGCAAAAGCTGAAGGTCTTGCACGCAGCGCCTTCATCCATGAAAGGGACAAATCCTGCCTCTTAGGAGTAAGCCCTCTTTTGGGTTTTTTATTTGTTTTGGCAAAAACAGAACATTTTGCTTGTTTTTCTTTTAAAAGTTTAGTTTCAGGGTTTAAGATATTTGACTGTCCTACCACATTTTGTTCTGCAGATACACCTGCATTTTTTACAAGGACACTTAAATCAATGTTGATTCTTTTAGAGGGCCTCAATTCAGTTACACTGAGCATGGGGAAGTCCGTCATTTGTTGAGTTTTATCTGTTTCAATAGTCTCTGCTATTAAATCTGAGAGTGATAAATTCTCAACCTCCTTTAGTGGAGAAACTTTAGAGAGGGCTAGAGAAGACAAAGATCCTGTTAGCTCTGGCATCCCACCTGAAGTCTGGGGTTGACTTACTAGTTGTGATAACGGTGAGGTTCCCAATTTCCTATCAGCGAGACTTGCTGTTGACTGGGTATAAAGATCAGCCAAAGAATAACAGAGGCTAGCACTGCTTTCCTGGTGCTCCTGAAGTAAGTCAGCCAATGATGTACTTCCAGACCTTAACACTGGCAAAGCAGCCAAGTCTGAAGTGAGGCTTTCTTGTTTTCTACTTTGCACAAGTGAAGAAAAGTTTTCAAGAAGTTCATTCTTTCTGTTTACAGTATGACTGACTTCATTATCAAGAGCCAATTTTCCTAAAGCACTTGTTAAACATGGAGGATTGTAAAAATTTGCATTACTATTACAATCAGAAGTACTTGAGGAAACAAGATGAATGCTGTCTTCAGGACCCAGAGAATCACAAACCACATTCTGCATCAGCAAGGATTTCAAGTCCTGTGTTTCCTTGCATTCCAACTTCTGAAAGGAAGAATTTCCAGATGGGTTACTTCCTATGCTAAAGTAAACATCTTCACTGTCAGGAATCGAACTTACTGCATTAGCACTTTCTGGTAGTTGATTCTCTGCCTGTTTATTCACAGGTTCACAAAATGATCCTTTACACAAATTATCACTGAAAGATGACAGAACAAGTGAAGAGGATTTCAATCCTTTCGTTTCAGGTGAAGGTATATTGGATTTTTCAGCACTAAGGAGCATTTTGTCATTTGTAGTTAAAGAGTAACAAGCTGAACCACTTTTGGCTGTCAAGTTTCCAAACTGAGGTTTGTTTGTGTTGTCAGAATCATTTTCTACTGCACAACAGAAACTGTCTGTGTCAATACACATTTCTGGACAACAAAGTAAGTCTCCTTACCTTACAATAGCCAACAATTTTCAGATGGAAGTGCAGTCACAACAAAGTATCCAATTTTTTTAAAGTTGACAGCAGCAACAAAAAAAATCAAGAAGAAACATGAAAAGGCATTTAATTACTAAGTGTTATCCAAAGATATGCAATGTTGTACAATTAAATTACAGCTATCTACTGAAATACCTAAGAAACTTTAAGAATCAGCAAAGAATGCCAGTGAAGATTACAAAGATTTAAGCATAAATCAAAGTAAGGAAGTTACTGTATAGACGCTACCCACAAAAGGGAGGTATTGGGGATGGGAGATGTCAGTTTGCCAAACAGATAATGGAAGTGCATAAAACTTAAAGATGTCCAACTTTTAGGACATGTATTCATTCACTAAAGTCATTATTAGAAATCAGAAATTTACTGTGAACTGCAGATGGTTGCAGTTTGAATTTAAGCTGACACTAAGGTTTTATTTTGACTTCTGGCTCAGGAAAAGCTACTGTTTCCTTTAAATGTTTTTAGAGCACAGAAATAGAAGAGTAAGTTGGTCTTTTTTAATTTTCTAATAAATGACTAATGCAATAACAAGCATCTTCACAGCTCATCAAGCCAAAATTAAACTGTACATGGAAATGAATCATCTTGAATGTAAACAATTACACTGAATGTAAGCAATTAAATAGAAGTATACCTTTTGTCGTCTTTCCTACAATCAGAGCGTCCTCATTCTTGGTCTTCACATTTTGCTTACTGCCTTGTGAAAGCACAAGATCCAAAGCCTTCTGTACATCAAATTTACTATCCAGTACTGCTTGCACCATTGTTTGCTCTGGTACAGACTCTGCCAAAACTTCTCTCATTTGATCAAGGCATGAATTAAGACGGGCTAAAAGAGATATATTACTATTATAAGCTGCACAAAAAAATGTCTTAAGTGGCCTAATCACTAGCACCACACATCTGATTAACAAAAAAGGAGAAAAACATCACAGTAAGAGATAAAACCTTTAGAAATTCATTTTGATCTCACTTACTGCCATGATAAACTTTGCCCTCAAACCCTGCAGAATATTTGACTGATTTCAGATATTGCTATAAGGAACAGATCACTGAATACTATTTATTAGTCTATAAAGTCACAATATTGAAACACACTGATATTATAAGATTAACTGTCTTCACTCCAGAGAAGAAATACAAATAATCACCTTAAAATTAGCCAAAGTAATCTAGTAAATCAACATGGAATCCCACCGAACAGCACATTTGAACTGTTTAAAGATGCTATAATTAACACCCAAAGTAAAACAGCATCTTCAGGGGCCTCAGGCCTTAACAACTTAAAACTCTGGATCGACACGCCAGATTTGAAACTACCTGCAATCTTTACCTTTGCTAAAACCGTAGTACATTTTTTTCGTTGATGAAAACAATTTTCTTTGGAGCATATTTCTGCAACTAGTGTAAGCCTTGACTAAGGTAAGTTTCTTAAGTCTTGACTTGCCGCACAAGAGACTGAAAATTCACCAGGCTGCCACTCACTGGAATTAGTGTGCTGATTAGACATATAAACACAAGAGAACAGAAGAAAATCTTCCTGAATATCACGGTTTCTGCCAGTTCAGATTTAGACAATAGGAACTGAACAACAGCAAGATAACTACAGATTTTTTATTTGAACACCTCTCCTCAAAGATGGTGATGTTTAAAGAACTTTGCTAAGGGAATTCAACACCACAGAATTACAACTTCCTCAAGGTTACCTAAATCAGGACCTGTAATCCAAACAGCAAGTCAATGTTCCCCAGATATTTGCCTGCAAAACAAGTACTGGCCGTTTTATTACCCAACACTCAGCAAGGACAATCTTGCCAAACTCTTTGCAGCTAGATTGACTGCAATCAATAATTTTGCATTAATGGCCAACACTGCACACTATACCAAACACAGGTCTTGTGAGACCACTACTGTTTTCACAGTAGAAATGGTTATTTTTAGGCTCCCTTTCCATCTTTTTTTAGTCCAGAATATTACTTTCCTTCTTATTCCAATATCAATTCTTAACTGATCGAGTCTGTCAAAAGCATTCTGAAAAGCCAGGGTACCGTATTGCCTAGATCACTTGTATTCACACAAAGGCTGAGTCTTTCAAATTGCCCTCTACAGCATTATTTCTTACTGTAAAAACATGCATATTACTCCCCAATTTATCATATTTACCCATATGTCTAGCATTAGCATAGCTTCTACCAATTTACTTGACATGGAATGTAAATTGTTTCTATTCTATCAATTGTTTCTGAATTTTCTGCAACTTGTTTTAAATACCAAATTTCATTCATGCATTTTATTGTCTATTCATTCACCAACACACTTTACTCTGAGCTTATCAACACTTTAAAAATAAACCTGATCATTTCCAAAACATTAAAAACTAGGTTAACTATTAACACTTAGGAAAGAGACTTGTGAACCTTTTTCACAAAGCATGTAATTAAGCTATCAGGCAGCAAGTTTAAAAAACAAGCAAATATTTTTTCCCCAATTACTCAGCTCAGAACTAAGTTTGTAATGTGGAGTTCAGGGCTGCAGGAGTGAATGGAAACCAAAGTCTAATGAATTCAAAACAGGGTAAGAAAAGACTGTAGAAGATACAGGTATCTAAAGATATTGGCTACTGTTTCAAGGAAATGTGCAACTTTGAAAACCTCTCAAATAATGTTAATTGCAATAATTTGGAATGCAATACAAGCAAAACATCATTCTGCAAATACCCTAATACTCTTCCCGAAGCATCCACTTGCAAAGTCAAGATCTTGAGCTAAATGGATGCGTGGCCTGAGCCAGTACAGCTATTCTTATGTCTGAATTTCATATCAAATCTCATTATTTCTAATAAGAAATTAAGAACATATTTCAGTGTATGCAACCAAGTTACAAGTAGTATACAAAAGGTAGTTACAAACTTGAAGAATCACCACTGAAGCTATGCTCATGAAGGGTGCTGTTCTACAAGATTACAAAATTGTGCAGTGTCAGCCAAGTAACAAACATTAATTTAAGACTATTTTAGTAAGTGCTTAATTCATAAAAGAAATTGTTTTAAGAATTTTTTATTTTCTATAATTACCTCTATCAACTTCTGTCAACTGATGATTGGATGTAAAATAATCAGCAGTATCATCTGTACCTTCATAGCCATATTCTTCTTCTAATGGCTCAGCAAATGTTGCTGGTCCATCTCGTCTGGAGTAGATAAATTGAGCTGCTGCATTAGGTAAAAAAAAAGCATTAAAAAAAAAGTAAAATCTTTTTTCATCCTTTAAAAACAAAACATACCTAAAGGGGAAAAAAATTAGGATGCTCACCTGTTGCAGTGGTTTTGGGGGGAGGGCAGGGGGGGGAATGGGACACTACTGTATAATGACTACTAGCTGAAGACGGTACAGAACATACACCAGTTTATGCTAGAATGTAAGTCATCATCACAGTGAAACCACAGGCTGGGTAATATCCTTGTATCCATGCAATGCAATAATTCTGCAAAGTTCAGTATTCAAATAAAATAACGTATTCCAGGTTTGAAAAATAGTATTTTCTATACCAAATTACCACCTGTGGCCTAATGTCTTCAGAACCTTTCTCCACAATTATTTTTTTTACCTCAGTTACAAGTTAAAAAAAAATATAATGAAAATAACATTGCTTTTACAGTATGGCACTGTCAAACTACTGATAACAATTTAATGGAGTTGAACACATTCTTCTCTTCTTGGAATTTCATTAGAAATACAGCCCATGAGTTAAAATGTATATTCACACAAAACTTTAAACAAGTGCGTAATTCCACTCTGATTTAGTAACACATTAAGGTATATATAGATAAAACTTCTTGCTGAACAGGAGTCCCAATTATTACACACTCTCAGAAACGTACAAAGTATAATGTAAACAAATTTCCTTATGTTATGCAATATTCTCCCCAGCTCTGAAATACATACTGAAAGCATATGTATATCCAGAAGTAGTATAGCCTTAGCAACTGTTTCCCAAATGCATACCATTTCACATTCAATCATCATAACTGAAGCAACTATTAAAAGATTGCTATACAATCTAGATCAGATTATTTTATAAACGAAGCTTACATAAAAGAAATTCTTAGGAAAATTACTGTGCACAAACAAGAATTAGTTTTGCAATTTAGCAGGTTATACTTAATTAAAAAATAAACACACTGCACATTTTCATCACAAAATACAAGGCTACCTTAATTCTTAGAAAAAGTCTGAAAAATTCTAGCTATTAAAGCGAGACAATCTGAATTTAAATGAGGGAATGTGACTACAAATAATAAAAATACACACCTAGACTTGCTTATCTAAAATCAACAGGATGACAGAGGAACAGATTTTTAAAGACCTAATTAACTCAAGTACCCATGACCAGAGTTCACAGATGACTTCACAGTTGCAGTGGATTTAAATCCAGCCTAGTTACCTGCAGTAGCACAGCTTCACATCAACATCAGCCATGCTATTTTCAGGGCCTACTCAGCTCTAGAAACGCTGCCACCAAATCTGGGGAAACCCTGAACTGGTAATCTTGCCAGAGATTTGACTGGAGAACACAACCGAATGGTTCTACAGTCAGGTTGAATTCAGCTGGGCTGAGCTGCTCCAGTTTACGTCTTACCTGAGCACACAGTATCACTATTTGTATACCTACTTTGCAACATTACAAATGCTGGAAGGCTTATTAGCTCCACATGATATTCCATGAGAACAGAAGCCAGCGAGGACCAGCGCTGCATCCCACAATAAGACTCCCTACCCCACAAGTACTCAAAGTTGTGTAAGAGACATCAACTACCAGGTGCAGAATCACAATTGTCAAGCCCAGATAGATCCTACTAACAATTTTCAAAGATACCAAATGTTTCAAGACTACCAACACATTCCCATAAACCAGATTTTTACATTATCAAGTACATTCTGACCATCCAAGATAACATACTTGTATGACTGAAGATGTGCCCAGTTGTCTAATGTGACTTCCAGAAGTACCACAATGCCTAACACTGCATAACTGACTTTAACAGGATTATGGTCGCTAGACACTTCTCAAAAGTTTAACTAGCTTTTGAATATTGTTTTAGTCTAGAAATAAGTATCAGAGTAGGAATCAATGGACAATGCTTATTTGAACTAACCTGTTGAAGGAGAAATGCAATAATCATCTTCTACTGATTGGCCATACACATCATCATCTTCAAAATCTATGAAGCAGAAACAGTAAAATTAGTCTGCACAATTTCTAAATACTTAATGTTATAATTCAAAGGGTAGTTTTTACACAAGGTTTTAAGAAATTATGCATCTCTAGGACTCCAGAAGTGCAGTTAAGTACTATCTATTTACCTAGGTAAGAAATTCTAAGTTACAATAACAGAATTTTAATATTTAATACTCTATTCATTAGGAAAGCTGGAAATTTTCAGGAGCTGCCATGCATCACACCTCTTCCTTCAGCATCTTCTTTGGAAGGCTGTTCTCACAGTCCAAGCCCAACTTTCTACAGTTCTGCAAACTTTTACTGACGGCACTTCTCTTCTTCATATTTCTGCTTGACCTCTCAATAGTCTTAACCACAACAGTTCAATTACAATCTCTACTCCAACAACTCAGGATCAGCGTTTCTACTCCATACCCACCTACTTCTCAGCTTTCTTCTCTGGTTTACCCGCATGGCAATCTACCTTTCAACTCAAGTTCAGCACGGCAAAAACACAATTCATAATTCCCTTTGAATACACAAAATTGTTTCAGCCAAAAAGCAAGTTACTTAAACACCGACATGTATTTTCCCCATTAAAAAAAGTAATCAGGAATCAGTTATCAGGAAACACAAGGAGAAAGCAAATTATCTCCCTCCAAAAATAAAAATTAAAAAAAAAAATCTTCAAATCCTGAAAATGAATTTGTAATTATCACTAAGTAATAATTAAATACATGAAAAAAGTAACGCAATATTTTTAAAGATGTTATTGCATACACTTGGCAGTTTCACAAATAACATGTATTGTTTGTTGTTTTAAAAGAGTGAGAGAGAAAAGCAGCTAACAACTAAAAAAAATCTGCACTCTGGTATCAACTTACAGACCACAGATCTGGGACATTACAAACACTGTATCCATCTATAAAAGGCTCAGAATTTGGAGCATGAAAGGTTCATTTCTCTCTCAACATGGAACAAGGAAGTCAAAGTAAACTTAACTCTATAATCCACAGTAATTTTTGAAAAAAAAAATGCCAACCAAAACCAGTAGCTAAAAGTGCTGGCACAAGTGTATGAGAAGTTCAGTGAAAGACCCAGGAAGCTACTTTTGAAATTAAGTATCATGGCACAAAGAAATTGTATTATAGGCTTATTTTGATTGTTTGTCTTTAAAAAAAGACAACAATTGTTATCTACTTTTTGACCATGTTGAAAAGAACACACTGTCCCCTGGTTCCATGATAGGGCCAATTAATCTCTGAAAACTCTAGAGAAGAGCTATACTTTTTTTCAAGGTAAGGACACTTTTTGTAGTTTGGTCAATACTTGGAGAGTGTCAAGGAGAACTCCAAGATGACTTCTATGAATGGTTAACATTCACAGTTAGTAGTAAGTGAAATCAAGGTAAGTCTTGTCAGTGTGCATTACTTCAATCACTTGTATAGCCCATACTGGTTTAACTTCTAGACTAAGTAAAGACACCTCAGTGAAAATGGCTCAGCTCACACTGACCATAAAAATAATTATTTTAAAATGACAGAAATTACAGAGAACAGAGTAGAAGCCACAGAAGCATTACATAGTATCAACAGTTGTATCACCAACATACTCCCAGCTGGAATATCACATTCAGTTCTGATCACAATACCTCAAAAAGGAGAGAGTAGAAATAGAATATGATCAAATAAAGGCCACAAGATCTAAGGCCTCAGAAGCCTTCCTCAGAAAGGAGACCAAAAAAAACCTGCAAATATTTACTTTAAAAAGGAGACAAATAATGGGGACAGATAAAGCGTTACAGAATCATAAGTGGCATAAAAAGAACACATGGCATTACATTACATAAAAAGACACAAAAGTGTACTTCATTTGGGACAGAAATTATTGTATGCAACTTCAAAAGTAGCATACAGTGTAAGTATAAAGACCGCACGTATACACGCTTCTAATTAAACCTGATGTGTAATGCAACAGTGAAGTTTCAAAAAGCAATAGCAACTTAAGCCTCATATGGCTACAGCAAATTACTATGTAACTCAGCAACCTCATTAAAAGAGATTCTAATAAGTGCACAAACAGTGAAAGGAATTCTACAGATTGGGCACCCAACTTCAGAGTACAGAGATTCAGTTGAAATCAATGTTTCAGCCAATCTGTGATGAAGAAAATCTCTAGAGGATGAAAGAATCAAGCAGTAAAATCCTCAATCCAGCCTAAGATTCTGCCTATATTAGGTGAATTTGCACTAGTAAAACCTGCAAGGTAGGCTACACAGATGCCATACCTCACGTGAATTTACATGACTTCCCCAAAAATTCCAAGATCACAGTCCAGAACCCAATTTGTGCTACTATAATACATATACACGTTGCATCTGTCCACTCAACAGCAAAAGACCAGAGGCAGCCAGAAGTACGTCTTCCAATTTTTGTATATAATCTGACAAAGTGAGGCAACGAAATAGCTGCTCCCAAACCAAAGGGTTCTTTAAAATACCAGTATCAACTGCAAGTGTGGCCATTTTTCCACAGTCTAAGCCAACACAAACAAAACCATTGAGAAAAAAAGGTTGCGATTTACAGTTTGCCAAAGTTAACATGACAGGGCACAAAGAAAGCTGCAGCACTGCAGGTATGAACCGAGTTCTTACACAAGAGCTCGTTCGTTCCATGCAAGCTTAAGTAAAATACGACAGACAGGTGTCTGAAAAACAGGTTCTTCCTCAGATGCTCAACTCCATCCTTAAGAACTACATTTCTTCTACAAGGAACGGCTGTTGCCTCTCATCTATTACTGTGGCTAAACATCAGCAACAATTTGCTAGAGTTAGAACGGGAACACAAACTTTTAAGTTTCACAGGAGCAGAGAAGGGCCGGTTCAGTTGTACTGAGGCTGGTTTTCAAGCCACTCCCCACCCGCCAGAAAGGCGGTCAACTCCGGCAGCTCAAGGCAAGGCAGGCAAACCCCGCCGGGGCCCGGCCTGCGTGCCGGGGCAGCCCCCGGCAGAGCAGTCAGCGGCCATGAGGGGCAGCGGCAGCGGGGCCACGTGTGCCCGACCCGCCGCTCGGGCGGGAAACGGGCGGGAGGGGGGCGGGGCCACGCACGGCGCCTCGTCCAACCCCCGCGGAGGGGCGGAGCCGGGCGGGGCGGGCGCGAGCCCCTTCTCCC
>VFFE01006796.1:286240-334208 GCA_008921705.1 Burhinus oedicnemus | reverse complement strand
GGGTGGCCCCCACAGCTCTGCCGCCGGCTCCTGCTCGCCACTACCTTCGTCGTAGTTATAGCCTCGGACGTTCCTGTGCCGGGACATGATGGCGGCGGCGACCGCCTCACTCGCCCGCGGTAGCTCTGGCGCGGCGGACCTAGGGCGCCATGTTGGTGTCCGGCGGGCCTGGCGGAATCCCCCTGCGCAGGCGCGCCGGGCACCCTTCCGCCCTCGTCGCCCTGCCGCGCATGCGCGGCCTCTCCCGCCTCGCCCGGCCGCTTCCTGGTCGGCCGGTCGCGCGGGGTGAAGGGGGGCGGCTCCCTCAGCCGCTCGCGCTCCGCCCCCGCGCCGGGCCGTTGTCCACGTCAGCGGTGGGCGCTGGCCTCCTGCCGACCGGCTCGGTCCGGCTCGGCTGAGGGGCCGGGGAGGCCGGCTTGCTGCAGGGCCTGCGCCCGTCACCGCGGCCTCGGCCTCCGCCTCGGCCTCCCTCGGCTTCCTCAGAGACGGTGAGGGAACAGCCGCTGCGGCGCCGCGCTGTGAGAAGTGTGGGGTGGCGTCGTGCTCAGCCCCGCGGAGAACAGGCCCGGCCCGGCCGCGGGTAACGCCTTTACACCTCACCTGCCCCCGACCGGGAAACAACCCCCTCCTCGCGATGCTGCAGCCGACAGAGTGCCAGCGTCCAGCCAGCCTGCTACCGACCTTCCCACGTGTCTGATCCTACAGTCAAGTGCAGTTTTGGCATTTGAAGTGTAACCCTCGTGTGCACATCATTATTCACACCGCAAACTTAAAATGTGCTAAACTGCTGCAGCCTTATGTAAGCAAGCATATTTAAGATTACTCAAAATGGCCACATCGATGACCGTATAGCGTTCTGCGTTGGCCCATGTTCACAGAAGGGTGTGCTCATTTAAACACCCTCTTAAAATACCATTTCCATGTTTGCGTACCGCCACAGGCATGGAGTTTGAAAGGCTTTGACATGAACAACAAGTTTTTTTCAAATCTGGATCTGAAACAGTTCAAATTGACCTGGCTTGCTGGTGACTAGTAGCCATTACAATCCAGTGACTAGTGGCCGGGATTAAATGAGCTGGCCAAAGCATTAGGCTCTGCGGAGGTCTTGATCTGATTTCATTGGCGCGTTACTGTAGGCATCACCTAAAACCAAGTGTCAGCCTACAAGTGCTGTTGCAGTGCCAAGGGATGAGGTAATTAAGGAACGTCTCTACAGCCACTCTTGCTGGGTCAGAGAGACGGGCAAGCAGAGAAGACTGTAAGCTTCAGTGGCAGGTGGAGATGGTAGAGAGATCCCTGTTCACAGGCCTTACCAGTGCTCTCTGCTGAGCTCCAGCTCTGACAGATTCAGCTACTTCTACATCCCCCAGCCCAGCTGTTCCCCAGGTACCTGCATTCATCTACATGCTCAGGAGCTGCTAGGTAGGCGACCCCATTAATATTTCTCAACTTGGATGTCTCCATCTTCAAGACCTTTAATGCTTTATATACTATCTTTTTATCTGGTCTTGACAACACCAGAAATCCAGCCTCCTCCAGCCACCTGCACGCCCTAGGTGTCCTGTGATATCCTGCAGCGTAGCCACACATTCCTACGAACACACATACCCTGGTTTTGTAACTGCCACCTAACTATTGTCTCATCCTGGCCCACATGCCAAAACTGTCACTATCTGCAACTCCACATCCTTCCTGGTCACCACTGGAGGCAGGGTGTGTTAAACCAAAGTTTGTGTTCATATACAAATTGTATGCAAATGTGCATATTGTTTCCTTATGTTATTTGCATATTTCTAACTAATTTGTACAGAACAGCACATGCAGCTGAACAAACTTAGGATCTGTATAGTGTCTTTCATATGGCGCTAAGATTAAAATAGAATTGGTAACAAAGATTTCTAATTAATGCTGGTGTCCTGTTGACCTTTAGTGACCCAAATGTTCTCTACAGCAGAGGTTTGACACAAGTTGTGTTGATGCTTATCTGTCCCAATCTCTTGATGTGGGTCAAAGATACAAAAGTGAAGAATTGCTATCATACATTATGATTTAATATTACACAGCCAGGGTGACACACTTCTAAATTCAAAACCTGATTCCAGCATGTGCTGAGCCTTTAGTGAACTAACTTAAGACACTGTAGCACTACAACCCTCACAGTGTCCTGCCAGTCTGCCTCCAACAGCTTTACCTTGGAAATGGCACTCTTTCCAGCCTCCAAAATTACTTACATCCCGTTTTGAAAATGTTAAAAACTCCAGTAAATCTTAATCATGTAAATTTAGCATTTTTTTCTTCCAAGTACTGACATTTCTCATTTCACACCTGACCATCCTATTGCAAAGATGTTTCTTTTCTCCCTATTCATGCTTTTTGCACAAATCACCAGCTGCTTATCAAATAATCATTTTTTCATGTTTGAATTTTATATTGATATTTATTATGTTATCGATCTTGATTTTCAGTGACTGTGGCCTGCACAGATATGACCTACATTTCATTTTCTTGATATTCAAATGTAACATTGTTTTCAAGATTTCAAAATTAGTATTTAAAAAAAGAAAATAAATTATAGTCGTAAAAATATAAACATGATCTAAGCCCAGTGTAGGAGGTGATATGCTGTGTAGTCTTTCCATGGCATTAACAATGAACGTGGAAGGCTGCTATTTTTCTTCATTGAAAGTGTAGTAGGCTATATCATATGAAAATCTGAGAGGAAAAAACCCCAAGAACAACAATTTCATACAGAAGCACAATTATTTCATATTACAGCAGTATATGAGAGTCATAAATACACTATGATCATTTCTTGCCTTTCCTTACCTCTAAGACCTATGTAAATGTTTTAGGGAAAGGTGTTAAAGAAATAGTAAGCTTTAGTCCTCACGCCCTAGCTATACCTCAGCTAGTGCTATTTGTAAGTGAATGCGAAGTTAATGGAAGGTATTCATTCGATAGCAAAGCAGTCTATAACTAAACATTATTCCTTCAGCAGCAATTAAAGCACCATCAGAGAACCTTGTCAGTCTGGCTCCAGCAGCTCGGACTGAGGACTGACTAACCAGGTGACTTCTGGTAAACACTATGAGCATTCATTTCCTTCCTGCCCAATGAGATTATATATTACTTTAAGGTGTGTTCATTAAGAAGTGGACTAAGACCACTGGTCTTAATCCAGCTGGCAGCATCACTGGTAACCCTTTTTTTTCAGCAGTCTCCTGGGCACTCCCAGCCCCAGTGCTACTAGGTTTTTTTGTAACAGTACAAAACAATTAATAAAATATTCAATAATTTCTTCTAGCTAAGCAGAAAGTCTTTCGAATTATGTTATTTCTTCCTGAAGTGAAGTTACCCAGCTTTGTAGTAGTTTTAAAGTTCTTAGTTAAAAACATTCAGTCTGTTTCAATATTGTTTCTTTTTAAACCAAAGTTAAGCAAGACATCGTCTGGGAAAAAACCAGCATAATTCCAGATGTTACACTGCACTATGCAGTGTGGGTGTTATGTTTTAAAATATAGATGTTATCAATGTCACTAAGTACTTTTCCAGCTGATAAATGATCTGACTAGATCAAAAGAACTACAGCCAATAAATACTTGTCTGGTTTTGTTTACAATGACACCATCTGATTTAGGAGTCAGAAAGTGAGGAGTATTAATAAATGATCATTTTGTACATATGGTAAATAGCAAGGGTCTCCAATTTTCCATAGTATGAATGAGCTTTTTAAATATATTTATTATTTCTTTGAGAATGGATCAGTCTGCAGAACAAGTTCCACATGTGAGTTGATGATTTATGTTAGTTAAGACCATATACAGTTTCAACAGGATCTAGCTGAGTTAGATGAATAGGTAATGTCGTGGCAATTTGATCTGGAAAAGTTGCCTATTTGCGTGATTTAACATGAGCTATTTGTGTTCCTCACAAGTATGTAAATTTACTGTTACAATAAGGAATAAAATATTTCAGTGACTTTAGCTATGTCTATACTTCCCAAAACACTCTGGGTGTAATCCCAAATTCCCCTGTCATGCTGTGGCCTCCCTGCTGGCTCTTAGACTGCTTCTTGTCTGCGGTGACCCAACAGCCTCTGCAAGTTGGGGAACCACCTTGAACCACAGGGTCTGCGAGAGCAGGAGTTCAAATTCAAGCACGGTTGCCAAGAGCATGGTAGCTGTAGCCACTGTTAAGCACTCAACTGAAAATCTCTGATCAATTGTTTTTACCACTGAATGCAAATTAAAAAAAAAAAAGATATAATCACAACAAAGCTTGGCATTCACTTCTTGTAGGTCTATGAAGTATATTGTTGATACAGAGTGAGATAATTAATGAGAATCATCAGGGGCATGGGGAATTTCTTACATGAAGAAAGATTAAAAGGAGTAAGAAATTGTCGTATAGAGGAGATGCGTAAAATGTGACATGACCAAAGTGTATACTAGGAAATGGCTCATAAATAGCCATTGTTTTTTCCCTCATAGTAGAAAAGAAAATTCCCTGAGATTGAAAGGAGGCAAATTTTAAACCGATTGTAAACAATTTTCATTCAGCACAGAATTAGACTGTAAAATTCACTGCCAGAAGAAATGATGAAGGCAAAAAACAGCAGGATTCAAACAGCGTGGAGACTTGTGTAAGTGGTAAGAATACTTAAACATGATCACAGTAAATATTTAAAATCTATAGAAAAGTTCTGCAAGGGATGGAAATCTTCGTGTGAGTGACTCAATCTGCTTTTAATTGTTACAGGTGACTGCCAGGATAAATTAATGGGAGCTGCAGACATAAGGAAGAGACAAAACAGAAGGCTGTCATTATGAGTCGGTTGAATATGATGCACGTGTCTGTGCTAAAGCATGTTATAATGATTCACATATATATGTAGTGGCAGCATTCTGTTGTATATGATTGTACACATCAATTTAGCAACCACTTTAAAAAGTTTGTCATGGGTCCTGGCTACTACCATAAACTACCAAAACTACCATACCAATACATCTGTGGTGAGGTATATTTATCAAACATAGGGATGCAGTCAAGCTTCCAGTAACACCAGCAGGATTGTTTTCTACTGCCTCAGTAGAAAAAAAGAACTTAGATTCTGGAAAATATTTTTAAGAAACATTACACAAATGTCCACAGGTGCAAATCAAAGCAGGGCAAATACAGTTTGAAACGTCCCTCACTTTCCTGATACAAGTCTGACTGGGACATTCCACTACTGAGCTCTTCATATAGGCCTTGAATTAAAAACAAATACTGACACATGTATGCTTGTGGGAGGCATAATTATAGTTGCTTTGTTCAGAAGGCAGCTTGCTTAACTCCAAGCATTGTCTTACAATTACTCTGATTTTTTTTTCTGTGTTCTGCACTTTTAAATTTTTGAGATCTGCCTTTGGCAAACCCAACTATATACGCTGGGCAAACCAGATGAAATGTGTTTTCAAGAAAACTCCATATGCTAGTTTCTCAGAGACATTTTTTGCCCTTTCTGGTTACTGACTGAAAAAAAGCTGTCCATGGGGACGGTGGGAAATTGCCTAACACATGGAAAACACAACAAAGACTTCCAGTAGAAGAATAAATTCCAAGTTCCAGAAGATATCCAGAAAAATTGCCATTTGATATTCCTATATCAACTGAAGCTGTGGCAAACTCAGTGAATATTCCAGTATCTGAAAGGGGCCTACAAGAAAGCTGGTGAGGGACTTTTTACAAGGGCATCTCGTGATAGGACGAGGGGTAATGGCTTCAAACTGGAAGAGGGTAGATTTAGATTAGATCTCAGGAAGAAATTTTTCACTCTGAGGGTGGTGAGGCACTGGAACAGGTTGCCCAGGGAAGCTGTGGAGGCCCCATCCCTGGAAGTGTTCAAGGCCAGGCTGGATGAGGCTTTGAGTAACCTGGTCTAGTGGGAGGTGTCCCTGCCCATGGCTGGGGGGTTGGAACTAGGTGATCTTTAAGGTCGCTTCCAACCTAAGCCATTCTATGATTCTATGAATATGTATCCATTTTATTTGAAGTGCAGACTCACACATGGGCTCTGTGCAAGTCGTGGGGTATCCTGAAAGAGGAATCTCAGCTATGTGGTGTTCATTCGGCTCATTTTGAGAACAGCGTTACCGGCGGTGTGCACAGTCTGCTGCCCTCCGTACCACGGAGCGTGGAGCATTGCCACGCACACACGTTGCAAGGCCGTGCAGCCGTCTGCCTGCGGTCTGCAGGCAGCCTGAGATTCAGTGACCTTTGTGTGATGCAGAAGGGGCGAACTACAGGCACCCGAACGGCAGGGATGGTGTGGCCACTGAGTCAGGGAAACCCTCTAGACTCACCTCTCTTGGAAATCTGCTACTGGCAGGATTTTCCTGAACCACATTACTTTGCACATGATACTCAGAACTGAATCTGTAAAACTGGGATGTCAGGCTGGAAAAAGCTATATGGTACCATTAAGTGTGACAGGGAGCATCATTAGATGAATAAGAAATGTGGCTTCATTCAGACCGATACTATACTTTGGTCTTTCGCTAAAGCCTTTGTTTTCTTCTCAAAAAAATTTCACTTTAAAGGGGTAATTCTATGTGAAATTCTCAAGTCCCTCTTTATCTTACAGTTAATTCTCATGTACTACGGACTGAAGAATCCCATAGCAGGTATTGCTAATTCATCCTGCAATCACAGGAAATAATGCACTTCAGATGTTCTTTTATTTTGCTTTCCTTGCTTTGTCATATTTTGTGTATCCTCAAGTCAAATGTAGTCCTGGACACTAGCAGGGAATGGAAACATGGCCTAATCTTACACAATTATATCCTTTTAGTTTAGTTTTGTTTACTTTATCTGATAAGCAGGAACTACTTAACAAGATGCTCATTTACTATCTAGTTTGCTTCACATGTTTAAAGTATAAAATTCTATCACTCGCTACTAGAACAAATGTCCTATCTTCCATGAGCTAATCTTGTATGGCAGATGCACTGTCTTAAGTGTATAAATCTACTTGAAAACCAATCTGATAAAATTCTATGCCTGCAAAATGATGATTCACTTATATCAATGTACTTGTCACTCAGACCTTTAAAAAATATGTATAATACCACAGAGTTGGGTGGGTGCTGAAAATATGCAAGACCTTGATAATAGGAAAACATTAGCCACAAAGTGTAAAGGAGAAACACCAATTAAAAAAAAACAGTACCAGTCCAAAGTTCCGTAGTCTGTACACCGTATATTACAAAAAGGAACATGTGAGCTTTTGTTCTTACGGTGCTGCAGCAGCTACCTTGTGGGAGATGGCAGGATTTCAGTTTAACTGGAGATAACTTACTCATCTCCCCAATTTTCATATCTGTGCTGTTTCTAAAAACAAACATGGCTTAGACCTCATGAATCAATATTTTAATACTGGTGTCAAAAGCTTAACTGATGTCGCTGTTCTCCTTAACATTATTCTACTTCCAGTGTATCCCTTCTGAAAAGGTTGTGGTCTCACTTTCTAAGCTATCTCTGAGGACAAGTTAGCTACATAAAATTTTGCTTAAAATTATAATTTGCTTCATGTGATTTTGTTGCTGATTGGAGAAGTGATGAACTTTCATCTTTGCATTGAAGTCCACAAAATTTTTATCTTTGTATGCAATGAATGCACTGAAAGACACAACAATATTGCAGTGTAAGCCAAATTCAGTTAGCATTAAAGTTATTTTTCCCAAATCATGCATGGACACGATGGAAAGAAATGGTTCTCGCTATCGCTCTGCTATGGATAGAAAACATTTCCCACAAGACTTCATATTGAATCACGTGTACCTCGCATCAGTCATTCCTGCAGGCAGTCTCCGAGGAGGCTGACACATCTGAGTTACAGTAACAACTACATCATCTTTGAACCGATGGGATCCCTGCAGCAACAAAGTCTCTCTTTGCTCTGCACTCGTGGAAATCAAGAATTAAGTTCATTTTCCTTCTATGTCAGTAATCTGGATGGGTTTTTTTGCAAACTTCTATAGAAGCAAGGCTTATGGAAAAAGAGTTTTCATATATTCCTTCAATCTTCATAAAATTCAGTGGTGAGATACAAGAGAGGGATTCAAATTAGTGCTCCCTCAGACGGAAAAACATACAAAATTGAACTGTTAGATGTCCTGCGTGTGTGCAGTTCCACGTTAGCCACAGTATGAGCCCAGTGATGGTGTCACAGAGATCTAGAGACAGCTCTGGTTACTGGTGTGAAGGGTGGTTGGGGGACAACAAATACAGTGCAGAAGAATCCAGGTTTCATCCTTTTGTTGCTTGTGGAACAGCTTGTTTTATTTGGCAGAAGCTATTCCTGGAGTCTGAAGGATTTAATATAAATAGTCACAGTCTATCCACATTACTTAAGTTGATGGTTGGATATTCAGGAGATAACAAAATTACTTCTATTCAGTGTTTAATAATTGATACTCAGCAGTATTAAGAATGGATAAATTAGATCAGGATAATTTATTTGGCAAGCCAGGTAAAAGTGACTTCAATGAAATTTAATCAGGAATGAATTTAACTCCATAGCAATAAATTTTAATATCTACTTGCCATTCAGAAACCTTATTCTGGTGGAACATTAGATAGATGCATCAGTCCTTTGCTGGATTTCATAAATTTGAGATCCTAATTTACAGCACTCTGAGAGATCCTAATGCCAGCACTCTGTATTGGTCACTTAGCTTTGCTGAAAGAAAGTTTAGAATGACTGGAAATGTTACAAGCAGGATCAGTAAAAGCATTATTAGCAATAGGAACAAAAAATTTTCCTACTGCATTTTAATTCAGCTGTGCTTATGTGGAAATCTACATTTCATTCTCAGTAAATGCTACAGCAGAATTCTACTAATACTCTCCAACTAAAAGGTTCTGGTAATCTTTTTATGGAAATTCATTTGGGGCCTGGTCCAATCTTCATGAAAGTCAATAGAGATAATTGTATTTGCCCTCATGAATCAGTTTGACGCTAACCAGACCAACAAAAGATATAAAGAAGAGGATTTTGATAGAACAAAACTGCAAAATGGTACACTGAATTCCAGTGGAGTAAATTGTTTTAGAGAGACACCCTATTACTGCTAGAGGAACCATGAGCTGAGCAACAAAAGATAATAATAGGTATAGAAAATTTCTTATCTGTGTGCTCAGGCAGTGAGAAAATGTCAATGGATGTTATCTGTGAAAACACAAGATTGAGTTAAAAAAAAAAAAAGAAAAAGAAACATGGCAAAGAGGAGGCGAGTAACAAGTCTGCCTTTTTGAGCCTGAGGAGGTGGGAGAGGAGCGCTGAAACCAACTGGTCCTGAGCCATCATTTGACCAAAAGGGAAGGCATCAAGTGAGTCCTGCTAAGAACCACGAAACTCAGCCGGATCCGTTGACTCCTGGTTGAGGGGCCCTTGGGGGTAGCTTTAGTCGGGGGAAATAACCTTGTGTTGTGCTGCATGGTAAAGTTTGCATTTCAGATAATAAACTCTGCCTGAGGGAAGGGCCTTAAAGAGGCTTGGGTGTGGTACCGGATTTTTTTCCTTGGCTGGTGAGGGAGCCTGCCAGTTTACAAAAATATAGGGGCTTAGCAAATCCTGTGTGATTGTACAAGACTTCTTTCACCTTAGAATAAAGACATGACGCTTTCCAGCATTTTAAAGCAGACTTGACACATTATCTTTGAGTGCATATCAAGAAAAATGATCACCTCTCAAGAAGAAGAGGAAAAAGAGAGTGTTTGTGATCCATTGATTTGATTTTTTTTTTAAAAAAAACTTCTTGTATGTTGAAAAGTAACTTGTCTCAGGTTATAAGCTCTTTGGAAAAAGGATCACGTCTATTTTTTCTGTATTTTTACCCTACTGAGTACAGCATGGTTCTTCTCCAAGACTGGCACACAACAGCAATAGTGGTAAAACAGTGATATCTCAAAGTTGGATATAAACACGCATGTATTTATGACCAACAAAAAGACTATCAATGTCTTGAAAGTCCAGTTTTAATCTTACAGAAGTTTTGCATTTGTATGAGTTATGTGACTTCTGTAGGCTCCTGAAATAAATTAACGTTGTTCAAATGAGAATCATTTATAGAATCTGCAGACACCTTTAATGTGGCTGCACATTAAATTTGCAGGTTTTAAAACTTTCTACTTCATAACCCGGATGCAACTACCATATCTTTTTAAAGAAAATTCTGTTCAGGTATAGACCTAGAGGAACTGATTTTCCTGTCTTTTATATCATGCACTCATTCTGAGAAGAATCCCAAGCTATGTGTGAAACAGTAGACAACTGTATTACTTACCACTGTAAGTTGAAGAAGCCTTAATTAGTCACACTGGTTCCAAGCTTCTAAGGCACAAAATGAGCTGTTGAAGTCTTTTTGTGATGTTTCTTCTATTGAAAATAACCAGGGGAATATCAAAAAAATGAGAAATGTAGCCATGAGGAAGACATATATATGAAGAAAGGAAAATAATAATTGAGGGAAGTCAAAATGGTTGCATATATTTCCTTCAGTACGGGCAAAATCTGTAAAACTAGGTTATACTCAGTTTTACCCAAAGAGATTTCTAGTCTTTATGCTATCCTGTCTCTCTGATTGGAAGCTGAAGTTGTCTCTTACAATGCTTTATATCAGTAGCAAAAAGTAAAACACAGACTTTCAATATAGTTTAAATGTGATCTCTTGGCATCAGCAAGGTTGAGGAAAAAGTTACACAGCTTTAGCTGGTGAATGGATGAACGTGCTTCTTCAATGTAACAAGTTTTATTCCATGAGAATGCTCAAACAAACATTCGGTCAAGGTATAAGCAATGTGATTATTTATAGTCTGAGCCTAATTCAGACCTAACACACTTAACTGTGTGAACAGTAAATACTTTGTGAGGGTAAGAAAGGGAGAAAAATGCTGTTTGCAAGCACTGCCACATGGTGTACGGCATTTGCTGAGAATGATAATGCAATATCTCCTCCAGATCCCCACAGGATGCATATTCTTGTTATTTCAGGGTCTCTTCCAAATTTATTTGATGTTATTGTAAGATTCACATAAAATTCAATGGATTTCAGTCCTTAGCTTGTCATGTAAAATACTGGCTCAATACAGAGTTTATATTTGGAGAGGTGAAATAAAACCTTCCTATTCCCACACCCTGAATAAGCACTTTCACCCTGTTTAAGATCATTCCAAAAATAACAGGAAGCAGGCAGGTAATAGGTACTATCTGGACTAGCATTATAATTGCAGCCCCAGGGAAGGAGGGAATAATGGATCCTTCTATACTCACTTTCCCCGTGACTGAATCTTCAAGGAAAAGGGACATTTGTAATAATAAAGATTCCCAACCCTTCAATAATTGTCTCTTAAAAGCCAACTGATTAAATCATTATTTAAAAATCCATCATTTCTACCAGTTCTATGCAGTATCTACGTAGTTGTTTACTATTTACTCTGTTTCCCTTCTGAACTGGCGGGACAGATGTCTAATGAAAAACAAAGTACAGAGCGACTTGTTTAACCACAGCTCAGCAGATGAGTGGAGAAAAGTAAGCGTGTGCTTCAAAATGTAGATCTCGGTTGTCAGAATGTGCAAATACTAGCTTATAATTACTTTTTATTAGGCTTTCTGCTGGTAGGAGTTAGGGGTCCCCTGCGGGGGCTGGGAAGGCATGAGCGGCAAGGGAAGCCAGACTGCTGTGCTCATTCTGAGGAACACATTGTCCATCCGTCCATCCATCCATCCATCCATCCATCCGTCCTCTGTGAGTATAACCAGCTACAGGTACCTTCCCAAATGTTGCAGAGCTCTTATATTAACGGAGTTTGTGCCTTCAGCCAGTGATTTCCTGCTGTTTGTCAGTGACCTGGGCTTCACCCTTAACGACTGCGGTGAGCCCCAGCTCCATCTTACCTGTTTGTAGTACAGCAGCCTCTCATGAGCTAAACTTAGCCCGGAAAACCAGGAAGTGAAGCCAGCACCCAGCCTTTTAAGTGGAGAGGTGGTTGGAGGTAGAACGAAAATGTTGCCGTGACTCACAGGCAGGCGAGTCAGACGGGATCACAGGAAGAAGCAGGGGTCAGACGCTGGCCTTCAGGTGCCTGTCTGTGAGGCAGGGAACAGACGTGGGTGATCTGCAGGCAGCCGTGTCTTAACACTGTCTTAACAGTGCAATCATGACTTATGTCAGTCCCTTCTGATAAAGGATTATAGCTAAGCCGCCATCAATCAAAAAAGTAAAAGAGCTATATACAATAAACTTTTTTTTCACTGTTTGATTCATGGACGTGAGAATTCCCGTAACAGTATTTCTCAAAGAGTTTCCCCATTCATTAGTGTAAATTTGTTCTACTGAACAGCGAGTGGTTGGTTATGCAATTTCAATGTGATGATTCCTGGGGGATTTGTACACCGCCAACAATAAGGGCTCTATGCTCATCAGATAGATGGCCTGCAGATGATCAGAGAATACGTTTCAGCCCTCACCTCACACTATCTTGCTGAACTTGTCTGGGCTGAGGAAACTTGTTTTTGCTCTTCCCTGTGGGCCTCCCACTAAGAAATAAAAATGAGACGATTTCAGTATTTCCATCTCTGCTCTCACAACCCACCTGATTCTAAAAAATCGAAACGCCTCCCCTCAAAAAATTGCAAAATGAAACAGTGATCTCCATAAAAGTAAGAAAACATTTACAAAAAGATGAATGAAACCCCTGGTCTGTGTGCAAAAGACAAAAAGTAATCCATCAAGAATAATAGGTGTGATTTGTTTAACTAGAAATATTGTGCTTCTTGATGCTTCAACAGTCAGTGAAGACTGTGAGGCTTTTCCTGGTAACACCAGTGAGGCTTGGAAGATGATAATTTATGTTCATTTATGACCCACACACAGGTTCCTGCTGATTTTCTACTTAGCTCCCGCATTCAGTAATAATGGAACTACCTTCTACCTTGAGGCAGCTATGATCTTCGTGCAAATTAAACTTACCTGTGCATGGTTTCTCCGCAAGTTTATTATTCATTTCTGACAAACTTTCTTTTCTGTCTTGTCCAGGAGTACTGATAATTTCACAGACTATAAATCAAGAAAAGACTAATGTTATCACATGATCTGACCTCCTACATAAACTATCCAAATCAGTTCTTATTTGAATTGGTGAGGGGCTTTTAGATGTATTGTTTTATCCTGATCTCATGAGTAAATGCTTCAAAGCCAGAAAAAAAAGGTTGAGGCCTGCATCCAAATACCCCTGACCACTCTGTTCTGCCTCCCTTTCCACAACAGGTATTTTGGGCTACGTATATGCTACTAAGTAAAACAGATTGGAGACTGTGCTTTGGCCTGGAAGACAAAAAGACATGGCGTGGCTTGAATCCAGGTCCAAAAAACCCCACCACCCAATCCCAAACAGATTAATTTTATCCAAACCTCCTAATGGGAAAGGTTCATGTAACATGCTGTCTACTTAGCAGCACCCACACATTTTCCAGGGTAGTTGTGCTAGTTGGCAAGGGCCAAAGTCACGCTTGGAAGTGTGCTAAAACTGTAGAAGTATCAGCAACTGCAGAAGGGTGCGTGAGTATGAGCTCTGACCCTGTTTTATTTGCAAGTGTAAGAAAAGCTCAGTGACCTTTATCTAAGCTTGCAGTCATTCTCTTAGGTTTCTCCATCTGCAATTTATTTCTCTGTCATTTATGCAACACTCCCTGTCTACATACCCCTTTCATTCCTCCCTTCTATTTGTCTTGACTACTGTGTATGTAATAAACTTATCTAGTACACCCTACCACAGTCTGGGGGCCTCGGGATCTCCAGGGTGCGTGCTCACAATTTCAGCCTGCATCCCGGTTCTTGCGTATTTTGGTTCTTGTTTGTTCCCCCAAGTAAGTATGTCATGTGGTAGCTATCCTTAAAAGCGGGCTAACAGCTAGCTGAGCTGCCTGTACGTGCTGAGGAAATGGGCAGGTTCTTGTCCATCCTGACTGATGGTAGGTTGGTTTTACTCCAAATGAAAACAACGTGCGAGGGAACAGTCACAGCTTTGGTGCATAGGATTGTGAGATCATGGTAAATATAATAACATGAAAAAGTAGCATTTGGAGAACTGAAAATCCTGAGTGTTAATGGGAAGATGAATGACTCCGAAGGAGGCAAACTGGTCCCAACTCTATACAGTTGTCTTCTGAAGCTGTCTTAAAATCAACCTTATTTCTGGACTGTGAGGAGGGGAAATCAAGATTTACTACTTAGATCACCTTTCAGTATGAATTTGAGTAGTGTTATTTTTTTATGGCATTGAATTTTCTCAACAGGTTCAGGTGGGCAGAGGGGACCATCCATTGTTCCCATTCATGGGGGGAGGCGAATAGAAAGTATTTGAAATTTGTATTTAGTCATCCAAGCATCTTTTGGGTTTTGTCAGTATTTCTCATGGTTTGGGGGTCTTTTTGGCAGTACCTTTCTTCCAAAAGTAATGATGTGAGAAGACCCAGCCCTTCAAGCTGAAGTACTTGAACTTTGAGAGACAGCTACTGATACCATCCTAGTTTTATCTGGCTGTTTGAGGAGAAAGGAGGAAGTTCTTGGCTGTTGCTGCTCAATCATAATTCTGTCATGATGGTGGTGAGTTTTATTCTCGGGTAGGCAGATGTCAATTCCTTCTTCACTCATTATGTCTGAAGGCAGGGAATGAGGTCTTAGGAAAGAATATGTTCACAGTACTTGAATGAAGGACAGCTCCAAGCAAAAAGACCTTCTATGGATACAGCTGCTACTGGGATCCCAAGGTAGGACAGAAATGTGGTACAGAGTTTGGGGCTATAGTTTTTGGGAAATAGCTAAGGAGTAGGGGTCATGTCATGTGAGGATATGGCTAGGGCCTCAAATTTCCCTAATGGAGGTAATTGACTTCAGCGCTTAAATTGTGTTCCTTTTTGCTAACTAGTAACTATATTAAAGCCAGCTAATTTTCATTTCAAGGTCCTACACTGGACCTCTGACACTCATACAAAGTCAGACATGATTCATATTACTTTTGAGACTACTTCAAACATAGATGCAGGTGGCATCACGATAGCGTTGGATGTCACCCTCTGCAAGATGTGCCCTTCTCAAAACCACAGTCTGCCTTTGTGGTTGTTGTTTTAGAAGAAGCCCTTCAGCTGGTGTTATCACATGATGACACAAAGTGTGGGAAATGAGACAGTCAACAGGTGCTAAGAGATCTTGAATACTAGAAGCAAGAAAAAAAAAAAAAAAAAAGAAAGACTAAAGTTAGGCCAAGGAGATACAAAAGCACCAAAAGTTTTGAAAATTATTTTCAAGGTGAAGGAACCCAAGCCAGGAGAATTATAGGTCATTCTGGCTAGACCAGAGGAAACATTGTGCGAGAACAATATATTTATAGCCCATATCTTCATGTAGTTATAAGATTTCCCTACTCTATTACATCAGACTTTCTCTAGGCCTAAGTAGAAAAAAACCCTTCATTTACTGCTTTTTATTTGGAAGGTTTTGCTTGCAACAGTAAAGCTATGCAGCACTTTGTCTTTATTGTTTTATCTGTTGCTCTTTCAGTGAAAATTTAGTTTCAGGACATGAGTTCCAGGGCAACCACAGGGTCTGGGGCAAACTCAGTATCCAGTATTGAAAAGTTAGATTAGATACTGTAAGTCAAATGTCATAATTTTTTCTCTTTATGTTTTAGCTTGATTTCCTTGAATTTCCTTGAATCAAGCTTGAAATGAGGAATTGATTGTGCTGTCTGTCCAGGGGTCTGTCTGTCTCTTCCTTTGTATGTCTCCTGCCCCATACCTTCTGATTTCACTAGCCAGCTTCTAGAAATTTCAAAGTGTGGCAAGTATCTCAATGATAATGATGATCCTAAGTGTTTCTTGGAATTCAACTCCTAGGTGGAATACCATCTTACATTAATATTGCAGTGGAGCAAAAGGAAGGAGAACTCAGCAGTTATAAAAAATATTTGCCTCATTGGCCAATGAACTTGCACATAGTGGCTGGCCACCAAGCACAGCAATATCTCCAGGTCAGCCACAATATCAACATCTCCTTCGCACTGGAGGTGTTGAAGGAATTATTATTGAGCGGGGACTATTGTGGTGGAAACAGTTAAGGGACAAAGGATCCAAATCTGTAGGAATCTGTAGGAAGCCAGCAATTCCTTTGCTTATGGAACCACCTATTAATTACACATACAAAACCTCTGCAATCAGAAATATTCAGCATGCAGTAGGCTATTCAATAAGCATATGCATGAAGAAATACCCCAAATGCATCTTTAAATGCAATTAAATATGTGTACAAAATAGCTAAGGAATATGATTATATGTTTTTGCATCAATTCTAAACATTCAAATGCTTACTTACATATACAAATACAATGTACAATTACAGCACTTGTAATACAGGCACTCAGAAAATTTGATTATCATTTCAGTTTGATTAGCATTATCAATTTTCTCCAGACTACTGACAAAAATCTCAAGTCCTATTAAAAAAGACTAACTGTCCCAGAAGTATTTTAATATATCATATATATGTATATTTACCAAAGTAAGACTTTCAAAATTAGTACAAGACCAAAATTGAACATAATTAATTGTAAGAATATATGTTTCAAAGCAAAGACTGATAATGAAAGGTATCTTCTGAAACAAAGGCTGAAGCAAACTTTCAGTCCAAGACATTGTTTTTTCATTGCTATCACCAGTGGGGCACACGGTCCATCGTGGCTTCTCTGCCAACTCTTTTTTTTATGAGTCAGCAGGGGATCAGAAGTCTGTCAAACAACAGAAAAGAGATAACACATCCGTAGACCACACTGTTTCATACATGCCTCCACAGCTTTATTCTAATATGCCAGAAGAGGAGAATCAAAATGACTGCTTCCTCAAATCCAGCCACGTGCCACTCTGTGCAAGCCTTGGTGAGTCGGACAAAAGGGCAAAACTCTCTGCAAATGAGATTAGGATTAACAAGGGCAGCGGGGAGTCAGCTTGGTCACTGCTGCAGATTAGCCCGTGCTCCCAGCCGCTCTACTCAGCAGAAACAGGAGCTGTTGCCCAAGACATGCTTATTCCACCTACAGCAAACCCTTGGATTTCACTCCAAGAATGCCAGGAGGAAGAAGTGTGGGGGCAACTACTGGCAAAACTGCATTACAACTTTAATCTTATTGATTTTAAATTGAACCTGCATAAAGGATCAGGCCCTCTATGTAAAAGACTGTATTGTACTGGTGAAGAGTATTTCTCCCCAGATCAACAAACCAGTAATGAATTACTCGAAAATGAAGTCATTACCTTAAAATTAACCAACAATGATGTTCCTTAAAAATATCTACAGCAACTTTAAAGAAATGCTTTTTATATATTTTAATTTCTAAATAAATATTCAGAGAAACTCTCTGACCCTTTTATTATATATGTTCACATCTTCCAGGTGTGACTGCAGGTATAAGGAATAACATTGACAGATCACATTTATTAGGCACAATTCTGCACTAATAGTTAAAATAATGAAAAATTCCAAAGGTAATCATGTCATGTACAATATAGAAGATGTTAAAGATGATTAAAAAACAAGCCAAATGGAAAATCATCTTTAAAATCAGCAGCAAGACTCTTCCCCAGAGACTGAGTACAGTCAAAACAAAAAATTCTACTGAATAATTAACAGGTGTTATCGAAAATGGGGTGGAGTGGTTTTAGGCTTATATCCTGAAGGAAGTAGTATGGTACCACACTAAATCATGCATTACAGGAAAATTAAATCCTACCCACCTAGCTGCTGTTGAACCTCTAAGAACTGCCATGGCACAGGTGGTTAATAAGGCAGGAGCTAAGGAGGTTAATCAGTCTGGAGCACAACCCCATCCCTGTACTTAACAGAGTTTTCGTATTGCCCCGGCAGACAGCTGAAATCACCCTGGCAACGTTATCGGCGGTAATGTCAACAAAGAAGATCGCTGCTACACTCTGCACAAGAATCCTGATCCAAAGCTCGGTGAAGTCGAATGTGAGTGGGCTTCAGCGGGCGTTGGGTTAGGTCCATGTTGCGGGAGGCAGGGAAGCTGCACTCAGGGCCTGGGAAGGGAGGAAGCCCAGGCAACCCATCCTACAGCAACCAGCAAGAGAGTGCCTCTGGGGTACCTACACATAGATTTCTCTCTCAAAACGCTGTAATGCTAAGGTGAGTTCAGCTCTCTCTGTTTTGACTATTCGAAGCTTGTAATAGGTGTACTGAAAGAGGTACAGAACATAGTGTTACACCACTACCTAGTCTGACAGTCTGAACCGTACGTCCTCATAGTATGGACTGCTGTAGAAGACTAAATACAAAGTAGTGTCCTGAATAACTGAAAATAAAAAAAGAAACACCAGAAGGCATTCTTTGAGAAAAATACCTGCTTGACATATGAAAACTCTGACCACAGTATGAGTCACTGCAAGTGACTTCTGATGATTCACTGCCATTTTTTAAAACTCTCATAACAATCTCTAGTTGTTTCCAAAAAACATTTTTTTTTTCCAAACAAATGGCTTGGGCAGTTTTTCATATCAAAAGCCTGCAATTTAGTTTTCTTTTTAGGCCTCTAAACAGCCATATTAGTGGGCTGTAGTAGGTTAAGATTGCTTACATTTCTTGCTCCTTGTATCTTGGAATGCTATTTCCAGATCTTGACTGCTCCATCTCAGACTGTAAATCACTTGTAATTCTGGTGGTGGTAGTGATCTCCCAGGAAGTGGACCGAGGGAACAGAGCTCATGCTAGTAGACCACTGGAATGCCACCAGATTACATCTTTTGGTTACTAACATGGCCTCTGAGTAGTGCCTTGCTTATGCAGGAATGTTTAGTCACTTGCTTACACCAGTATCATTGCTCAGATAAAAATAGCTCAGTGGACGTTCTCTCAGGTATGAGAACGTTCCTCCCAGTCAAGCATGAATCCCTTTCCAAATGACATAATATAAACTGAAAAAAAAATGTTTTTCCATATCAGAAAGAGACAGTTGTGGGTTGTTTGAGTCTAGCTAAATCAAAGTTGACACATTAAGCAGTGCCCATGTGGACAGAGTTTAGCAGTGAAAGACTTGGCTCTATAATTACTAGTCCTCTTGACAGTTCCCACAGTCTTCTGTCCTAAACCTTTTCTTTCCTCACTTGATCTGAATTTAGGCATGGTAAAAACATGTCCCAGCAGTCTCAAGGTATCCAGACAAATTTTGCAGGCAACACTTTTGAAAATAGACATTATACAGTTTTGGAATAGCTTTGAATAGTTTTGGAAAGTCATTCAAGTTTAATTTGCTTGGCAGATAAAATTATTTGAATAAAATAAATTATATACTTCCTAGTTTAGACCACAGGAAGAATTTCTTCAGTCTGTTCATTCTGCATCTTATTACACATAGGTAATATGAAAATTTTGGATGGGAAACACCAATAGTCAGATAATTCTTTCAGTAATTCTGCTCTGAGTTTTTATTCTATTCCAAGGCATACATCAGTGTTGCAACCACATGGAAAAAAAAAAAAGTGGGTCTTGGTTTATTTGTTGCTTGTATCATTGCTGACTCCTAGTCCATTTCAGTGCAATATCGAAGAGGCTAACTACTAGCTAAACCATTCTGAGCCTGGTTTGAGCTAATACATTTGACTTCATAAAGGAATGCTTATATATTTAGTTACCAAGTCTCAGCTGGGAATTGCAGCCAAGAGTAAATTATTCCTAAGTTGTTTGTTAGAAAAATACAGCAGAAATACAGTCAGGTCATAGGAATACAAGAGTAGACCATTAAAATATTCATACCGGGTCAGACTTAAGATTCAGTATTCAACATCTGCATTGGCTACCAGCAAAAATACTAAAGGGAGGATATAAGGAACAAGGCCAAGTACTAAGTGATGCTGGTATGTATCAGCAGTCAATAATCAGCAGTTTAGGGGTCTCTCAGTCTGAAACCTCCTGACAGACCTATCCGATGCTGATTTGACTGATCTCTTTTAATTAATCTATATTTTTGTCTTCTTGCTATCCTATGGCACTGCTTTTGCCACAATACACTTGGACATTATGTGGAAAAAATATTCTCCTCTTAAGCTTGCTGTCTAGTCATTTTGTGGAGTGGCTCAAGTCCTTATGTTGTAAGAAATAGAAAACAAGAAAAGCTTTTACTAAATATAAAACCAGTTTATTGTGTCATATTTAATGCATTAGGCATTATTGTTTACTTATAAATCAACATAATTGTGCAAGTCCTTACTGAATTTTCCATTTGTTTTTAATGCATGTGGACCTGGCAGTTTATGCCATTTCAGTTACAGTATGGAGATCAACGCTTTTCTGATTCCTATGGGGACATCTGTTCATTAGCACGCAGGGTGGCCAATATCGCTTTAGGTAAAGATCAGCTAGTTCCTCTGTTCTACACACTTGGGAAGAATAGCCTTGCTTATAAAATGTAACAAATGTTTCCTGGTCTCTAGCCAATATATTTTTGATCCTTTCTTGATCTTCATTTTCACTAATCCTTTTCTTTTTGTATTCTTGCCTTTTGTTGACATGCCAAAATTCTGTCAGTCTTGTTTCCTCTTTCAAAAAACGTATTTTTGTTAAGTTGAATCAAGCATTCTACCCTGTTGCCAAGAGCAAATTAAGTTCCCCCACACTGAAATCAAATTTCGTAAAGTGTCCGGGCAATTAGCTCTAATATGTGGTTGCTGTAACTCTTAATTTTCCCCTTTCAAGGGTTTTCTTTTTTCTCTGTCTTTGTTTCTGAACAGAAGACGTGAGATTCCTTCTCTTCCCTCTGGTTGTGGCCTTTTAGTTCCCCAGCATCCAGCAACCATCCACTGATACTTAGCCAAACCTCACTTTTAATCTATAACCCAAAGGTATTTGAAGTAACAAATTGTTCATTCTTCAACCAGAAAGCTGAGCTGGTGGACCAGCCTGCTGGAACTGGAACAAAACTCAAAGAACAGACTTCTGAAGAGCTCTCCCAAGCACCACATTTAAGCACATCATATGCACACTGAGAGATTTCCCATGACGACTGAAAACTGGCACAGCTTACCCACAGAACTCAACAACAGAAGTCTTTCACATCAGAAGTTATCTCCTATGCATTTGTTGTCAGGGGTTTAATTCCAACAGGTTCAGGGAGGACAAAATATGAGCACGTAATTATTCCAAGTAGATGGGAAAGGAAATGCCCCATTTCAGAAAGATCACGACAAAAGCCTGCTTGGTGTTGTATGGTGGAATGGCCCAGCTCTAGCTTAGCCTTCTAGCATTCTCATATCTACATCAGCCTGCTGTAGGCTTTCCTCTCCAGGCTGTCTTCAGTGAAGAGACCGTCCTTATCCACTTCTCCAAACCCTTTGTATTGAAGCACAGGCAGGATGCATAAGACAAGGAATAAGACTTCTCTCTGCTAGCCATTCCAACCACTCTGTGGTGAGGAAGGATGTAATCAGAGCCAAGGAAGCAGTTGTTTTGGTTCCAATAAAAAGTCATCTTATATAAAAAAAAGTATTCTGGATGGTTTCCCAATGTCAACCAGATTAGGATCAGCTAATTTGTTCATAAGGAATTTGACAGTTCGAACATCACTCACTCAGCCACTGTACCTCTCCTTCCTTTATATCCCCATTTATTTTGTCAGACTTAAATAGTGCACAAGATAAAGCTGTGTTATAGTAACAGCCATCGTGCTATTTTAAACATAACACTGGAAGTCGGAGAAAAGCTGCCTGGATTCCAAAGGATATCTATATATATCTACAAATTGACCAGCCACACTGCAAACGCTCTAATGAAGCAACAACTGATTTTACCACGTGAAACCTGAAATTGCATGAAATACTCTTTTGTTTAAAAAAAATTACTTCTATCCACAGATGCATGCAGAAGTGTTTTCCTGCCTCCCATACTTCCCATTGCTGATTGCCAGTCCCTGTCAAGCTACTACTCCTTTAAGCCCAAGATGTGGGTAAGTTTTGCGGTTCCTGCCCTCCCCCTTTTTATTCCTACTCACCTTTGCAACACTCCTTAGTCTACCTCTTCCCTAATTTAATTTTCTGTCAACCCTCTAAGCGATTCAGAAGGGAGGCGCAGCTGAGAGTCAGATGTCTGGCCCTCCTTGACATTCACTGGGGACTAGGCGCTAACTGCCCTTCAGTGTTTTGAAAGTTCCCTTATGAATAGCAACACGTTAATAACTTAGTCTCTGTTTCAAGTTAATGTGGCCACAACAGCATCCAGAAATTCATAGCTAGTCTTCGATCTGGCTGGTACGATACCCATCTATTGCAGCCAATTCTCCTGCTCCTTCAGCCCACTTAAAATAATCGGCATGTGGCCAAGGGCAAGAAGCTCAGTATTTACCTCCAGAGAACAGGCAGAAGGATCCTGGGGGAGGATGTGGTGAGAGGTGGGAGGTGAAGCATCTTTTCCTTCAGCTGTCCCACCACTGCTTATGGAATGAGTGGGAAAGGGCTTGAAGCTAGGTCATGAGGCAGCCTGCCTCTGAACCTCCTCTCCTTTTCACTCTAGGCATCCTGGAGTACTTAGCAATTCAAACCCCAACACAGACTCATATCTCGTGATGTCACCATAGCAGCCACATGTCACCTGCTCCCAATTTCATGCAATTTAGTGACAACATTAGCCACCTTTCTCTATCGTAATGAATACCAGAACTGCAGTGCCTATACTCATAGTGCCTCCAAGAAAAGGCTGGGATGTTTGAAGGCAAATCTGATAGCTTGTGAATTTCCACAAAGCCTGAAGTTTCACAGTAACACTCTGCTCCCCAATTTCATCCTCCTATTTCATGAGCCTCCCCCTACTCCTCTATCTTCATCTTTTCATTCTCCATCTGACAGACCTGATTCATGCTCTATTCTATCCCATATGCTTCAACTTCTTAATCCTCCTTGATCCTCACCCCTGATAAGACTGACTTCTTTATTATTAATATTATCAAAAGAATGAATTAAAATTAATGCAAGACTTGTAATTCAGCTGTATTGTTGAAGTGAGAAGTCAAGCCAGTCAAAACAGCAAATGAAACATGCTCAAAGGCATATCACGACAGCTTGTAAAAGAAAACACAGCCTCTTTAGAAAAGCCTAGGCTTCTAAACAGAAGAGCGGAAGGTGCATGATCATACAAGGGACAATAAGTATTCACAGAAGCTATTTGTGAAGTACATATGATACTTTTCAAATATTTTAGGTCAGTTACATGATCAGCACAACCCATCTCATGATACAGCTACGGTATTCCTTTGTTAAACCTACAATATAATCTTCTATAGAAAAAAAATACGTATTTTTTATATTGTAATCTTAATGCTATTTTCCTAATAACATCAATCACTATTTTTTCTATAATTTCCTTATATTAAAAGACAAAGGCTAAAAATATAAGTATTTTATCCGGTATCTTTTGGTTAGTTCATAATGCCATATAACATACAGCTACTGCTTTTCAGCTTTGAGTGAGATGAAGAGGTCAGTTTCTTTTTGAACAATGATTGCAGTTTGTTTCCCATTCGCTTTAATTCTCATAGCTTTGGAAACTTTATTTTGCAAGTTAAGTAGTACTTAAACTTGTATTTCCTGGCCTTCAGGTTAGGATTTCCACTGCTACAGCAAGCAATCTTGAAAGGCATATTGTTTTCTAAGCATTATTTCCAGGCATGATCAAGTGGGGAAAAATCAGAAAACCTCAGATGGAAAACAGATTTAAATTATCATGAGGCACAAAAGGCAAGAAAAAAAGTGGCTATGAATGTATTAGAAAGAAGAGGAAAACAATGTATAGATCCACTGCATAGCGTAGGAAGAAAGCAAGCATGGCTTCATACACACACAAACACGAAAGATAAATTGCAATCAGCCACTTGGAAAAAAAAATATTTTAACAAGGGCAGAAGAGTACCAGACAGAGCACAGAAAAAGCAGGTTAAAGAACATATTTAGATAAATGAGATATGTTCTAGCTGGCAGAGCTAGATGAAAATTACTCTAGACAAAACTAGCAAAACTTGGAAGTAGTCAAACTAGCTGATTTTGGAACTAACCAAGATACTTTCCCAAATATTAGTGATTGCCTGGGGGAACCTGGGGAGGACAAAGGAAGCTCCAGAATGCAAGAAGCCTTTTGAAGAGGGAGAAAGGAAGATGTGAAGATGCCGAGCATCATAAACTAATCAGTCTATAAAAATACTGGAATGAATTACCAAACGATCCATGTCAAGTGTCTTAAAGATAATAAAGTGATAAAAACAGGCAACAAGGGTGTGTCAAGAACAGCTCACTTCAAACTATTTCTTTGATAGGTAATAGACGTAGCACAGAAGGAAGAAGCAGAAGATGGGCTATATTTCAGCTGCAGTAAAGCTTTGCCATTGTCCACATGGCGTTCTCAGAATGAAGCAGAATCCTAATATAGTCACCATCAGGTAGATAAGGTTGGCTGAAAAAACTGGTTTCAAACCTCCTTAGCAGTGATTCCCCACCAAACAAATAAAGGATCTCAAGTGGATGCAATTCTGTCATGGGTCTTCTGAATCCAGTTATATTTAATGTTTCCATAATGACTTGCACAGTACAATAGAAATCATATTTTAAAAATTTGTGGGCAGCCACAAATACTTTGGTGAAAAGGATCACAGTTCGCACTAATCTTTTTAAATTGGAAGAATGGTCAAAATTTAGTGTGCTGAAAATCAGAGAAGAAAACTGCACAATGCTGCACAGGAGCAGAAAGTTGCAAACACAAAAGGAGGAATGATCTGTGCAGTGCAGCAGACCAACAACTGGAGTGCCTCACAAACTGGACGAGAGACAATTGTATCACATGTTTAGGAAAAAAAGCAAATATTGCTTTATTCTGTGCTGGGGAGATTTCTGACGGTGCCCTTCCTATCTGTGCTCATACTATGGGGCCCAAATAGTATCCCAGTCACATCCATATTGCATACTAGATGTATTCTGATTCTCAACCGTCTTGCAAATCTTGGGAACCATCCTGGTTCTCCTGTTAAGTAAGAAGTTGAAGGATATTGCTGGTGCTAGGGAGTTTTGAAGAGGCATATTGTATTGTGAAGTTGATAAATGGATCTACGGATCTGCCTCAAAGACCACTTCAGTTAGTGCAAGTGATAATGGTGTGCAGATAGGTGATAAAGCCTTTTGGACAGATTCTGGAAGACTTTACTCACTTCCGTAGCAGAGTGACTGAAGTATTTCAAGAACCTGTTGGACAATAATCTGACAATTAACATTTATTTTTACTTCAGCGGCAATAGACTTTTGGGGATGGCTTCACACTTCCATCATTAATTTGCACTCAGGTAATTTAACAACTGTAGTCCAGATGCTCAGTGAGGGAAAATGGGCTATAGCTCCACTTGGAAAAAGTAAATTTGCCTGATTTATAAGAGGTTGTGGATCTGGCCCCAACTGTTCACATGTTAGTATGCCGGTCTGTATTATGTGAATGAATTGGTGCTGGGTTTTTTGGGAGTATTTTTGAGTTTTATAGCAGTCTCTTAAAAAAAGAAATATATATATATGTATACACATTTCTGGTTTATATGGCATCTTTTATTGAAAAAAAAAAATCTATTAATCAATAGAGTTGAGTTTGCTTTTGTTTTTACCAGACATTGGTACATATCTCATACTTAGGCCGTTATATCATAGGCCAACAACCACTGAAGTCAAGCTTAGGGGCAGGATTTCCATTAGTCAGTGAATCATACATATACTTTTTTAACTTCAGAGTCAAATCATCTTTCATTCTCCATCTCTCTATTTTACTATCACAGACTGCACAGAGAGAAGACTAGGCTTGTTCACAGGCGCCAAGACACGAGAAAGTTTGATCAAACATAGTGAAGTAAAATGGCAAGCATAAAGTTTCTGTATCAAAGGCTCAAAGCTTGCTCAGGCAAAACACCACCCCTACATCTTAACTGAGTACCAGAGTTACCCAAACAGCAAGATACTGGCTTTAAGTACAAGGGCAGATCAGCTGCATCTTAAAAATTGGTCCCATGCTATTTGGTCCAAAGCCTTGACAACTGAACAAAATAAGGGAACCTAGATTAACTTCCAGGTTAGCTGGATGGGTGTTGTGGGGACTCTGCCTTTGTGGATATCACTTCAGAAAATGTCATTTATTTTTCATAGCAACCACAGCCTGTAGGTGCAAGAACAGGATAAAAGGGAGGAAAAAGAAAGCAATATTTACAGTTGATCTTTTTTTCACTTAGCTCTCACACACAGGAGTGATTCATTTTTACCAATAGGGAAAGCAAGGGCATCCCTTTCATGAGTCAGATTCTTTTTTTCTTGTGGATCTCTCTGTTTTCAATGTTTTGTTTCTTGATTTTACTTTTAATTCCCTGCGACAGAGCTAAGCTTAGCAGTATAAAGGTGACCACCAAATATGCTTTCTCTTCATCCTATCTTCCTTAGTATTTTTTAACTAAGTTGCAATTCAGGACTTCTGGTTGCTAATAACAGTCTGAAGTGAGTGGCTCAAGTCAGTCTTAGGTGCCTAAAGTTACGGAAGTTAACAAATACTCATCTTTTTCATCTTGGGTCAAGAGACACAAAACCCCATCAAAGCAGGCCATATTCTGTAGACAGACAGACGAGTAGATTGAGGACTTACCTTCAGTCCTTGAAGTTTGCAGACTTTGATCAGCTTTTTTGAAAAAAACCCAAACAAACAAGCAAAAAAAACCCCCCAAAACCTCAACAAATTTCACACATACAAACTTACATTTCACAATTAGCCCTGATGTAACGCATCTAGGCTCCCAAATCATGCCAGAAATTAATCAGCCATACAGAGGTAAGGCTGAAAGGGCTCAAAAGTATTCACTGACTTTGCATGCCTCTGTTTACGGTTGTCTGGCTTTAAACACTTACCAGCAGGTGTTTAAATTAGGCTATCTAAAAAAAGAAGAACCCAAAATGTGGGGGACTTTTTAGAAAAGATTTCCCCAAGTGACTTGGTCAAGGATTTTGAGTGAGCCAGTGCTCAATTCAGAAAAGGCAACCAAAGGCCCGATCCAAAATTGACTAAAGGACAGGGTTGGCTTGCATGACGTCTCTGGAAGTGGCAATAACAATGTATGCCAGATTGTGTAGTATAGTGCATATGTTACAGGGTTCTGAGGCAGAGAGGTGGTCATTTTCATATTGAAACTATATATTGCTTTTCTATGCACCTGGCTAGATACTTGGTATACAGACCTTGTCTTCTCTAAAAAGGAGAAGGGGAAAAAAAAGTAAGCGAAGGCTGGTTTTAATCCAGTTCATTCATGATCTAGGCTACAATCCTGAAACCAAGGAAAAAACAATCTTTAGTCTTTCTCAGCTAGTCAAGGAGTACCCAAGGAACCTACTATAATCATTTTGACTGGTATTTAGAAAGTGTACCTAGCTTTTTTTGAGTTTTCTTGGACTTTCTGGAGCTAAAAAAAAAAAATCTGGAAAATCAGTGTCACTTGGATACCAGCCGTTCAAGTATTCTGATGCCAGGCTTGTATCTCAGTTTTCTTCTCCCTCGAAGACTTATTGCATAAGATTTAAAAACTCAAAACATCTTAACATTTTTTTATATTTACAACTCTGTTAAAATCCTTAGCTCCCCCTCACTGACTAACAGGTCTTAAAAACTCCAGTTGTCTTGTCTTCCTTAAGATTTTATCAAAGATTAATTAACATGGCTTGAAATGCATCCCTTTTCTTAATGAAAGTAAGGCTGTATTTAATTTTTTTTTAAGTTACCACCAGGAGAGTCAGAGTATGACAAGAAAAGATTTTAACAATATAGACAAAAAGACAGTTTTGGAGAAGTTAGACTAACCACCTGACAGTGGCAGAGTGCAAACAGAGGTGAGGAAGGAGGTCAAATGTACATCAGTTAAATACACCTGTGAGAAAGTAGGTGTGGAAAAGAGTTCACTTAAGAAAAAACGGGGAAATGTAAAAGTCCATAAAACACTGAAAATAGATGGTTGAGCTCCCATCCTTCCCCAGCCATCTTGTTGGAAAAAAGAGGATCATAGTTGCCTGCCTTTTAGTAAAGGAAATCAGGGCAGATTAACAGGTTTTCTGACTCTTTTTACTAAGGTTTAAGTAGAGGAAGAAAATTCCAAGATCTTGGTTATTACATGTATTTAACCAAGCACAGAATTTGGCCTAACGTTTATCTTTGTAAGAGAACTTTTTTTTCTTTGCGTGAAGTCTTTACTTAAGCAAGATAATACCTGACTTACAACCACAGGGTGAAATCCAGTAACTATGCATAGGATGGGTAGAAGAGCACTGACATCGTCATTCCTGGGTGGTGACCTGAGCTACAGAGCAGTTGGAGTTTAGGCACAAAGGGGACACAGCTGAGCATTTCCACACTTGATTCCCACTCTGTGTCTACACTAGCAAGTAGAGCAGCTCAAGAGGAATGGATTCACTGCATGAAATGGTTGATGTTGGGGACCCATGTCCACCCGCTGAGCGTTTCAGGAGTTTACTTCCACCTGAGAGAACATCCAGCCTGTGCTCTCCCTGGCTACTCTGCCACCCAGACTGGAGCAGAGCAAGTGGGGCAGGATGATGGGGGGATTCACTTCAAAGGTGCAACCATAATCTACAGTGAAGACACTGACTGTCCCCTTACCTGGGAGCCAGCTGAGTGGGCTGGCAGCAGGTGAACCTGGCATCCAGGTCCCATCTCTGGTGGGAGGTGGGTGGAGAAGTGCCAAGGCTTTTCGGCCAGGCAAGCTCAGGCAAGAGCCAAGCACTGAGCTGTTCGGTCATGTCCACACTGAAGCGTTTCTTACACAGGCAGAGAAAAACAAAAGCTTAGGGGCCTGATGAATTTCAGGCCATGACCAGCAGTGTTTTCAGGACCATGTTTTTTAAAGTATTAAAAGACATGGACCTGTTGGAGGGGGTCCAGAGGAGGGCCACAAAGATGATCAGAGGCCTGGAGCACCTCTCCTGTGAGGACAGGCTGAGAGAGTTGGGGTTGTTCAGCCTGGACAAGAGAAGGCTCCAGGGAGACCTTATAGCAGCCTTCCAGTACCTAAAGGGGGCCTGCAGGAAAGATGGGGAGGGACTCTATCAGGGAGTGTAGCAATAGGACAAGGGGTAATGGCTTCAAACTGAAAAAGGATAGATTTAGATTAGATACTAGGAAGAAATTATTTATTGTCAGGATGGTAAGACACTGGAACGGGTTGCCAGGGAAGCTGTGGATGCCCCATCCCTGGAAGTGTTCAAGGCCAGGCTGGATGGAGCTTTGAGCAACCTGGTCTAGTGAGAGGTATCCTTGCCTATGGCAAAGGGGTTGGAACTAGGTGATCTTTAAGGTCCCTTCCAAATCTAACCATTCTATGATTCTATGATTATTTTGCTGCCTATGTAACATTTTAGGGACCTGTATAGCACTTTAAGTAATTCGACTGAAGCCACCACAGCCATTTGTGGCAGAACGGGGAAATGCACCTTCATCCCCAGAGGCTCTGGCTAACACCATAACCGCACCAGCGTCCTTCCTCTTTTCTTCTTCCTCCTGGCTGATCAAAATCAGCTTAAATTCACATAACAGGAACATATTTTGATCACAGAGAGATAGAGCCTTGAGAGGCACTGAAATAAGACAGCTCTTCCTGAAAGGGAGATGCTTCAATCACAAAAGTCCACGTGGCATGTAACAAGCTGCGTAGCGCCCACAGTGGTCTATCAAGTATGAAATGGTTGTGGCAGTATGAAATGAGAGACAAAAGGAGGTGATGAGGCAAAAGGAAAAGCTAAGAAAGATGCGTATTTATTAAATAGAAAATAAAGTTCTTAGCTATCATCCTGTTTCACTCAATGGCAAAATTTCCACCAACTTCAACAAGACAACTGGCTGACAAGCCACGCGCGTGACTAAGGAAAGTGGGGCACCAATGTGTGACTTAGAACTGTCAGTCCCTGTGAGACTCTGAGATGCCAACATTTTGTTTCATCCCAAATCAGCACGAAAATTTCAATATTAGATTTTTTTTTTTTTTCAAATTGCAATATGCCATGAGTATTTGTTTTGATTAAGTCACAACATTTATTTTAGGCCTTGAGGTTTTGGCTAATGCTACAACAGAAAAAGCTACAACAGTAAGTATAGAATGCCCTGCATATTTAGTACATCAATATATAGAATACGAAAATTGAAATGATAGACCATTTTGGTAATTTCTTGCAAAAGTATTACAAAAATCAGTACATTCACATGAACTTTTTTAAAATTTATTTAATTGAACAAGGACTTCAAGATTTCTACCCAACTTTCTGTTCATTACTTTTTACAGGCTGTACTTGCATGAACAGGAATTTTAATCTCAAAGCATAAAGCTTAAATTTTCAAAACTCAAGCAAGTTACCATGCTCAAAATCTTGCTCCTCCTGATGGAGGAGCCTTGCCAATTAGTTTTAATGAAACTGTGATAGCAACTATTACCTTTCACAAGCTTTGGATGAGACCTTTGGTGAAAAATCTTTAATTATATCTTTCATCACAGTAAAAATCTAAAGCGATGGAAATTAATAAAAAAATAATTAATAGATTTTTTTCCTCAAGGCTTATTCTAACTTGCTGTTCAGTTCACTTTAGTCAAATATTTCATTTGTAATACTTTATTTATTGGGTGTAAAAAACAGTAATAATTAAAAATAAATTAAAATTAATGGAATATTTTTCTCTGGATTTACAATAAACTCTTCAACAATTCACATTTTCTAATAACAGTGCCAGAGGAATATGCTGTATGTTTTCATTGCACATGCAGAAGTGGCAATGTATATGTGAATTGCTACCAAATATTCTGATGTATACATTTTCTTGTGGTATGTTTGCAAAAATAATACAAGATCTCATTGAATTATTCATCTCCCATTCCATCCTTTATACTAATAAATCATGAAAAAAAATGCCAGTATCTCACAAAAATGATATGGAATAAGATGTGGTCCTGTTTTTTTCCAACTATCTATTTAGGGTTTTTTATCAGGGTCCCAAAGTCTGAGCTCCTACAGGAGGGGAAAAATGTCTCAGCTGTATTCCCAGGCGGTTGGGTGAGTACACAGGGAAAAGGACTAGTGTTGGGTTTATGGCTCTACTATTAGGATGGGAATGAGCAGGGTAAGAGGAATGAAAACAAGAGACAAGAAGAATGTCTTATATCTCATATGGCCCCATGAAAACTGAGAAGAGAATGGTGCTGGTAAACAGCTTAATGCCAAGTAAGAAGAAATTGCATCTCCAAATTTGGGGCAAAGAGTCAAAATATTGAGATTTGCTTTATAAAACAAATTCCAAAAGGTTTCCAGGGGAGCATCAAAACAATTGTATTGAAACACTAAATATTGCTACATGATGTCAGTTTAGCAATACAAAGTGTTATGATTCTTTCTAATGTTAAACAGAATACAGACATCATGTTAGCACTAATGTAAAGGATTTAAAAAAATAAAAATGTGAATCAAATAAAAATTAAATAGGACAAGAAAACTGAAATAACATATAGAAGCTGATATTGCCAGTAAGATTCAAACTATTTAAAAATTAAATAAAATTTTGTAAAATATTTGTACTTTGACAGCAGAGTAGCATTTTCTGATAATTTTCCAATATTTTGAAAGAATCTGTTAATGAAGATCATAAGGAAATGATACATTTGAGTCATGCCTGTCCTTTCCTTTTTTTTTTTGTCATTTTGGTTTTTGGATAATAAAATGTGCAACTGCAGATATTAGTATCTAGTTCTTTGTGCACAACGGAGACAAGATATTATAGGATATGGTTTTAAAGATTTTTCCCTCTGAATCACCTTTATTCTAGAATAATATAAAACAAATGCCCATCCCATTTACAGTCAGCACTTCCCTACTGAAATGCAGCAGCATGTAACATGGTTCTTACTTTAAGAGTAAAGCAAGCTTTCTTGAGAAGTATGGGAGAAAGTATACGGAGGAAGACCAAGCCACAGCAAACAGCTTAAGCTGGACCCTGCTCTGCTAAATGTTTTTTTACACAGGGCTGCCGGTGTCCCTCCAGAACCCCACAGCCAGCGATGCTGTGCAAGCTGATACGGTTTCATCCATGTGCCGTAACCTGCAGGGTCTTAATTCCTGTTGCCTCGCTGTGGCTTGAAAAGCAGAAGAAAAGGACACCCGGTAGGAAGTTGCTTAAAATCATTCTGCTACATTTTATGTGATTAAATGAGGGGATTTCCCATCAAGGTGAAGGAGAAAGCACACCTGTAAAGAGTGAACATCAGCAATAATTTGGCATCGCCTCCTTCCTGCTCCGAAACCTGCTGGAACGTTTTTCACTTTTTTTCAAACTCTCTTTTGTGTTACAGCTGAAAAACAATATACAATTTTAAAGCTGCGAAGCTGTACTTTCCCAGCTGCTCACGTTTTAACATGACCGGACTATTTTTGGTTCAGAAAAACTGAAGAACTGCTTTTATATCTCTACGTCTTTACCTTCCAGTCTTGCTCTATGATTTATTTTGTCTCACTCTGTCTTTCTCTCCCGTGTGTCACGCTGCTAAGGCTCTTTAAAAACTGCCACACCCTCCGTACTTCACCATTGGGACAGCCTGGGCTTTTCTCGCGTTTGGATCACTCACTTGGATGTCACTCTGCTGACAGAAGCCCGGAGTGCAGAAGGGAGATAAACCCCATTTCTCCTATATAAAATAACGGTTGGATGAGAGCTGACCAAAATACGTTCTGAAAGGGCCTGATCTAATATCCCCTGCAATCGATGGAAGGCCTTTAACTGACTTCAGCAGGTCTTAGATAAAGACCCACATTAATATTATTACCATTACCACTTGTAACGGAGGATCTGAGCATTGCTGTACAATATGTTTTGTAAGAATTAGAAAAAATATGGGATGGTGTATTTCTCTCTGCTGTGTTAAAAGAACACTAATTTAATGCAAATTTTTGCTTGCTTTGTTTTCTTTGCTGCTTTTATAGATCAGATGTTCCCTTGTTAGAAGTCCTCCATGTGTTTTGAGATCTCTTAAGCCTCAACAGAAAGATAAGAATATTAAAAATCAACAAGGAAGTTTTTCTCACAAATAGTTAAGGCATTTGCGGTGATTAAGTGTTAAAGAAAAGACTTCGGAATAATTCAGATGAAAGAAGAAGTCCCACCTTATTTAATCGAGTCTCACTTGTATGGGTGGCACTGATACCATTATCCTTCATGTTGCATTGTGTTCCAGGAAGAAACAGACCTAAATATCTGATATAAAAACCCAAGCTGAACTTTCTCAGGCCGGAGAGAGGCCGGAGGCTTAAAAAAAGGCATAAATACTTCTTCCCTTTTAGAAAATTGCCTAAATACTATGTAATAAAAATCTGTAGAGGTCAGAAAAATTAACAGGGCTGTCTGTGCCCCTGTTGACCTCCACTGTGTGGAAAGAAGGAAGTGGAGCCGGAGAAACTGTTCTAAAAGAAAGATATCTCTCAGAGAGTTTTTTGCTTCAGTAACTTTCCATTTGATTTATATCACAGTCATTTCAGTGACTCTCATGAACTTTATGGATCAACTTTTGCAACCTTCCTCTAAGGAACGGAAATGTTATTACCCCTTGTAACAGTCCTTAAGCTGGACCTGCTGAAGCTAGATGATATGCTTTGGGTCATGCAATGGATCTATGGCAACATGCAGTCCTCTTCTCTTAAGCTCTGAGCCTGGCAAGTGAGCTCAGTAACTCCAAGATCACACTTGAGCACTGGAGGAAGTGGCACCTGTGTGATCTGCTGCTGGCTGTTGCTCTTCAAGTCATGGCATCTAGGATCGAGCCCCATGTGCTGTGTTCTGGGCTTTGTCCTACTCTCATTTAGATGACTCGAAAAATCCTTCTGACTCTGCTATAAACGGAAGCAGGCACACAACATCATGCAAGAGGCCTGTTCAAGAACTAACAATTAAATTCAGGGTTGCATCTGATCTGAATTCTGTCTAAACTGACTTACATACTTACATACGCGCATATGTACACATCTTTTTCTATCAGTATCTAGCAACCTGTTTCTTACACCATTTTACTCTTTTACCTCCTTTCCCTGATTTGTTACATACCCTCACCCACCATCTCTGCCACTCTAAAGTTTAAGAGAGCTTTTAAAATTGTAGTTCGTATGCCCAAACCTCAATACAGGAGCGAAGCAGCTAATCAATGAACACTTAAGCCACCCAGTTTTTATCTCTAAGAAGTATCTAATAATTTCTCCAAGTACTTTGTTTTGTAAGTTTTACTAACTCGGTACATTGAGAAGTGTATGTAATTAGGGAGTTTAAATGAATATAAGTACTACTGTTTAGATATCACCAGTAAGATTTGTCTGTATTAAAAAGTATATAGTTTTAAAATGGCATTTTCAGTTAAACTGATGTAGTAAAATTAATTCAAATGTGTGATTCATATAAATTTTATCCCAAATGGACAGTTAAAGCCAAATTAATGAGTCAAGCTGAACAAAAAGAGTATCATTTATACCATGTTTTGCACTGTTTGCACTAACTTGTTTTCCAGTGTGATTTCAAGCTAAACGACTTTAACATTGGTAAAGATGAAAACCTAAGTCTGGCCTTAGTACTCTGAAGCACTAAAATGCTGACAAAGTTACAGAATAACCAGAATAGAAGGAATTCTCACAGGCGGCTACCAAGTTTTAACACAAGGACAGTTAAAGGTAGGGGAGAGATCCCTCAGTTTGCAATACAGTAGGAAGGGGAGAACATTGGTTTGCCAATCACAGCTTTCCTAATCAAGAAGGATGAAAAAAAAAGATAATGAAAGCCTTGAAAGCCTCAGGAAACTCAACTATAACTTTATGTCCAAATAAAGCTTTATGAGATGGCAATACAGCCAATGGGAGACTGCAAAGTATTTGCCAAGATGTAACTCTATAAGAATAATTAAATTTGAGACAACCTGGTAATTGTTATTTCTGAAAAGGATTGATGGATGGTTTTCTAGTCATATACTTCTGGCACTCTAAAAAACACTACTGAGATGACCCTAAGAAATAAGAAGACAGCCATTTAACAAAGTATTTGAGACAGACGTTATGAAAGTATTTCCAACTAATGAAGGACACAGAAAAGCATAGCAAGCGTATATGACCAAAGCAGTAGGCAGTACTTAAAGACTGATCTTGATCACAGACGTGCTAGAAATGCAAAATGTAGGAAATGCCAGAGGAAGCGTCATTTTTCAGTCCTGTACTGAACAAAAGGCACCCAGGAGGACCATGCAGAGCCATTCTTCTCAAGCTTTTTTATTTGTGTTGGTAAGTCTGATAAACCCTGGAAAGTGGATTTCCAACATCATGGTAATCATATGAGCTTTAAAACAGGCCTGGTGTTTCTATTGTCAGAGCTAGTATACAACAGTCTTCATTATCAATCCAAACTAAAATAAACCAGTGTTGATGTCGGTAGTTCATTGGGAGAACAGGACTTGAAAGGGCAGTTTACAGAGGAGACAACACACAGTGGCTGCTTGTTGAGACCCAGTGTATAGGAAGGGTACAGGTTATCAGTCTGTTGAGCTGTAGTATCGTACCTATGCAACTGACACAACAGTTCAAAGGGAGCGTCTGAAGAGTGTGGGTCTCTTGAAATGTGAGGCAAGAAGGATGAAAAGCTGGAGCAGCTTTTTCCTCCTGTAGCAGTGATGCAGAGCATCAAATCTCATTTCTTGACAAGGTCTGGAAGATCTAGCCAAGACACCCAAGCGCCACAGTAACAGAACCTGCAGGATGAAACACAGCATATGTCTAGACCAAAACCAAACTGACAAAATCCTGATAGGACAGCAATGTATTGAGGTAACTGCCCTCTCCAAACCTCCAGACAGGCAGATACGTTTCTCCAAGATATGGTATTTCACGTGGACTTGGACAGAGCTTCCTTCTTGCAAAGAGTTCTTACTTTCAAATTTCCCCATTTGGCCAATGCTTTTAATTTTGAAACTAATCTTTTGGTACTGGCAATATTTCCCCCCTTCCAATACAAGAAGCTAATTAAGGAAGGCCTGAGCCTTTTGTACTTCTATACTCAGTACATGTGCTTAATCAAAAGGAGGTCAAGAAGGTTTCAGTGTTTCCTTAAGGTTCGTAAGTGCACAAGTGTTTCCCTGAATCAGGGCCTACATCACCTTTACTAATTCAGAGAGCGCAGGAGGTAACTGCAAGTGGAGAGCATCTTCCTCATGCAAAGGGAAGTAGCTGGTGTGTTTCGTGCTGCTTTCCTGTGAAATGAGACCAGTGGAAGACACTTACTCTGCAAATGAATCTTTTGTGAGTTTCACTGTTGACTGCAGTAACCCTGAGGTCATTCGTCACAGTCAGCTCATCTGTATCAGAAAGGAAAGGAATACAGAATGATAGGGCCTTTCCAACACCCATTAAAAAAAATACTCTGTAGTGTACCAAATCGCCTGAAAATGTTTCTTCTAAAACAAAGAATATTCTTGGTATTGCTACTTTCCACATAAAACAGTCCTCTTTCTTTCTTCTCTTATATGAAACCATGTGAAGCTTTTGTGACTCGCTCCTTACACGAGGTTTCTGCTAATAGAGTACTGGGGTAAACTACTCCAAAGCCAGGCATGACCTCGTCCTAGGGAAAGTTTTGATAACAATGGATATCCCAACCTGTCACCCAGTTACAGAAACAAAAATCTCCATGTATTTATCCTGTGGAAGAAAGCACAGACACCACAGGGTCAGGGAAATCTACAGGTCATTGCTCTTTGGGAAAGCCAAAACCAACAAAACTACATTTGCCTGACCAGAACCTTACAGAGTAGAGTAAATAGTCACAAAGTACTCCCTGCCTTTTCAAACAACAGTGAATCACTAGCTACAAGGGAAAAAAACATATTCTTTTGTAGGTTTAGGGTAATCCCTAAAACCTGGAGAGGAAACTGAAAATAGAAGACAGGATGGCCCCGAGGCTTTTAGAAACTGCTGAAAAAACCCACTATTTCTAGAGTAGCCTACAGCATGTAAAAAAGCCAGAGAATCTTTGAATTCTGACACTTTAGTAAGGCAGTGAAAAAAAAAGGGTGATTTTTCTGATAATACCAGCTTTGTCTGAGGGAGACCAGAAGAGTGGATACCAATCTTTGTGCACTAGAGGGAGAGAAATAGCCAGCTGGGCTAGAATATTAGCCAAAATACTTATGAACTGTGTGGTTGCCAAGTACAACTAAAATGTCACTGGGAAGGTTAAGAGTATGTTTTCTTACTGGGGAATTCCAGAGGAACTATTATGAAAAAAAGAAAAATGGACCAAGGTTTCAAAGCTTTTTTGGCAAGATATAATTTCTACCGCATTATCACCAGCCCTCAATATCTTCAAGCAAAGGCAGAGACTGGAAGAAATGTGCAGACAAGATGATCCCTCCTTGGCACAGTTACATACAGAGCAGCTCCTGTTTTGTCAGCTAAATAAAACAGACTTCGGAGAGAAGCACTTGCCATCTCAGTGACTGACGCTCAAAGAAGCTCTGTCTATCTATCTATCTATCTGTCATCTACCTATCTATCTATTTACAGAAGACAGAGGTTGTATAGACTATGTTACGACATTGTCCAGCTGTCCCTGAAACATTTAGGTTTAGATGGGAATTTAGGTGAGGAGCAAAGGTGAACACTGTCTGCAAAATCACAGGAAAATTTGTCTTAGCAAAATCATGTGAGTTCTTTTCTACAAAAGATGCTGAAGCATTATCAGGAGTACCTAAAACTGCGCATTTGAACAGAAACAGCAACGTTGCCTCTATTGCTTGTGAAAGCCAAGAGGTATCTGAGGTTAAAAAATCACACAATTTGCCACAGAAGCAACCTCTGGTAGTGTGAAAATAGGTTTAATACATATCTACTTCAGTTGAATATTTTTATCCGCTGCAGTTGCATAGTCAAAGGAACTTTGGCAGTACGAACTGCTATGGGATTTATGTCCACGTTTAAAGCAGCCTGAAGGAGCAGCTCCTGTAATCAGCTCATGACATTCATTTGGCTAAGTCTGAAAACTAGAGGTGGACCATTTAGACATTGTCATTGACTACTTCATCATTTGTATTAGAAACGTTAAAAATGTTTCTCAGTTTGTCCAAACTCCTCCAGAATTACATTTCTTCTAACCCAAAGTAAATGCCTTCAGCTTCATTCTTGACCTCTAGAAGGCACTGGCACCTCAGAGGAGAGAATTTGTGTGTGTGTGTGTGTGTGTGTTAGCTTACTACATTGAGATTTAGGGCATCTGAGGTTAATTTTAATGCCCATTCCCATATAATCAGATAGCTCCTACCTGTCTATCAAGAAGTCATCTGTCACAGCTCCATAATGGCACTTAGCTGGTGTGTTGCCACTGTTGACTTCTAGTACCTCACCCTAAGAGTTGAGTCCTGCTCTCCAGTTACATTTGGGCAGAGAGTGGGGGTATAAGCAGACATTGGCCTCCTCATCAAATTAAAACAACATCTGACAAGTGATAGATCAGTAAGGATGGATGCTTTACTTATTCATATGCACCCCCTAGCAATTTAGCTGGTTCCCTAATTGTCTTATTTAAGACAAGTGATTTGCCTCTACTTGTCTTGTATTTCTACCCACAAAGCGCTAAGGATCCATCTTGTTTTGTCATTCTCAGAGCTACTGAAGGTACTTTTACCTACTTTCTTTTTTCTTTTCTTTTGCATGGCAATCACACCCAGTGCAAGACTGCCTCTCTGTTCGTAACCAATTTAGAGTCAGATACTCAAGAAGATGGAATTGTTCTGTAATTTTGCTTATGTAAAGTAGGTGTATTTAAAAAAAATCACTCCCCAGAGGAACTATGAAATACCTGTATTTCTCACTGAGAAAAGGGAATATCCCTGAAAATTTCAATTTACCTAAAACAGGAATAAAAAAGTTTAATGAAGTTCCATGTGAAAACATAAAGAGAGGCAAGGCACTAAGAAATCATACATGATTGCAAGTGAACAAAAAAGGAATTGAATATAATAAAATTATTGTACTCATGCTTTTTTCTTAGTGAACCAAGTAGTAAATATTTTATTACAGACATAAGACTAATAGGTGACCTAGTAAAGGAAATTTTTTCCAATAATAATGCTGCAAGACAAGTCCCTCCACCTGTTTTCTCAGCAAGGAAAGGAAGAAATAGCCAACTTTGACCTAAAAGTACAGACCAGAAAAGCTGGCTTTGGCTGCATCTAATTCTAATCTACCGGTAATATCCCCATCAAACAATTGCCCCCACAGCAAGTTCACCTCCGACAAGAAGTTAAGCACTCTTGATGCTCAGTTTCTGTAATATCTCCAAAAATAACTGAGGAACCAGAACCCAACTGCTGAGCTGGTGGTACAACAGGCAGATGATGAGCCAGCTCCCTTTTCACGGCTCTTTGTGTTTTACAGTGCTGACAACACTAGAGCTTGTTTTCGTCAGTATACTATCCAGATATGACTCAGAAGACATATGGAGAATAGATATGTGTACTACCAAGATTCAATTTTTAAAGTCACTTTTCTGTTCATAACCACACTGCAAAAAAAAAAAAAAACAACCAAAAAACAAACCAACAACCACCGTACAACAAAAATGTGCTAAACTGACAATAACTGTCACTAATAGTGTCTAAATCATCAGCTGGTCATCTCCTGCCCTCTAACTTCAGTGAGGATGGGAAAGGGGAAAAGTGCTTGATGTATAACTATGGAAATCATCCTTTTGGGGAAAACTCTTAGATTAACAAACCTGAACACTGAGCACTATCTATTTTACCAATTGAAAAACTGTAAGTTTATGGCAGTTGAACACATGACCCAAATATATTGGATACTATCCAAAAGAAGGAAAACAAGAAATAAGATTTCAGTTTGCTGTGGAGGCTTTTGCATCACAATACACCTGCAAAATAAGAATTGCCTATAAACAGGAGAATAGGCACTTGTGAAGTCCATCTTTGAAGCTATATACATAATATGACTAATTGCTGGGCGATCTGTAATCCATACTAGAAAGCAACAGTAGATGGCCTACTTTTCACAAAAAGTGAGAGCTAGAGAAAACCACATTGTGCCATAGGGAGGGGAAGCACAGGCATAGCCTTCATTATTAATTGGCATACACAGAAAGAGCAAGCAGAAACAAGACTAGTAAAAGAAAGAAGGGAATTCTCCCCGGAAACATATGGGAAGCACAAAACAGAAGCAATAAAACATTAAAGAATAGGGATACAAACACCAGCGTGTCCAGAAAGTGCAATCATCAGTAAAGAACATAATGAAAGCACTGGAAGTGTGAATGCAAAAGTTAGTGGCTTCTTTTACACGTGTGAGAGAGTGCTCGGCAAAAGACCAGGGTATCTAAATAAGAACTGTATGAAAGAGTCTTCCAAGTATCATTTTCTATATAACTCACCAGCCTTCACTAAAGGGAGAAGTAAAGGAAAGCACAGAAAATTCCACTTTGACACCTGGCTTTTAAAGCTGTTTTCATTTTCACAATTTATCTTTGTAGTTCCTGCGCAGCAGAGCTCCCAAAGCCAAGCACTGTCAGCAAGTCACTCTGGCCACAGACCTGGTTTTCTACTCACTCATGTCACCAGTCCGCTGCACCAACTCCTTTTTATAATTAGCCACCAAGGGTAATTTTCAGGCTAGCCTTGCCATGTAAACCTAATACAGGCTCAAATCCCTAAAGAAGACTAAGGACTCAGCCACTGCTGAGGTGCCCTCTGCTCAGGAAACCCAGCATAAGCCTTTTCAATACTTTTGACTATCCTTTTCCTATCTGGTGGAGCTCTCAAACCACAAGTTTCCCAATGTTGTCGATTGATATTTGCAAGGTACCTCAGAAAATATTTTTGCAGGTCCCTGAAGCATTTCCAACCCTGGAAAACCAGTGCATGTAAATGAATGCAGATGCAATGTTACATGCAATTTGAAGAGTTATTGCTAAAAAACGTTTGGTGAATGTGTTTTCAAACAGGATACACAAAGTTTGTTGGACACAAATGCTCAGTAATAACAGAGTGATCGCTTCAGAGTTATCTAAGTGATAGTAATGACCTGTTTAACCACTCAGTCTTGCTTTTAGTTGGATCCAGCAAATTTCATTCAAAACTAATGGTGGGATGTAGGAGTAACTTAATTGAATTAAATGGCAGCACTTATGGGCACAAGAAAGACAGGAAGGAACACAGCGTTATTTGTATACTCAACCTTACTGCAAACATAATTTGACTAGCTCTTGAACAGCAGTGGGTAATAAGGGTATAAAATGGAGGTGATTAATTCTGTCGTGGCCTGAAAAAATGACTTTTCTTGCCAATCTTTTGGCACCTCCTACTGACTAATACAGAAAGGAGTGACATAGGGCCTGAGGATGTAAAACAAATATAGTGAGAAATGAAAAGCTTTACCATCTAGCCTATATTAGGCGACCTCAGCGATAGTGTAAGCGTGAAGGAAAATGAAAAAAACAAGGGAGGGATTGATTCCACTTCACAACATTGAGTTAGTCCAGTGTTGGGAGAAAGTTTGAGAAGGGGAAGGTTATAAGCCTATAAAATATTGGATTTTCATAAGATGATAATGGACTAAGTGGGAAATAGGTGTTTGTGTGTGCATTGTAAGTGTCCATGACGAGTCTACAAGATGAGGTTAATAATGGGTTAACCTATAAAAGGAAACCTGTAAGAAAAAACTGCAACCAGTGAGACACATCTCCTCGAGGTATCTTCCAGTACAAGGAGAAATTAATGAATTTTATAGACAATGGGCTTGACAATACAAGAGGCTGCCCCCTCTTTTATTTACACTGGTGTAAATCAAATGTATTTCCTTCCAGTGTGTCAAAGTCAACAAAACAAGAGGGGAGAAAGACTGCTCTAAGGGGGAACCAGGCCTCCCCAGCGGCGTGACAGTGAAAAAAGGGTAAACATAAGCAGTTGGTGTCTATGGGATGTTGCTATGTTCCCAATCGCACAAGTAAGTGGCTAAACTCATTTACACATGTTTACCCTCAACTACACTAGTATGGTTTATAGATTAAGCTCTGCTTTCAGATACAGCCGGGTATGTCTAGAGTAACTCAAGAAACATCACTGGAGCCGCTTTGCATTTACAAGAGGAAAAATGGGAGAGAAGCAGCAGGCTGAATTCTCTGTTAAACCAGTGCAAAGGTGCACCTCCGTCAGAAGACACTTTTAAAAGCAGCTACAGAACAAAAGCCTCTCTGCTTGCCAGCCAGGCATACATTATAGTAACCACACCCTTCTAGGTAAACCATGTACATAGAGCAAATCACTTCTTTTGTGAATAGGGTTTACTTTATCATTTTGAAAGGCATATTGCTATTTCTTGACATATTAGTATGCTTAAATGAATCACTTAAGAAAATAAACTTATTTGCCTGTGTTTACATTTATTTGTCCTCTCCTCCGTTATTAATCAAATTTGTCTAATATTTTTATCACATTGTGTTTTAAATAAATAAATAAACACCACAATTGCCTTTGAAATACTAGATGCTAGCAATAAAATAAAGGCAAGAAATCACACAATCTCCCATGTGACCAGAGTAGGTGGAAAGGATGTATTGCTCCAGGTATGCTGACCACATACAATATCAATACCTACCATATTGTTAATTTTCTACCGCTTCAAATGTCAGTGCCCCGCTACAGGTTAAAAAGATGGAGCTGCATATGTAACGAATGCTTCTTAATGATAATACTGTGCTTTAAAAAGAAAAAATAAATAAACAAATCATTCTGTGTGATGATGTATGTTTTTACCTGGAAAGGGGCTAGTTTTCGTGGAGGGCACTGCACTCAGAGCACCACTGAGCCCACCATGCTTGGGCAGCCCACTTGATGCCAGGTTCTGCTGGCATCTAAGGAACTGGTGCCACTTGCCCCAAGCCTCATTTTGCACCTACTATACCGTGCCGTTTCAGAACAAATGAAATAATAGCTTTTGTATAACATATGTTCAGTTCCTATAGTACTCTATTTTTGCAGTTGGAAGGCCTCAGGCATTGCTCTCCTTCCAAGCCATACACAAACAAAGAGGGTTTACCACAAAAAAGAGCCTCTGCTGAAGAGTGTAAGGTTTACCTTTGCTCCCTCGCTCAGAATCCTACTTCATCATGTCCCTTCCTTTCTTTCTATATTATATAGCTATAACCTACAGCTTTCTCCCAGCAGCAGCACAGGTCCCTCTTGATTTTCCCTTACCTTTTAAACTGACAAGATCATCCAAGACTTTGCCATCAGGAAAATCTAGATGGATTTTCCATCTAGAGATGGAAATCAGAGAGGAAACAGATCTCTTATTCTGTTGATAATCCCTTTCATATAAAATTTCAATTGATTCAGTCTAACCTTATCACCGGATCTTTATTGCTACCAAGACCTGGGCTAAGACCAACTATTCTTTAAAAATAAATAAGCAAAAAGAAATAATGCAGTGAACTGGTAGGTCGGAATCATTGCTGTCTTATTCCAGTTCTGTACCAGAACACGCTGCAGATTTTCAGCGTAGGGACTCCAGTATAATCACAGGGTAGCAGTGGTCTAGCAGGCTCTAGAATTGCATGTGCTGAAACCAGATGTGCAAACCTGAAGATCTAGGCTATGCCATCCACACAGCTGGAGTAGGAACCAGCAGAGCACCTCCTCCTTTCTCTAAACACATGGATGCGCTGCAAAGTCTGACCGGGAAGGGCGGTCTGATCCCGCAGCCAGCGCAGGAGAGATCGCAGCCCATGCCACCGCTCTCCGTATGGTTCGGCCAGGAGGGGCTCTGCACAGCCTAGGGGGGTGCGTGGCCCAAGGGGGGATCTTGTTGCCAGCTGCTGAAACAGTTTCCTCTCAGCTCATTACCCTTTCCCTAGCTTTTCAGCCTGGCTGCAAGAAAACGTGGATACGACGGCGTGGGGGTGGCCACACCTCCTGCTGCCCCACGGTTTGCCATCTCTCGGCCCTAACCAGGTCCACACAGTGTCCATTTTCAGTAGGGCAGGTGGTGGCCACTCACACCTACGTGTTTGCTGTTCTCGGCGTGCCGGCACACATGCAAATCTGGGTGGCGGCACATCCAGCTACCTTTGAGGCAGGTATCCCTCAGGAATTCCACCAGGAGGGCAGCCATCAGGCTGGCCCTCCCGCACTACCCGGCTTACTGGAACTAAAATGTTAACGCACATTGTTGGACATAATTTATATCCGCAGGTAAGGGAATCTGGCTAAACATGTGGCTCTAAGTGACTTGGTATGTGACACAAGCGGCATTAATCCCCAGCCTCCTGCCTCCCTCCCCTGAGGTTTTAATCAACCTTCCTATCTTCTTTTATGAGGAACTTAGGCTGGGAAGTCCACATTAAAGGAAAACATACGTTCTTATTTTGCTTCAAATGTGTTAACAATATTTATTGAAAATATTTCTGGCCAAAATATCAAAAAAGGTCTGATTTTCAATGATAAAAATACCACAACTGCATTTGAAACTTTACAGTAACTACAGTCTAAAAGTGAAACTAAAAAAGTGAAAGTTGCTTGTTGTTTTTCACTGCAAAAGCTGAGAGTAATGCAGAAAGTAAACAAAAAAGCACATATTAACATGCATTTATAAAAATGCTTCTCGCATTCTAGGATGCCTTGGGACTGGAGGGAAAGAAAGGTGGCTATTTAAACACTCACGACTGATAGAAATGAAACGTGTGTATGTGTGTTGTGTGTGTGTATGTGATCACGTAACTAGTTAGACACTGATTTCACAGTATTCCTTGCAGATTCTGTGGCAAATTCAGAAAAAGTAGGAATACCATATAGATAGAGATTGCTGCTGGGATTTTCCAAAGTCTGAAAAGAATTTATGCAACTACCTCCTATCCATCTGGAAAATCCCGGTGTTTGGGCTTACTCTTCTTCTTCTCCCAGCTAAATTTCCTGTACAATTCCTTTTCTACTTGGTTATGCCTAGTTAGCTAAACTTGGCAATACTCAGCCCAAGTCACGCCAGCCAAACAGCACATCGCAACAGGAAAACATTAAGGATGAAGACAGCATGGCTTGGGTTTGATGTTTAACTAGGATTCTTGAAACTTTTGTCCCATGCTTTTAACTCCATTTTGAGGTTTGTGTTTGTGTTAGTGGAGGTGCAGGAAATCAAGTAATTCAATGTGTATTTACCATTTATATAATTACTTCTATTAAATTAGTTATATAATTTGTGTAAGTAAAAGATCACCAGAACATGCAGTTACGCTGTTTACAATTAACTCTGTCAGTTGATGCAATTACTATAAATAGGCTCAGAGACATCACTAATTAATGAAGTTGGAAGGGTAATATAAGAAGAAGTCTGCTAGTGCACATCTACGGCATATGATCTCTTAAGTTCAGATGCAGAAGGGTGATTTCTTTTTCTTTAGGGCTTTGGCAAGGATTTATTATAAAGAACCCTCACACCTCAAATTGCCTTAGGCTACAGATGCTCGGGAAAGAAAATAAAATAGTAGAGTCGTGGCTCATTTTTAGCTAAATGTTAAACATGAAGAATGAAGCAACACCAGTGGAGTGTATGCACACACCTTACTGATTTTAGTGGGGTTTATGTATGCGGGGTCAGGGAAGACTGATCTTTAAACCTGGAGTGGAGGTGTCATTTCCCTCTTTATTTTGAACACAGTAAAAATATGTTTTATTTACAATTTTAAGTATTCTTATAAACCAAATGTGGATTGGGTTGTTTTGTTGGGTTTTTTTTAAACCGGGAAGAAAAAAGGTATTTATTCAGAGTCACTGGAGAAGAACCGTAGCCTTACAGAAAACCTTCAGAAGAAAATTGTGCATATTAACAGTTCTCTTGAGAGCAATAATAGACATTCTTTGCATTTATTCAGCAAATTTACATCCAAATTGGGAAGGTATTGGATTTGTCTCAGTTAACACTGAAATATTTGAAAAAATCAGCAAGGGAAAATGTTTCCCACTGAAGCAGGAAGAGATAACCTTGCACAGTTTTGTTTGTACCTCTGTGGGAAACTATAGGCAACATGACCACACCGTTTCAGTGAAACAGACAATTTCAGTCACAGAGTAAGAGGTACCTGCCCTTCACAGCAGACCCAGTGAATCCGGCCGTAGCCTTACAGCTGCATTGACGACAGGCCCAGCTTCAGGCCTCCCGTGTACATAAGCAACACTCACTGGCAGACTCAGAAGTCTCTCTTACTTTTAAATAACCTTCTGTAAAGGATTCCGGATTAGATTCTGACAGAGCTGTATCATTCCCGTTATCAGTAACGAAAGCAACATTTTACACACACAAAAAAATATACTCTTGTAGATTATTATCAGCTTTGATTCTGCAACAGTAACATGCCCAACACCCAGCAACAGTGTCTAGCTACCGCGTGGACACGGAGATGTCTTTCTGTATTTTCTCTGGCCTTCTGATCTCCCTCATTCCCCAAATACATCTTTACCAGAAAAAAACCTCAAAACTCTGACGGATCTGAGGAGCCTTGTTCTCTGCTGATGCCAGTACGCACTTTATAAAGTTGACCTGGTGTAGAATAGAGCTGAATTAGTCTTTGTTTTTCCAGTTCTGCCGCTGCCATTAGCATCAAAGCCCCCCCATCCTAGCAGAGAAATGCTTCGCAAAGATGCGAAGGTGCCACTGCACAGAGCACCTCCACCCTGCGCAACGCTGGTCCCTGGGGGGAGCAGACCCATTTTACAGGCAGGCAAACGGAGGCCGGGAGGGACGGCAGCTCCTGGCGGGGGTGCGGGTAGGGCGAAGCAGGAATGACGCGCACCCTCCGGCAACTTTGGGACAAGGTGCGATCCCAAGAAGAGACGCATCCGCAGAGCTCGGGCAGGCAGCCCCGGCTGCCTGCCCATCCCCGCGCTGCCAGCGCCGGTGGATCCCGTTACAGGACATACGGAGTCTACGGGACACGAGAGACCCGACGGGGCGGTGGCGGGCGCTGCCCGCGGCCAGCGCTGTGCCCCACGCACGGCCCCCGACCCCGCGGGACGCTCCGCCTCGGGGGGCAGCGGGCCCGGAGCCCGCCCCGGCCCTCCGGGAGCGGCGCCGCGGGCTCGGGAGCGGCTCCACAGCCCCGCCCCGGCCCGGCCCGCCCCGTCGGCGGCTCATTGATGAGCCGCGGGCCTTTGAGGAAAGGGCGAGTGCGCCGAAACCGCTGCAAAGCCCCGATTTTTCAAGCGGCAGCGCAGCCTGGGAACTTTGCATGTTTCGCCATTTTTCACATCCTGACTCATTTCTGTATCAAAAAACGTGTTCGCTGGAGCTCATCGGACACCCACCGCCTCTCCCGCCGCGCCGGCGGCGGCGTCAGGCACCATCCACCGCCCGGCAGCAGCAGCAGCAGCAGCAAGGGGAACTATAGCAAAAATCCCCCGCGGCGCGGCAGCCGCAGTCAGGCACCGGGCAGATCCCGGCCCCGGCCCCCCTCCCGGAATCCCCCCGGTCCCCCGCCGTCCCTTTGATCTCATATTTCCTGCGGGAGGGGGGGGGTTGCTCGCCGCCCCCGAGGGCTGCTGCCGCTGCAGCCCGCACGCCACGCTGCGAGCGGAGCAGGTGCACCCGCCAAGGGCCACCCCACCCCCCCCGTCGGCGGGGGGCACCTACGTGGCCCGCTGGTGGTCGCCGATACCCCCCGGGCGGCGCCGCGCCGCCCCACGGCGGGACTCCCCTTCCCCACCCGCCGCGTACCGGGGGGGGTGGGCTGCCCCCCGCTCCGACGGCTTCCCAATGCAAGCC
>VFFE01006796.1:180967-286220 GCA_008921705.1 Burhinus oedicnemus | reverse complement strand
GAGGGAAGGCGGCGGCGGGCTTGCCCCGCTGGACGGGGCGGCGGGCGGGCGGGTAGCCCCCCCCCTCCCCCGTCCTCCGCGCACCTGGGCTACTCCGCCCCCGGCCCCCAAGCTCAGGGCGAAGCGGCCCCCCTCCTCCGGAGGCTCCGGGGGAGCGGCAGCCCGGCGGGACGCGCCGCAGAGCCGCCGCTTGACGGGGCGCCCCAGCCCCGCGCCGCACGCCCGCCGGACGCCGCGGCGGGGCGGCGGGGGGCCGGGGCTCGCTGCCCGCGGGGGCCAGCGCGGAGCCCGGCGATGCTGCGCGCCCCGCAGCTGCACGGCAGGACAATGTCGGACTGGCTCGGCGGCGGCGGCGGCAGGTAGCGCGTCCCGTCTCATTCATTCATTCATTCCCGGCGGGGTGGGACGGCAGGTGGGCGGCGGGCGCGGGGGCTGGGCTCGCTCCCTCGGCTTTTCTTTATTTTTCTTTTTTTTTTTTATTTTTTTTTTCTCTATTCTTGGCAGTGGCGGCCCGTCTGCCCTGGGGAGCGCGGCTCTGCCCCGCGGGGGTAGTTACGCCCTGCGGGGCTTGGCTTTTTCCCCGCACACGCCGCTCGGCACATGCCGGAGAGCGGCAGCGCGGGCGGGCAGCTGCGGGGGCTGCGGGTCCGCCCCGCCGGAGCTGTCACCCGTGCCCACCCGCGCGCCGCGCTCCCGGGCGAGGGCGATCCCCGCCGTGCCGTGCCGCGCCGTGGGCCGGGGGCGGCGGCGCCCCGGGGGCGGCGGGCTGGACGGGACGGGACGGGACGGGGCGGCAGCGCCGCGTGGCCGCGTCCGTGCCGCCGCTGCCGGGCGGGCGCACAGAGCGGGGTTGTTGTCTAATTAGCCGGGGACGGCGGGTCGGACACGTGGAGGCTTTTTTCTCTTTCTCTTTGCAGCCCGGCATCCTCCCCTCTTCCCCTCCCCTTTGGCTGGGCTGTGACAGAGGAGAAAGTCGCAGCCCTGCCTTTCCCTGCCCGGCTGCCGGCCCCGTCCGGCGGGACGGTGGGTCGGGGAGGTGGCGGGGAGCGGAGGGGCTTGCGGTGCGGGAGGAGGCAGCGGGCCGCCGGGCGAGCGCCGGGCTGTACTTTCAGCGTCAGAGCGGGGGTGTCGCTGGGGCTGGCGATGAATCACCCGGCCCGTCTCTCCCGAAAGAGAGGGACCGCCGCCGCCTGCCTCGCGGGCGCCTCCCGCCGGGACACGGCGCTCCGCCGCCCCGGGCTCGGCCGGCAGCCCCGCCACGGCGGCGCGGTGTCCGCCTGCCCCGCGGGGCGCGGCGCGGCGGGGAGCGGAGCGGGGCCGCCCCGGCGGGAGCGGGCGCGGGCTCTGCCGCGGGAGCGGGCTCTGCCCCGCGGGGCTGGTGCCCAAATTCCTTCAATCACTGTAGCAGCAGCAGCGAGTCATTTCCTCTCCACCCCCTCTTTTTGCTCTCTCTCTCTCTCTTTTTTTTTTTCCCCTTTCCCCGTGTATCGTTGCACAAGTCGGTTGCCCGGGCGAAAAGCGCAGCGCTGCTGGCGGGGGAGCGCTGGAGCGGCGCCGGCGGGGGCGAGCGGGGGGCTCCGACCCTCGGCCCCGGCCGGGCGGAGCGCTTTGCCGCGCCGCTCGGGGGGAGGCTGCGGGGCTGCTGCCGGAGGTGCGAAATAGTGAGAAGTTTTAGGGGGCCCGGTTGGCTAAAGCGGGTACCGAGCGTCCCGAAAGCCCAGGGCCCTTTTCTCCTGCTGGAGAACGCGGGTAATACAGCGGGGTTTGCCCAGTTCTGCGATGCCAGCAAGGCCCCGGTTATTTAAATAAACCGGTTACATTACTGGCACCGCACTTAAATCATTTTAACCTGTTCGCCGCTGATGTTCTGCTGCCGTTGCGAAGCGGCGTCTCTGCTGTGCCTGAAACACGCCGCCGCGCAGGAAGCGTCACCGATGGACGCATACATACCTGGTGCTTCTACTGTCTGCGAAACTCATTTTCAAAATGATACTTGGAAATTGAGCCACAAAACTTCCTTTGGCATATGGGCAGTCGCGCAGCTGTCTCTGCGTGTCGCTTAGAAAAGTGAATCTACTTTGGGCGGCAGCAGGGGAAGGAGCCCCGTTCGTGGCAGCTGGAGCGTGTGAGCTTTGCTGAGGCTCCAGCTGCAAACCAGGGGTGCGCGCTCACCTTGGGGTGCAGAGTGGGAGCTTCACTCAGGGCTTCCCCCAAATGGTTGCGTGGGCCGGGGAACAGGGAGTGAACCGTGGGGCCAGGCAGGCTGGAGGACTATGGCACCGTGGGGGCGAGTGGAGGGTGGCAGCGATGGGCCGGGTGGGTGAGTCAAGGGCCACCCGGCAGAGTCTCAGGGAAGGCCACACACATCATGGCAGGCTGTGGAAAGCTTCCTACGTGTAGCATAGTTTTCATGGCACATGCCACAGGCCAGAAAGCAGGGTTGAAGATGTAAGGTGTGATTAGCCCAGTGTACTTTAAAAGAATATGTGTTTAACAGCTTGCATTTTAGAGGTCTTTGCATCTTGACTAACAGTCTCTGTGCTTCACTGCAGCTTAATTTAAAAAGTGATCTCCTGAAAACAGGTTAACGGGACGAACAATGCCTGATCATTTTATTACAAAAGAAGTTTGTTTTAATGTCTTAGTCACACCTTAACATACCACAGCATACCGTGCCATCAGATATATCACAGTTTTTAGTCTCATAGCATGACATTGTCTCCTTTCTAGTACTTGTGGTTATCGTCTCTTAGCTGAAGTGTCAGAACTGCTGCCCATCTCTTAAAAGTTGAAAATAAAATATTGCCCACCAGAAAGACAGCTCGTGTTGTAAAACACTCTCTTTTAGTTTTAGTTAACTGGGTAGATCAAGTGCTGTTTGTGAAAAGAGTAACAGAGTCCTTTTTACCCATAGATAGCCTCTGGGGAAATCCCTTAGTCATGAATTAGGTGAGTAGCAGAGTATTTCAAAAACAGTGTGAGGTATTTAGAAATGGAGTAGAGGTAATAAAGTCTTAAGTCAGAGAAAGGGAGAGTACAAAAGCGTTCAATCGTTCATTTGTCAGTTGCAGGATATTAAATATACTTGTCCTCAGCTCTTGTCTGTCCAGACCCATAAGTGGCAGTCACATTTTATATTAGAGCTTATTGCATGTTAATGCTACCGCTTGCTGGCTTTACTTAATTGCAGAAACTTTTGCCTTCACGTATAGAGTTCATAACCATATTCTCAAACAAAGTTATTATTGGTTAACTTTTTGTGTTTATACAGTCTGTTTTATTTGGTAACGATAGAACTATCTGCTCTGTTAAACATACAAAAACGCTAATATTTTTCAGAACGTACAGCACGAGTTAAAGATTTTGAACATGCATTTGTGTAATGGACACAGCCTCTAGTTCTCTTTATTGTCCCAAACATTGTATTTTAATTTGAAACCTTCATTGGTTGAAAGTTTGCCAAATGTGTAATTCACCACTGATCTAACAGTAAGAGCAGGTCTAAACATGCACAGTAATACGAAGGTTGCCAGCCCTTTGCTTGTATCTGTGGATACCAAAAACAGCAGAACCAGTTCAGAATACTAGAACAACAGAATGCAGAACAAAATCTTGTTGTGCAAGTTTTAAAACTTTTATCTGTGTAACCTTTGTAAGGATTGTAGTGGGTTTTTTGTGCTTTGTAATTCAGGAGCTTAAGTCCTCATGTTCCACTCTGTGTCTCACTGTTTCCTTCTGCAGTATATATAGTAGTGATGATGACGAAGAAGATGTTGAGATGTATGATCACGATTATGATGGTCTGCTTCCTAAGACTGGAAAACGTCACTTAGGAAAAACCAGGTGGACCCGTGAAGAGGTAAATCCAAGTTCATCCATCTCCTGCATGTAAAAAGACGGAGAGAGCATGGATCACGTTCTCTTCCAAGCTACTTCTCTGCAAACTAACTTCAGTGACAGTCCCATGTATATGGATGAGGACAAAGTTTTCGGCCCTTTAGCTACACTCAGTGTTTTATTTAACTTTGAGGATCGTTCTTCTCTTTTAAATAAGATGTATAAGCACCATTTTTTTTATGTCCACCAAGGTCTACGTTACAGGTATGTGAGTCTCCGGGTAATCCCTGTTGGAGAAACAGATTAAGAGTCACCTGCAGCAGTGCTTGATTGTTACTGCTGCCTCTTTTTGTTTGAAAATGGTTGCTATGCAAGAACTGACGTATGTTCGGTGTCCCACAGCAGCAAACAACTGTGGCAGAAACTGCTGCAGTCCTTTTGTGCCATTTGAAATTTGCACTTTAATTGCAGCATTATGATTCTGAGTGGAAATGAATTAAAAGCTGGAAGAAAGAAATCCAGCAGTACCAAAATTGAGCATTCAAGATGTATTTTGTTTTTGAAGGTCAAAACGTGTTTTAGTCACGGTACCCTTGTGCTGACTTTCCGGCTAAATTGTGGTATCAAACTCCTTTGCCAGGTGGATATCCTGTGGCCATTTAACTGGTTTGAGTTTATTGTGAAATACCTTAATACAGTTCTTAAGCTATGTTTTGACTTTCTCCTCTCTAACAACGTATATTGATACATAAACAGTGGCAGGTCACCTCTTGCAAGCATTTTTTACTTTTTTAAAATCGTCATCTGCTCTTACAGAGATGGATGTGTTTGTGACGTGGCCTGGGAGGAAGGGATGGCTGTGGAGCCCAATGGCCACTTTCCTGTCACATGAACTGGGAGCGCACTGGGAGGCGCGTGAGAGGTTGCTCCCCTCCTCTTATCTCTTGGGGCAGTTCTCGCTTGTCTTACACTATCTCAATCTTTCTCAGTACATGCGATTCATTTCTTTTGTCTTTAGAGTCTATATTTCTGGCCTTATCCTTAAAATACTGGGCCAAATTTCTTGCTATTGCGAGCGTGCAAAAATCGCGCACAGTGATCAGGAGCAAAAAGGAGTCATTAGCTTTATTCTGCATTCATTGTACATGGATAGGCAATGGGCAAATTACTGGAACTCCCATTACTTGCAAGACATATAAAGCTTGAGGCTGTGATTTTCAGAGGTCCCCAGACAGCTGGGTGCCTGAGTGTTACTGAATTTCATTGTTATTCTGATGCCTGGCATCTAAACATCCATGCCCTCCTGTAAATCCAGTACAAGAATAACAGTTACATTGCTTTGAGCAGTAAGATGGGAATGTATAATGCGAGTCAAAGAACAGCACAGAAAAAGTCAGTCTTTCTCCCGCAGCACAGTAAAGAACCTACCAGAATCCACAGGAGTAGAAAAATCTCCCGATCTAGGCAATTAAAAAGCTGAGAAGACTACACACCACCTCCCCTTACACTCAGGATGCAGAAATAGAAGCATAAAAAGCTAGAAGGAGGCAATTTTTTTGGAATGTATTTCATTTGCATTGTAAGAGATTGCGATATTAATTATGTCTGGTTTTTTTAATGATTCAGGATGAGAAACTGAAGAAGCTTGTGGAGCAGAATGGCACAGAAGACTGGAAAGTCATTGCCAATTTCCTTCCTGTAGGTGGATATTGGTTTCTGTTTCCAGTTCTAGTGACAACTCTTTATCAGAGGTTTCCAAGTAAGGGAAAGGGGCGTGGTTGCTTTATAGTTACATTTTTGCAGGAGATATAAAACCTCCACAGATGGAGACCTCAGAAATTTAGTTAGAATATTGTGGAAACCCTTGACTTAATTTTCATTTCATTTCTCAGAACAGGTTAGAAAAAATCAAACAAGCCAAAGTGGGGGTTGGAGGAGTGTTGCACAGTAGATGGTCAATATGACACTGAAACAAAATGTCTCAGCACAGAGAAAAAATAGCTTTGATGAATTGTAAGTGTGGTTTAGAAGGTAATTGTTTTGTGAACACTTTGGCTGTTTTACAAATACTGCATATGAAAGCATGACAGCTATTTTGCCAGATGGTGAAGAGCCAGTTTGTGTAGTTTTGGTGATACAGTCATCGCTGCAGGAACAATGGAAATACTATCTAGTTCAGGGAGCAAAGTGATAGTTGAGCAGCACCTTCTCAGACACTCCATATATTACTATATATATGTCACTCCATATTGTTTAGTAGTCGTAGCTGAAATACATCGGGAACAAGCATACCTAGATAAGAGCGTTATCACTCTACATTCATCTTGTCTAAAGAATGATCTACTTTGCATATTTTACATTTCACTAGAATCGGACAGATGTTCAGTGCCAGCACCGATGGCAGAAGGTACTAAACCCAGAACTTATCAAAGGTCCGTGGACTAAAGAGGAGGATCAAAGGGTAATCAGTTTTCCTTTCCATCTGATTAATGCCTTACTAGCGGATTTCATGTGTTGGGGCAAAACTCCTTGAGACTTTGGTGGTCTCAACACTTAATATGACCGGAAGCGGGCTGATCCTATAGTTTCAGTGCTTAGTATTTGTGTAGTTTTCTATGCAAATTAATTAATGTTCCTTTACAGCACTGTAATGTAGAAATGCAGTCTCGAAATGTCTTAACTATTGCCAGATTTTTCCTTTTGGGTACAACTGTAAGTGGGAAGTGGGGAACCTTAATTGTGTGTTAGCTTTACTGTGGCAATTCTGAGAAATGTCATTGAAAATATTGTTCCACCGCAGAAGAATTTCATTGATTCATTATGCATCATTAAATACAGGCAGTTTTTATGTCCTTCTTTGAAGGTAATAGAACTCGTGCAGAAATACGGTCCAAAGCGCTGGTCTGTCATTGCTAAGCACTTGAAGGGAAGGATTGGAAAACAGTGCAGGGAGAGGTGGCACAACCATTTGAATCCAGAAGTGAAGAAAACCTCCTGGACAGAAGAGGAAGATAGAATTATTTACCAGGCACACAAGAGGCTGGGAAACAGATGGGCAGAAATTGCAAAGTTGCTGCCTGGACGGTAATGACATATACCTTTAGCTCTTAAATAGGAAAAAAAGGAAAAAGCTGCAGGTCTGAGCAGTGTGTTTCAGTTACCTCGGGCTGCACATTATAAATCAAAAAATTTTGGAATCAAAACCTGGAAAGCGAGTGACATGAGGTGTGCGTTTTTCTCAGTGGGGAGCTGTGCTGTTTGGTCAGTACATGGAACATTACGCTATTTTTACATGCTTTTGATGTTTGCCACAGGTAAAAGCCCCCAGTAACTAGAGCAAGACTGTAACAGTTTCCTAAATGTCTGTGCAGTCTTCTTTGTGCTTGCAATAACTGTCAAAATTCAAATTGATTTAACAGGGAAGGATCAGGCTCTGCAAGTGGAACTTAATTTACATTCAGCTAAGGGTATGCCTTTAACGTGAAATCCACTCTGTTTATTCAAAGTTATTTAAGCGAAGTCTGCTCCTGAGTCATTCAGATGATTTTGACCTGTTAAAAATCCATGTATAAACCAGGAGAAACTGACTTCCTCAAACTCTGGTCCTGGAAATACTTGTCTCATTGAAAGCTTATGCACAGCTTGCGTATAGTTTCAGAGATTCAGTGTCTTACTCGCTTTGTAGTAAAAGTGACTCAACATGAAGTGTAGTCAAGCAAATAATGTAAGCAAGGGAGAGGTTTCCCTTCCCATTTTTATTCCTGCTATTTGGTGAGACATCTTGAAGATCTAAATATAATGCCTAAGATCATGATAGCCTTTTAAGCAGGCATTCCCTAGGCTGCTTTCACCTTCTAGAAGAAAACAAGAAAGGAATTACTCCTTGGAAAGTTTTTTTTGTAGCTTCCACACATCAGATAGCGCTTTCAACAATACCGTGTGGTGGTGATGTTTCTCAAATAGAGGAGCTGTTTCTAAGCATACTCTTAAAATCTCACAAACATGATAAGTTTGCTTTTTCTGACTCATGTATGTGAGAATTTGAATCTCAGTTTTTCTGCAGCTAAGAAAAATCCCAAGAGCTTTGTTTACTGAATTTGTGTGTGTAGCACGATGTTGTCATTGTCTAGGTGGCTGGTTGGAAAGTTGCTTGGAAGTTAGTCTTTTCACAGCTGTTCTCCACAGTCTTTCTTTCCAGCAAAGAGATCCAGTAAAACTCCAGTGCAATATTAAGACACAGGAAGATGATGTTGGCAGTCCTTTAGGGAAGCCTCAAAGGCGTGTTAGCCTTTGCTGTCACCTCACCCCATGGGAGTGAGGTGAAGCCGAAGTTATTAATTTCTTACAGTTTGAGGACCTAAAAGATTGCTTCAAAAAGTACAGAAACAACCGTAGCCCTTTTCTTTCCCCTACCTTTTATACTGAGCATCTTTCCTAAGAAGCTGGGAGTAGCATTTGTAAAGGTGGGGGCAGGAGGAAGGTCAGAGAACAGCTCGAGGTTTAAACAGAAATGCCAACAGCAGTTTCCTGCCCATCAATCAGTCTGAATTGGAAACACTCGTTTTTAAAATTCCTCAAACATATGTATTTGTGTTGCAGCACTGATAATGCTATCAAGAACCACTGGAATTCCACCATGCGCCGAAAGGTCGAGCAGGAGGGCTACCTGCAGGAGTCCTCCAAAGCCTGTCACTCCTCAGCAGCCGCTGGCTTTCAGAAGAGCAACCACTTGATGGCCTTTTCTCACAACCCGCCTTCTGCACAGCTGCCAGTAGCCGGCCAGCCCCCGCTGAGCAGTGACTACCCCTACTACCACATCTCTGAGCCACAAAACGTAAGTGCCTGAAAATGCAGGGTTTTTTTTTGTTTTGCCGTATCTGATTTCAGGAAGCATGAAGGGTTTTCTCCCAGTCTTGGGGGAATTGTATGTGTTTGATGTCAGGCGAGGACCGCTTTGACTTTGACTTCGTTCAGTGATGAAAATATGTATGTTTTCAAATTGATTGCCGGCATTCAGGTGGTGGAATCACGTTCAGCGTTTTTAAGCAGTGAACAAGTTTCCAGTACTGTTTCTTCTAGTAGTGAATATTACACTTGTTGAAAATCAGTTGAATCTGGTTAATTGTGTTCTATGTCAAAATTTCCCACGTTCCCTTCAGTAATATTCTGTTTGTGGGTTGCCTGTCAGAACCAAGTAAACAAGTATTGTTTTTGATCTGATTCCTTTTCTATTAATGATTAATAATGAAACAGGCTGCTGCTTCAGACAGTTACATTGTAGAGTTTTAGATGATAATAAATTGCATCTTTTGCACTTTCACTTCAATTTAGAAAAAACTTAAAAATGCATCTATAAATTATTCATCTTTTCTCATTCAGGAAGGGTAGATATTTCATATATGAATTTTCTTTCTTCCTCTGTAATGCTCACTGTCATATTCCTAAAAAACTGTTTACTTTTCTTGTAAGTATTGTTGGGGTTTTTTTGCTATTTCATCTCCATCAATTATAAGTACTAATACCTAAATTCGAAGTATGCTTAACACAAATTCACAATGCAGGCAGACAATATGATAGAAATAATAACTTTTAGTGTCTTTTGCTTTTTGGCCTAGGTCCCTGGTCAAATCCCATATCCAGTAGCACTGCATGTAAATATTGTCAATGTTCCTCAGCCAGCTGCTGCAGCTATTCAGGTAGATAACTTGAACATAATTTCAAAAGTCAATTTGTTAAACATTTGATAAGTCAAAATGCAGACATTGTACCTTAAGGTAATATTTTAACGTAATAAGCGTGAAGAGAGAAAATGGGGAAGGTGGGGGAGTTCTAACATGGCTAATAATTGCTTCTTCTGAAGTGGATTTAAAACACAGTAGTTGACTTCTGGTGTGATAGCTTTCACTTTCTCCGTTTCAAATGTCTGTACTGAAATTCAGCAGGGACTTTGGTAGTGGAAAACACAATTGACATTTGTGAGTCTAATTTGGCTATTATAACCACAGGACGGCAAGCCATAAGCATTTTAGTTGCTACATCCTATCAGACCTTTATCTTTTCTTTTCCCTTAACTCTTAATTTCAGAGACACTATAATGATGAAGACCCTGAGAAAGAAAAACGAATAAAGGAATTAGAGTTGCTACTAATGTCGACTGAGAATGAACTGAAAGGGCAGCAGGCATTACCAGTAAGATTGTCACTGTGTGCTTGGATGGAGGGATAGCAGCGTTACCCCAGTGCTTGTCTTTTTAACTTTTTACTCCCCCTCTGCCTTCGATACTAATCAAGGCTCTATATTTCCGTTTTAGAAAGATGAAACATAGCACATATGTAATCTGTATTTGCTTTGTAAATTATTTTTTTGGAAAAAAAAGCGGCAAACAATTCGCAGGTATTTTACTTCGCAAAGTGGGAGCAGGGCTGGGCTCTGTCACGTGACGTAATATTGGAAACATGATGATTGTACAAAAATGAAAAATCCCACAGATCTTAAATCAGTGGGATCTGCATTTATGAAAGTGTGCAATGGTTCATGTGATGAAAATGTAGTGCCTGTACATTAGATTTTTCTTCTCTATTGTATTCTTTCCTTCAGCTGTGTTTTACACACTTTGTAAGCTTCAGACTTGGTGCATGTTTGACAGTTTGTTTTACTTCTCCCAATAATGTTAGATTCTTCGTAACTGCATGTGTGGTACAAATGCTGGCTATTACTGAATTCTCACACTTAGCTGTATATGCCATTGGATGTTAATGTGTGAAAACCCTTACATAATTACTTAACACCATCACCAAAGCCAAGAATCCCCAAATCGTTTTTGAAGATAGGTGATAGCCAGCAGATTCTTTTTTTGGGTAATGTACAAATTAATAGTAAAACAACTGCATGCATGATACGTTAGTTTGGCCACTTTTTAACTTTAGTTGATGTTTTGCAATTTCTTCTGTTGCATGATCACCCTGGAAAGAAACTTCTGTTAATTTGTTCTTCTGCTTTCCTAACCACGTTGATTTGACAGCCTCTTCATTGCATTGGTGTAAGCTGTAGCATTAGACAGGGATAGAAGAAGAGAAGGAGATAAGCAAACAAAAGCAACTCTAACTCTTAAACCCTTTAGCCTTCTACAGTGCTGAGCGCTCAGTAGGGAAATCCTGCCGTTTCTTGCTTCTCACAGAAAATGACTTGCAGACACTTTTTGAGCTTTCGGAGTAACACAGTATGAATTGATTATGTGTTAGTAATGATATATGCTCATAATCCTGGAAGTAAATTATGAGGTAACTTTGGGATAACAAACACAATGCCAATATTACTTAAAATGAGATCTTGCACTGATGAAAGGAAACATCTTGACAATTGTTTCATAGGCATAAGCTTCTAGATGATGATGCAACTACTTTTATCTTTCCTCCAGTGGCATCTGACACCTTGTGCAATTTCATTGCTAAGTTCCTTCTGCCTTCTCCCCCCTCCTTTTCTTTTTTTTTTTTTCTTCTTCCTTTAGACACAGAACCACACATCAAACTACCCCGGCTGGCACAGCACCACGATTGCTGACAGTACCAGGACCAGTGGTGACAATGCACCTGTTTCCTGTTTGGGGGAACATCACCACTGTACTCCATCTCCACCGGTGGATCACGGTTGCTTACCTGAGGAAAGTGCATCCCCTGCGCGGTGCATGATTGTTCACCAGAGCAACATCTTGGATAATGTTAAGAATCTCTTAGAATTTGCAGAAACACTCCAGTTAATAGACTCCGTAAGTAGACTTGCCACCTCAGGTGGATTCGTGCGTGGTCAAGGAGTAAGGGGAGAGGAACTGGGACAGTCCTAAATGTGTTTCTTTTTTTTTCCGAGTAACTCCTTATTGCTGCAAGATCTGAAGCTTAGCTTCTGACATAACAAAATGCGGCTGCTCATAAATGAAGCCCTCGAGTGTGGATTCGTATGCTTTTTGTGGGCGTCTCCCTTTCCTGCGACATCTTGGTATGGGAGTGTGATTTTTAGCAAACTGCACAATAGGAGCTTGAAACGATCTCTTTATATTAAGCCTCCTTAAAATAAAATCAGAGAGACCGCAAAAGATTTTAAACAATGAAATTATAGTTATTTATATTTGAAGTGACACATGCCGTAAGTTTATGTGTGGCTGCTCGTGTATCTATCATTTCCTAAAAGCTTTTCTTGTAGCTTCAATAGCTGCTTCTCAAAGTTTAAGGAGCTTGCCCTGGCATATGTGAAGAACTGGAAACACGCATTTTAAATGCCAAGTAGCTGACTGACATTGACATGGGCCTTTTCTTGTTGTGGTCTCTGGGATACTAGGTGTAACAAAAGTGGCATGTTGCAATACGTTTGTTGGTGGCCCCCTCCTTCAGCAGCAAAGGTGTCTGCTTCATGCAGCATCACATCCCATTCAGCACGTCCAGAGCAGGCGTGCGGGTTAGGAGGAGACTAGTCTTGGTTGAGAGCCCAAGGCACACATTTTTTGTAGTGAAAGGCACTGTCTTCATACCAAGCAGAAAACCCTGGGCAAGTAGATAGTAAGGACACCATTTGACTCATTGTTCCTTTTGGGGCTTAGTTGCCAGCAACACTACTAGGATGTTAGACAGTTTGATGTGATCAAGGTATATACTGAAAACACAAATAAGCGTTCACAGTGTTACTACTCAAATAAAGAGGGTCAAGCTGAATTGAACTGGGAAAGACTTTGGTGGTGGTGGTGGTTACGGGCGTATCCTAGCGCTGTATTTTCATGAGGTGGCACTATACACTGTCTTATAGCTCCGTGCCTCCCACGTTGTTTCAGGATTCTTCATCATGGGGTGATCTCAGCAGTTTTGAATTCTTTGAAGACACAGACACTTCGGCTAGCAAAGCTCCCTCAGGCAAAGTCGCACAGCTTCAGCAAAGAGGGGCCAGTTCTTGTAGACCTCAAGGATACCCCGTCACAAACTTGAGCAAAACCAGGCTGAGTCAGGGCCCTCCTGGCTCACCAAAGTCCTTATCTGCCTCACAGGGCAGCGTGGCTCCATGGGTCCTTCTTCGCAAAAGGAGAGGGCACTCCAGCCCCTTAGCCAGTGGCCACGGTAGCACCTTGGTCCTAGCTGACGTCAGCAGCTCAAGTCCTCCTAAGCGCTCCCCTGTCAAAAGCCTGCCCTTCTCTCCCTCGCAGGTAGATCAAGACTTCTGCACAGATGTTACTAATTCTCAAAAGTCACCCCAGCCTTAACAATTTAGAAACTAATCCTTTGGAACAAATGACTAATTACCGTTGTGCTTGTTGATTTCACTCCCATGTTTGAATCTTCTCACTGCTCTTAGTCTTCACTGCTGAGTTTAGATCATCAGCAAGCTAACTGTTGATTCTCTTCTTTTAAATTCACGTGTGGGACCTGGGTGTTGGGGTTTGGGTTTTTTTTTATTTGGATCATTTTTGTAGGGAAATACAATTGCTTGCTTTGCTCTTGCTGTTAACTCCTTCAGCTACTAGAGTTTAACATTTCTGATCATTTGTAATACTTTCCATCTCTGTCCACTTACAGTATGATTCATTGACCTAGAAAACCCCAAACTGCATTTAAATAGCATTCAAGTTGTGAGACAAACTGACAACAACCAGAAAATTCAAATCACGGCTCGCCACCCAGTCCATGTGGGGTGGAGCAGAATAGGAATGAGGAGGAAAATGGCCTGTTAAAGTGGCCTGGCGTACACTTCCAAATTCCTGTCAATGGTTGCTTTGTTTCACAGCTGTAACACTATTTAAAAGTGTTTTGGTTTTTTTTTTGTTTGTCTGTTTGTGATGGTTTTGCTTTGGTTTGGCTTTAGTCCTTGAAGTCAGAAAAACACTATTTCATGAAGGATAGTAAAAGATTGTATATCATGATCTCCCACTGTATCTCCCATTACCTATTAGGTATTTTAATCATATATCATTTACCTAGTGAAATCTGTATTTTCTTACATGTCACATTTTTACTAAGTGTATTTTAATCCAAGGCAAGTTGAGTCTAGAAGGTAATACGGTGAATCGTTGTCAGAATAAAGGATACCGCTACGCTCACAGATCTGTAGACACTAGAAATGGAAACAATATTTTAGGTTACTAGGCAGAACTCATGCAAAAGCAATTTTCTCCATACTAATAGTGGCGCCTCCTTTTTGGTCAGCTGTTTCCATTCCAAAACACTCCATGCACCCATCACAGGTAGCAGTTTTCATTTTATGCTGTGAAAACGGAGCACTTGGTTTTGAGAGAGATGATAGGAAATTTATTTTCCTGTCATAAACACTTTATTTACTGCCTTAAAAGCACCTAGATTCCCCATATAAATCTTTGTGGAATTTAGCTCCATTTCCTGTGGATTTATTCCTGAAACATCCCTTACTCATTTAAACCCATTTCTTACTTGGGCACACTGCTTTTAATATTAGTTAAAATTTATTTGCAGAAAAGATTTGGCTCTTAAAGTGGCAGAGAGTGTCTCATTGGAACAGACCGTCATTTTCTTTATAATTTCCCTCTCTGGAAATGCTCGTTTTGGCTTCCTGAGTGCTCCAGCCAAACTGTTGAGTATTGTTTTGCCATGTAGTCAGGTACCCCACATACACCTACCTGCATCCTAGGCTCAGGAGGATCACTTGTGTCAGTCAGAAGGAAATAATTTCTTTTTTTTTTTGTTCAATAACGTCAAATTAAGAAGTCAACCTTGTAATCTGGATGTTCCTGTTGATTTTTCCTTTCCCTGCCTGCAGTTCTTAAACACCTCATCCAGTCACGAAAACCTGAACCTGGACAACCCTGCGCTAACTTCCACGCCGGTGTGTGGCCATAAGATGGCTGTTAGCACGCCGTTCCACAGGGACCAGACTTTCAAAGCTCAGAAGGAAAATCATGTGTAAGTCTGTTATCACGTTGTCTTGTCGGATTCACAAGGGTTCATTGCTTCAGGTTTGCACGCAACCAGAGTGCTGGGTCGCTGTATGCTTCCTGCAGTTGTTTGCTGACACATTCAGATTTTTCTTAGTTTGGAGTACAACTTCCACTTCATAACTGGGGAGGCAGGTTATCAATACAGAACAATCTTGCATATAGACTGACCGTTTTTTAAAATAAAGCCATTCACCTTATCACAGTTAAATAGATGTTCTGGCAGAAAAGCAAAATGGATTATAGGACTGTAGGAAGATATTTGTCCGAGTCTTACAGCAGCCACTGCCTGTATGCACGTATTTCTGTAGAGAGGTAATCTTTCCAATCATGTTGCTTTAAAGTTTTTTCCCTCTTTTTAAAGTTTCCGAACTCCAGCAATCAAGAGGTCGATATTAGAGAGCTCTCCAAGAACACCCACTCCATTCAAAAATGCACTTGCAGCTCAGGAAATCAAATATGGTCCTTTGAAGATGCTGGTAAGAAGGAAACAATGATAAAAGTGGCTTTGATATTAGTGCAGAGGGATGTTCTGGGACTTGGATATAACGTTTCTTCCTTTCAGCCTCAAACTCCGACTCATCTTGTAGAAGATCTGCAGGACGTTATCAAGCAGGAGTCGGAGGAATCTGCAATAGTGGCTGGGCTACATGAAAGTGGACCCCCTTTGCTGAAGAAAATCAAACAAGAGGTAAATCTCAAACTTACCTGAGGCAATTTAATTCAGCACTCTTTGCTGAGAAACTTATACCAATACGTTTTCTGTTTAATAGCTGTGTCTGTTTTTCTTTCATGTGAGCCCCAAGATCTTAGTGTCGGTTCTATATAGTATACTAGGCATGCCTAATTCATCTCCCATTGATTTCCATAGAAGTCTTTCTGCTGTTTTCAGCAGGGGTTTGCTTGGGCCGTTCTAATACAGTTTTCGTTTGAAACTTAAAAAGAAAAAAAAATTAGACAGGAATTTGGATTGAATCTTTCTAATATTGGTGAAAACTATAGAAGAACCCCACAGGGACCAAGCTCCATGGAGTGACTTAGAAACCTGAACATTTGAGGACATTGCATTATATTACTTTGTCACTAAAGTTCTAAAAATACATATATTCTCAATCCTTTCTAGGGGATTAAACTCTTGAATACTGACAGAGCCCTGAGTGCTAGTATTCAAAGTTTTATTAGGTGGGGATTTTTTTGAGAACCTTGAACTTTTTTCTTCTGCAAAGGGTGCTGTAAAAGACAGTACTGTAAACATGCATTGTGCACGGCTGTGAAGAATATTTATTCAATTTATTAAGCAACTGACAGATAAATCTTCTTCTGGTCAGCTAGGTATTGGTTTTTATCATGGTGCTTTTCCTGCTTTCAGGTGGAGTCTCCAACAGATAAAGCTGGAAATTTTTTTTGCTCGAATCACTGGGAAGGAGAAAACCTGAACACTCAGCTCTTTACACATGCGTCTACTATGGAAGATGTGCCAGTAAGTGCAAATTTTTACACCACCAAATGATTTTTCTGTCTTACATCCCTATTCAGTTCTTAAATGCAAGAGAGAAGATATTTTGTCTGACCTTCCTCACGAGTAGGCATTATTCATTATGTCCGTATCACTTTCCTGTATTAAGCAGAAGCAGCAAAATCCCACACTTAATTAGATCACTGTAATGCCTATAGAAGGTAGCAGAAGTTGCAGTCATTGTGCAGCCCACAGTCTTTGTGAAGAGCCTGCGCTTGGAGGACGTCTGCACCTGTGTATAGAAATGACTAGGTCACAGAGTTAAAACTGGTAAAAGAAAGAGAGAGTCTGTTTTGTTTTGTGCAAAAGAGACCTTGCATGAACAAGGTTTCCTTTGCTTCGTCGGGACTATTCAGTGTTGCTGTTATTCTTGCACTTGGGAGTTTCACTGGATAAAAACCTTTGCACATGACAATGCTTCTGCAAAGCCAAGTCCCAGGGACCCCAGGCAGAGGTCTGCTCCCAGGCTGAGCGCTCCGTCTGTGACCGTGCCCAGTGTTGCACCCTCTGCTGTCACGCTGAGTTTGCTTTTAATACGTTCAAATTGAGTTACTGAAAACCGTTTTTGGTTTTGTTTTTTTTCTTTTCCTGTTTAGAATCTTCTTACCAGCTCTATTTTAAAGATGCCTGTGTCTGAAGAGGATGGGAGTTTTCACAAAACATTTGCAGTACCTAGGAATAGGCCACTAGCTAGTCCTTTGCAGGTAACTATTCTTTGATAAAAATACCCTTTCTGTATAAAGATACATATATATATTGCTTTCTTACAGACTGATTTTAAGTTTGGAGTATGGAAGAATGAAACGTTCAGATGAACGTGGTTGAGGATCTCACTTTACCTGTGGAGCGTGAGGACGTGGAGGCTACAGCTGTGCCAGGAAGCTAAACAGGGCAAAACCCCATGCGTGGGGCATTGTAACTCAGCTGGCTGCAGTGTTAAATTGGTAGGATCGAGAATTAATGCAGGGCAGAGCCTTTTTCCTGTAGACTTCTTGTAGGCAGCTCTACTGTTTTGGAGAGCAGGGGAGCTGAGTGGTGTGATGGTGGCCAGAACTTGTCACTGGCCTCAGGGCGGGACCAAAGACTGGCACTGCCTTGCTGGCCAGCACAGATGTGGTCAGTATTGCCCGTCCAGCCAGGCACCAGGATGGCCTTTCCCTGAGTGCAGGCTGAGGTGGCACCAGAAATGTGATTGTAAATGGTGGTCTGAAGTGGCCTCGTAATGCTTATGGCCAGTTGTACGTCTTGGGGTCTCTGAACTGAACTGAATGTGTGACTTTCTCAATGTAAGCCAGATGTGAGGCTGGGTTTTACATATTTATGCTTTTTCCAAGTGTTAACAAACATATACATTTGCTGTACTTTAAAATATAGCTGTTAGACAGGGCCTAATCCAAAGCCCACCAAAGTCATTAGCAGCCTCTTTGTCAGCCCTTGTGGACAGAAGTCATTCAGAGAACCAAATGCAGTGTAGATAATGATCAATTATCCTTCCACTACAGCCCGTATTTTTGAGGTAGATGAATAAGTGATTTTATATCCCTTCTCCACATGGGTGAATTGAGGGAAAGTGTCTCATTCCCCAGGGTGAGTCACTGTCAGAAAGGAAATTATAACTCTGTAGTTCCTGACTTTCAGACAGATAGTCCACATGGCTAATCCTTTCTTTCCTCCCTCTTTCCAGAATTTGCATTAGGGGTTGTTTCCAGTAGGAAGGAATGAACAAAACCTGGTTTTGATTAAGCATCTCTAGCCGGGCATTATAAAGTGAGATATTACAATCTCACACATGTCCCTGTTTGGCACAGTTTGCCACGGAGTGGGTTTGTATTTTGCACTGCAGAATCCAGTGATGAAAAGCAGCATGGAGAGCAGGGACCGTGTTTCCCCTCTGCACGGGAGTGTCTATAGGGGCCAAAGACTCACACTCCCTCTTGCTTATTTGCTCCTTTCTCACGAACCGTGTTTCTTACTGCACTGTGGTAGACGGCTAAGGGGAGGGTTTAAAGATCCGCTGCCCCGGGGTTAGGGCAGTTATTTACGGACTGAATCCAAACCCTCTCATGGCAAAGGAGCCGAAGGGCTCCAGCTTTGTGGGAGGTCGCTGGAGCTCCCCGGCTGGTGCATGGAGGAGGCTGCTGGTCCCCCTGCCTTGCCAGTGTGCTGACCCCTGGTCGTCTCCCCCAGCCAGACTCCGGCTCCTCCGTAGGTTTAGGGCAACATTTCCAGGTAGCTAAACAGAGTATGTTGTGGGTTGTCCTGTCAGTGGTAGTTGCCCGCACTGCATAGGCCTGCCTGTAATAAAAACGAAGCATCTGAGGTGCCCGTAAAATAGGATCTTTTGATCTGTGGCGTAAGAGCGTTATGTTTCCTGCTATCTAAAAATAATTTCTTTACAAGCTGCTGTAAATGAAAGGGCTTGTTTAACCTTCTCTCCTCACTCATGCTGATTTTGTTCAGGAAGTTTACACGAATCAATTTGTGGGACATTCTGGATCCCATTCTTCACTCCTTGGTCAGGAAAAGCCTTTAATTTTGCATGTTAAAAGTCAGGTATTCTCATTGTTTGGATAAAAAGGAATTTTCTCTAAGTAGGAACTGAGTTAAAAATTAAATTCCCAACTCATCTCAGTGTTTAAAATATGCTGAACTGAAAGAAAAAGCAGTTGCAACAAGCCCCCAAATGAATATTTAGTATGCAGCTTCTTGGTGAACCAATATGAAGGTAAAATTATTCTCTCCTCCAATGAAGAAACATTGAGTGTTTCAGCTGAAATGTAATCCTAAATGAAGAATGAGGCTAGGGGTTTTTGTGATGGTGGCACAGATAGCTTTTTCAGAATGCAATACAGACTTTTTATAACAATATTGTCTACCGATCGCTGCGCTCTCTGATTTGGACTTAGTGTCATGGTTAAAAGGGAGAATCTGCTTCATCTGTGGTAAAGACTGCTTGGCTTCGTGTCAGAAGTGTGGCCCCATACAGCTCAGGAAGGACACGCAGGCTGGCTCTCTTTCGCACCGGGAACTGCTGCTGCTCTGCCCTAATGCTTCTTCCCCTCCATCCCAGTGGGGCCAGATGTCTGTGATGAGGACACAGCATGTCTAAAGGGTGCAAAGCAATTGAAAATGTTAGCGTTTGCGCTTGATTTTGGCTGGTCGCATTTTGTACGTGACTAGTTCTTAGCGTGTTCTTATGCTTTCTAGTTTATAATTTGGTATATTGCCCACATACATGTACACACGCACAAACGCACACACAAACACTGGATTAAATCCACTGATTGCATGCAGGTAGACATGAAACACCAGGGAACGCATCTGGGTGAAATTTAATTGTGTCTGCATATGTTCACATTGCTGTTGTTAATATTTTGGGCCTGACCCAAATGTTCTTACATAGGCAAGTTCTCACTGACTTTAGTTTGAGTAAGAATTACAGCACTCTCTGCACCTTGGGATGTGTGCATGGAGGGGGGAAGAGAGAAAGAAAAAGAGCACTAAACTTTTTTTTTTCCCCAATAGCTTTTAGTATGCTTGGTTCTTAAAATTCCATTTTCTTTTAAATTTGAACTCGCGTAAGAGGGAGGTAGCATGCTTACCAGCCTGCAGTATTTTTCATTGCTTTAATAATTTGCACTGCATTTACATAAAGAGAAAGATAGTTGACTAGCATTAGGCTCACCAAAGTGCCTGACCACTGACTGTTCTGCTGTTAAGTTCCAAAGAAGGCAAGAGTAACAAATGTTCAAAGCAATCCCTAAGGATATTTTTTGCTGCATTTTGGACACACGACTGATCATACGCAACTTAGTAAATAATAGTTGATGACCATATCAGATAGCATGATATGATTCACCATCGCTTAGGAGGAACAGCACGTTGCATCATTAGGCATGTGAGGTCAGGTAGCTGCATATAACTACACCGGGAATGTGGTGGTATCACTGTTGCACTAGAGCAGTGGGAGAAGGAGTCCCCTTAGACCCGAGAAGAGTTTGGCCTTCATCCTCATTTGGCCCCCTCATTAAGCCTCTGTGAAATGTTGGATGTAAAGGCAGCTGTGTGTAGGATCTTCCTGGTAAGGTATGAAGGTTCAGCCAGCTCTTTATCCCGCATGGCAAATCTCACGGTTGTGCGTTGGGTATTCTCTTCCCAGCAGGAACAGGAGATGTCTTGCCAGCCCGCGTGTTGCCTTGGGGTGGAATTACTCTTACACTCTACTGCATGGATCCCGAATATTTCTACTTTATATTGGTGGAGTTAGTTGCAACCTGTATTTTTGCATCCTGTATTTTTGTCACTCAGACGATACTTAGTTTCACTGTAGGGAGATTTTGGCCTGACTGGGAACTTTTCCAAGGGTTAAAATTTTGGGATAACATATGAAGCCCTTATTGAGGCAGGCTGATGATCTGTACAGAGCATTTGCTTGAACAGTGCCTCGTAAGAGGTTACGTAAAAACTCTGTTTCTGGCCGCACCTGTGTAAAGGTTACGTTTTATTTCACATTATGTTCCGTAGCCAATCAAACAAGTAGCAGTACATAATACAAACTATCCTAACACAGACATTTTAACAGATAGAAAAGTAGGCTAAATCATAGACCATCCACCTAACCCTGCAGGCTATCAAAAGACACCATGAAATGGAACCTTTTAAGAAAATAGAGCTGCTTTGATATCTTCTTCCCCCAGTAACAAAGGAAACAACACAAGGTAGAAGCCCTGCAAGCTAAAGAGAATGTTCTTCAACCCCTAGCTCCTGTCACTTTCCATTTTTTAACCACAGACTGACACGTTTCAGCTCGAATTTCCTGACTTTCAGCGGTTTGTGTAACCATTTTCTTTAAAGAGTAAGTTTAAAGGATTTTAAAACAGTCACTCAGTTAACCTTTTCAAGAGTGTGAGCTGTCATTAAGCTTAATTTTCTCCATTTAAAAAGTAAACTGTGGAATTTCATACGCAGCTGGTTGTCAGACAAAATATATAGGCGAGGCAGCGTGCTCTCCTGCAGCAACAGACTTTCTCTGGTTTTCCTCCGTGGCTTTTTTTGAGGCAAGAAGATCCCAAAGTCTCATACTCTTCTTTGTGTACTGAAGGCAGAAGGGGAAGCGCGCTGTGCTCAAGTCCCGGGAGGTTTAAGGTTCGCACAGCAAGGAAAGGTAGCCTTGCGGGTTTCAAACCCTCACTTGTGGTGTCTCTTCGCTCGCCGGTGGCTGACGCGTGCAGGAGCTGTGCTTGGCGCAGTTGAGGGAAGCCAAAGGAGGTTGGAAGTTACAGGTCAGTCATCGCACGTTTTCCTCCCTGGGCAGCAGAATTTAGGTAGCAAGCAGAGAAGAGTTATAGCTGCCCCAAGCAGGCGATGGTCTCTCGGAAAGAAGAAAAAGGAACGGCTTAACTGTCAGCCATTTGCAGCAACGCATTCCGATCCGTGAATAAAAAAAACTACTTAAGGACAAAAGTAGAAAAGGACTGAATGTCCTAATGTGAGTTGCAGGTGCTGAGCCCGTTTCTGTATCTCCCCCACTAATCTTACTTGGAAAGCTCATACATCTCAACCAGCAGTTTTGTCTGAGTAAGGGCTTCAGGGTTAAGCTCTTAAAAGCGCCACCAAATAGGTCTTTCTAGCCCTGGTATCAGTCTTACAATAAAAGGTGAAAAGTTGGACCATCTTACTCTCACATTTAGCAAGCTGTATTTCTGAGCAACTGGGAAAGCCCCAGAGTTTAGGAGGAGGCCATCCCATGCCCCAGAGGAGAACTAGCAACAAGAGCAGAAACGTTGCTCTGCCTTAGCAAATGAAGTAGAATTCATTTATGGTCACTTGTGTTTTTAATTAGTCTTTACTGTCTGGTCTTGATACGTGAAAGGGCTTCTCTTGGTCCTGCATCCTTACAGAATAGAAAGCTGTATGATTCTACATGACACACATCATATTCTGCTAGGAAATTGCTTTGTTTCGCGCATTGATTGTTTTCCTGTTTCGGAAGGAGTACTGCGTTTGTGTTGCAAGCTGCCTTCTCAGCGGCACGTTCTGCGAATTATCCATACTGTGTACTCTAAGGGAAAACTGGCAAGAAATCCAGCTTTTTGCAGTAGAGAAACACAATAAGATACCTCCTAATAGTCTGAGCCTTCTGAATATTTTAAACATTTTGGCTTTTTTTGGTTCTAAATGCCAGCACAATTTGGCTAAATTAATGGGAACGTATGTAACACCGATAACTTTGCTGGAGTTGCTGAAGATACCAGCCAGTGTAGCGGAGATTTAAAATCTTGTCTTCTAACACAGTTCTTTGCCCAAAGATTTTTACTACGCTTCCATCAGTTTGGGAGCTTGGTACTGCAGGACTGCGGCAGCGTTTGGTTTTGGCATCCCCTGCTGACACGCAAAGTGTCGTAATGCCGGAGCTTTCTTAAGCTGTGCAGACAGCACATGAAAAGGCGGTCCAGGCTTCGGGTGCAGAAGGACTAGTTCTGTTAGGAAAGCACCTTTCCACGGTCTTTTCTTTCCTTACTCTGGTCTGTTTTCTCTAGATGGTCCAAGTTTTTATTTAAAGTGCTTAAACTGGATATCCCAGTTACAGCTTTGACAGTTTGTTTACTGTTCGCCTCTGCCTGAGGGCAGTTGAAGGCACGTTACAGGAGAAGTGAGGTAGTTTTGCTGCCAGGAAAAGGATGTGCTGGTAGGATTACTGAGGTTGAAAAAAAAACAAGCCAGGGAGAATGACATAGCTGGAATTGTACCATGGGTCTGTCATTTTATCCTACGGGAACTTAGAGTAGTATTCTGTCTTCTCTGCCCCACTCCGTGTTCTAACTTAAAGAGAGAAAACTGTTGTGTGTGGAAGAGAAAAATACAGCTGGAAGTACTGGCTGAAAAGGCTTAAATTCTAAGAGTAGTCTCCCGCTTTTTGAGGCAATAAAAAAAAAAGGAATGAATTATACTGCAGAAATCCCTTTCCCCACTGGCTAGGGATTTAGGTGCCAAAACAAACACCTCACTCTTAGATGGCTGAATTTTTTAAGTAGGATGAGTCCACTGAATCAATAAAAACGTGCCCGTCAAGTTCAGTGGGTTTTGGGTCAGGCCTTTTGGCTTCTAGTTACAAAGCTTTTGTGTTTCCATCCGTTGATTTGCAGAGTCGGACCTTTAAATGTGATAGGGGAGATGCACTGAGCATTCTGCAAAAGGAGTGGTCTGACTTGGGTTTCTCTGCTGTTTTCCTCCGTGCCTGTAGCTTTCTGCATGGGTCTCTTCTCTTCTGATATGTTTGCTAAAGGCTGCTTGCTGCGGGACGTCGCCACTCTCCTGTAACTGAGCCTTGGCAATACTTGCTGTGATGCTGGCGTGGAAGGAGGCGTTGTGCTTTTCCCTTTTTTCTAAGGGATCCCGGAGCTGCGTGTGCCCAGACCCGGCAAGGCGCCCTGCCTGGGTTGTGGGACCCAGCGCTCCCTGCCAAGGAGGGAAGTAAAACTTCTCGCGTTGGGATGACTTTCGCACGTGCCTCCGGCGCTGCGCTGCAGGGCTGGCAAGGCAAAGGCATTGTGCTTTGTTTGGTGTTGCCTGCCGGGAGCCAAGGCTTCAGACAGAAAATGTTTATTAAAAATACCCACTTTAAATGTTATCTTAGTTCCCCGGGACAGAATTGAAAACCGTCTTAGTAAATATACAGCTTTAGTGAATATACTACTTCGGGTCAAATTCTGCATTCTTTACTACAGCAAAGCTCTCTCCCACCATCAGTGAGTCCTGCAAAGTTAGTCTCTTTTTATATATTTATCATAAGAGGTAAAAAAATAGCGTAGTGTATTTCTGGGAAAATAGTGCCAGGATCAAAACTCTATGGGGAGATTCTCCCGTACTGTCTCTACGGCAAAATTTGAGTCAGTTGTTTCGAGCAGGCTCGAGTCAGGGGGTCTAGCGGGTCCTCCCGGCGCTTGCCGTGCCTGCTGCCCACCACTTCCCCGGGGCGCTGGGGCGGCCGAGCCCGGAGGGAGGGCAGAGGGTTGCTGCCTGCCTGAGCGGCTTCTGCTGCGCTGACATCAGGTTAAATGAAGACCAGGCTTTCAGTGGAATGAGTGACATGTAGCAGCCTGCTGAGATGTTGGAGATATCAGGATACAGATTTATTATTTTTTCTTTTCTAAGCACATGGCTGTTAATACAAAGAGCTCAGTGTAGATACTAACAATTAAGCCTAATTTATGAAATAGGGGTGCTCCTTGCCTGAAGTTACTTCTGTTTTTTTTAAAAAAATTGACATACTGTGACAGATGGACTTTCCCTTACGTGTTTTCAGTTATTTAAGGGACTGCTGATCTCTCATTTCTAGACCAGGACATTGAACCTTTGGGGGATCACAGGGAGATAATGGTTGGACACATATTTTTGTCCTTTGAAATGATGGATATTCTGGAACTACCAACTGCTTTTGAGGTGTACAGACCAAATCTGACTTTTAAGTAAAACCAATGGCATTGTACCAGGCATTAATTTGGTCCCCGATGCAAATACCTCTAGTACAATAGGGTAAAACATTCACAGGTGCCTGAGTCCCACTGAGGATCAATAGGAGGCTGTAGGTTCCCAGCTGATGTAGGTGCCTTTGAAAAAGTTACCCTGGAAGCTGTTGAACCAAAACATAAAAGAAGCTGTGGCGTGTCGCACGCATGTCTGCGGCATGCAGAAAGTATGTCACACCTGCTTTTTGGCTGTGGCCTGTGCCCTAGGCTGAGCCACAGCACAAGGTACGCAGCCAGCCCAGGTTGAACCACTCTAGAAAAGAGGTGTACGGCATGTTTGTTCACTTCACAGATGGGGCTTTCCCACAAAAAGCTGCAGAAACCTCATGGTTTGGGGCCTGACCTGGTTCTCCTTCACACGGGAACTCCCACTGAAGCTCAGCAGGAGTTTTGCAGAAGTTTACAGAGGACTAACATGCCTGCCCTCTTCTTGGCCACGCTGCTTACTTACTTGTTGGTTTTGTCCCTTCTAGACTGTAAGCCCTCCAAGGCAGGGAACCTCGGTCCCTGTGTTTGTACCAGTGCCCTGATTAGGGCATGTTATGAGAAATTATCTGTATTTCATATGTTGCCCAGCCTTTTACTATTCATATGTCTAAGATAACACTGTTTACAGTCAGAAGAACATTCTCTAAACATTCAGGCCAGAGGATAACTTAAGGATCCTCTCGCGCAGTTAGCAAGTGGAAGGAGCAGCATAAAGAGCCATGGGCACGCTGGGACAGTTCTGCTCTTAGCAGATGGTTTGCAGTCCACTAATTCTGCTTCATGCAGTGTCCTAGATGTTGGGAAGGCTTTGGCCATCTCACTGAGCAATGTAGATCTTGAACTGCAAAGATGATCCTTGTTGAAAGCAGAGGAAAATAGAGAAGGGTTTCTCCTGACTTGTCTTTGTTGGTGGATCTTGGGCTTAGACCTTCTCAATATTCAACAGTACTGGGTTCCCCTGGCTGGCAGGCAGCTTTCCATTAAGCACGGTCGTGTGCATTTTTGGAATGCAGGGTATTTGCACAACTAGCTCTATATAATAATAGCAATAGTTTTGATTCAAGGCTTAGGGAATATCTCAATGTGGAAACGCAGACACACTGAGTAAGTGAGAGAGTTCAATAAAAAAAGAAAGTGTGTGTAAATGTGTGTGTATACTGGTAAATTCCAGGAGCTTTGAAATTTCATTACTGTTTATAGCTCAAGGCAATGAGAAACATCTCACTTGTGGAGTGAGTAAATAAATACAGTGCACACAGCCCTCTGCAGATATGTTTATCTCACTTTAACATTATACTAAATGGTGCCTGTAACCTCCATAAATACCACAAGAAGTGAAATGGCTTACACGATAATTAAAACGCTGTTTCTGCTGAGAGTCGTGTGTGTCGTCCCCCCCCCGCCTTTGCCGGAGGAGCTCTGCTAATGGGCACGTGCTAATCGCTGCGCACAGGTGAAAGCAGCTTTGAGCCCGGGACTTTTTGTTAGCTGCGGTCAGGCTGTCAAGATTGTCAAGTTCGTTTAGGGAACGCAGGGGCAACGCAGCTATATTTCTGGAATGGAGGTTCGGCAGGAGTTTGTGCGTGGTCATAACACTGAACATTATAACTGGGGGCTTAGCCCATGTGTGCCCTGTTGACTGTAAAGTCCACCTGTGAGTAAATTCTCTTTTTAGACCTTCCACGGCAAGGAAGGTGTAAAGGCAAGGCTATAGGTAAGGCCTCATAGAGAAGAGACACTGAGAGAGAAGTGGAGAGGTTTGGATCCTGGCTCTTGTGGTGTGGGCCTCTGCAGGTCGTCTGGTCAGCCCACCCCTCCGATCGCTGAGAAGTGGGGGTGATACTTTTTTGCCTGTTGTGCTGAGATTCCAATTTCTCTGGAGATGGGACAACGTCCTACTGTGTGTTCATGCAACGCTTCATGGCGAGCGGGCCCGGCTTCGGCTGGGGCAACAAATAAATCACATGACGTTCACCCCAAATCTCTCTGCCTGCTTCTAATTTAGCATCTGAACAATGCCTGGGAGTCAGCGTCCTGTGGGAAGGTCGAGGATCAGATGGCCCTGACGGATCAGGCGCGCAAGTACATGGCCGCCTTCCCCACCCGGACTCTGGTGATGTGAAAGGGTCGACGGACAGAGAAGCATTATGGTTTTGAGAACACTTCACCTCCGCTGGGAAATTCCTGTTCCTCTGCATGAAAACTTTTCATGAATGGGAGAAGAGCCTATCTTTGTTGTGGTACAACAGTTGGGAGCAGCACAAAGTGCATTTAGTCACTCAGCATATATATTCTTGTTGGATTTCACCCAACCTAAGAGGATTTTTTTTTTTTTTTTAATAAATGATACTTGCCTAAATTATTAGGTATTAAGTTTGAATCAGTAATTAATGATCTTAAGTGCAGACTTATAATAAAGGTAATTTTTTTGTACTTTTTGAGATCAAGCAGACCTAATACACCAGTATTGTCATTTCAGTGATGTGCTAGCCAGGGATGGGGTTTTGTTTGTTTCTTTTTTTATTTTTGTTTTTAATAATAAAAGAGCAGGTACTCAAACAGATGTATTTTAAATCACTGAACAAAATGCATTGGTGTAAAATACCGAAGTGAAAAGCATTACTACAAACGCTAGTCTGTGCAAAGGGGGAAAACTGATCAAGATCGTGAATGCTCAAACATCCATGCCTCTTGAAGTACTCTTTCATTCTGTTATGGTTCTAGACCATTATACATTGTGTGTTTCTGTTTGGGGGGTAATTAGCTTGCTTTAAAAAATATTACTGTATGAAACATAGATTTATGAGAAAAATTATATTTTTATTCAGTAATTTAATTTTGTAAATGCCAAATGAATACTGTGTTTTGCTGCTACAGACCTTAGCGTGTAGACATGCTGCTAGTGTAAAAGGAGCAGTAGAGCTTTATATGGAAAGAAAACAAATGTTGATGTTAGCTAATTGACTATGCACTAGCATTTCAGACCTTTTTATTTTAATTTTTTTTCACATCGTTTATATTTTTTCCCCTTTTTTTATAAGCAATATTTTTGAACACTGTTCCTGGGAGATTTTTTTTTTTTGTCTGGATGTGTTGTTTTGTTTCTCATTGGTTTGTAACAGCATGCATTGCACCTTCATATGTTTGGGAGAACACTGTCTTGTTCATGTTGTCTGTTTTGTTCCATGTCTAGCTAACTGTTCTCTAACTTGGGTCTTGTGTACCGAATCAAGTTCTTAGAAATACATGGTTCTTCATACTGCCATACCAAATCTTTATCGATATGGCAAAACACTGATTTTTATTTTATTTTTTTATTGTTTGCGTTTTTTTATAACGGCCTCTGACTTTGCTGCCTTAATAGCATTTGGTGCAGCTTCACCTGCACTTAATTTTTTATACGACAATGTACTGCCTTGTAGATAAATAAAGTGTGTTCTTTTTTACTTAAACCCGCATGGTCTCCTAATCTTGTTTGTCTTTAGTGTTTTGGCAGTGTTGTTACAGGCAACAATCAAGCCAAGAAGTTTTTTTCCAGCACGCTTAGATAAAGTAAGGAATAGAGTTTTGCACACCATAGGTAGCCTCAACATCCTCGGTTCTCATTGATTGTTAAGGAAGTGGAAGGAGCACAGCACAAAACAGTTAAGTATTGAGCTTGTTACGGACTCGAGGCACATCTCTAGTGACACCAAAGCCCAGGTCAGGTTCAGCCGGTGGGAGGCTTACTGCACCTTTTGTGCAAAACTGCTCTTCTCCCCAAGCGCTGGCTAATTTATTTCTTCATCTAAGACCATCAGATCAGGCACCAACTGAAAAAGAGCAAAATATTCTGGAGTGCCTGTACTGTAGACCAGATTTTTTTTCACGCTTGTCTTTCTTAAGAAACCAGAGGTGAGAATATATGTTGAAACCTGGTGCATTATGTTGCACAGCAAATAATTGGGCAGACCTGCAGAGCCTCATGCAGCATAAGCGCTGAGGACATGCAGCCCCAGGAACACTAGAGAGTAAAAGCAATTGCCAGCAAAACAAAAAAAAGAGAAAAAAGATGCAACCTGCCAGGAAAAAAAAAAAAAATTGTACGTTATTTAGTAGCTTGAAAATAAATTGTTTGCTGAAATTTAGGTTGATTCAAGCGCTTCAAAGTCAGACTGGTATTCTTGAGAGCAGACTTCAGCCCTGTGAAGGAAATAATTCTGATTTCCAAGCTTGTGCAGCCACCCCAGAGGGGCTGGGAGCCCCCAGATGTGCCTTCCAGTCCGTTTTACTCCTTCCCCACTGGCCTACCCAGCCCTCCCAACCCAAGCCACATACTGGCCCTCACGCCATGCTGTGCATAGAAGAAGACGAGCAAAAAGGCCTTTTCTACCTTCTGCAAGGTCCCTTCTGATGTGCTTTTGGCTTGCAGCACCAGAAGGGACTGGTGCCTGCAGCAGCCCCCTCCAAGTTCTGCCTGCGCCTCCCATCTGCTCCCACATGGGGTTCGGGCTCTCGCCAAATGCTGGGGGGCCGGGGGAGAGCCAGCCCCGAGGTTTTGTCACAGCGGTTACCCCAGGCAGGACCCCGGTGCTGGGCATGGACGGCAGAGAAGGGGAAGTCTGCGGGAGCGCTTGCCTGTGCAAAGGCTGCGGGCTCACGCCGTGGAAACGCTTGAGCAAGATGGGAGGGAGGACTGCGGGAATCGGTGGTGTGCAACTTGGGAAGAGGGAAAGGTCTGCCTTTGAGGCACGCCACAGCTTAAGCAACGTGTTGCAGCCTAAAATTTAAAAAAAAAAAAAAAAAAGGGAAAAAGAAACACCAAGCTTACAACAGGTCTTCAAGGCAAAGCTCTTGCTTTGTAGGGCTGCAGCTGTAACTGCACCGAGCGCGGCTGAGTTTAAACAGCTGGTTATCTAGCGCCTGGTGTGGACCAGAGCCGGGAAACATGGAGGCTCACCCTGCAGGTGCCCGGCATAAGGCCTGGGCATTTTTTCCCCTACACCTTCAGTCGCTTTAAAACCCCTTTTTAACATGCAAAACCATTGCAATAATTGTCTTGTTGATGGGCACACTCAGAGCTAATACAGAGGAAAATGTTTCTTTTTTCCCCCTTTCTCATTTCATTGAAAATGCAAAACACTTGGTAGATTAAGGCTGATTTGCATATGTTTCTGCATGCATGTGGCGCTCAGCATGAGTGAAGGAAGAGGCTTTGTTTGAATGCTGCAGCCCAGGAACCTGCTTATTTTTCCCCCACCAATACTCGCTAAGTTTCCTTTGCAACAAAGTGCCACCTCCCACATGTCTTTCTCACACAAATATCCTCACGTGACCACGCTCTGCTTACTGCCTGAAATGCACATCTTTCTTTCAGAGGTCCAAGAGAAGTCCTACCTGTCAGAATCAGAGAATCACAGAATCAGAGGATCACAGGGGTTGGAAGGGACCTCTGGAGATCATCTAGTCCAACCCCCCTGCCAGAGCAGGGTCACCTAGAGCAGGTTGCACAGGAGGGCGTCCAGGCAGGTTTTGAAGGTCTCCAGAGTCGGAGACTCCACCACCTCTCTGGGCAGCCTGTTCCAGTGCTCTGCCACCCTCAAAGTAAAGAAGGTCCTCCTCATGTTTAGATGGAACTTCCTACGTTCAAGTTTGTGCCCATTACCTCTTGTCCTGTCACTGGGCACCACTGAAAAAACACTGGCACCATCCTCCTGGCACCCTCCCTTGAAGTATTTATAGGCATTGATGAGATCCCCCCTTGGTCTTCTCTTCTCCAGACTAAAAAGACCCAAGTCCCTCAGCCTTTCCTCATAAGAAAGATGGTCCAGTCCCCTAATCATCTTTGTAGCCCTCTGCTGTACCCTCTCCAGCAGTTCCCTGTCCTTCTTGAACTGGGGAGCCCAGAACTGGACACAGTACTCCAGATGCGGCCTCACCAGGGCAGAGTAGAGGGGGAGGATAACCTCCCTTGACCTGCTTGCCACACTCCTCTTGATGCACCCCAGGATGCCATTGGCCTTCTTGGCCACAAGGGCACATTGGTTGCTCATGGTCATCCTGTTGTCCACCAGGACTCCCAGGTCCCTTTCCACTGAGCTTACTTTCCAGCAGGTCAGCCCCTAACCTGTACTGGTGCATGGAGTTATTGAATTCCATCTTGAGCATTGGTCAGGCAAGACCTGTCCTGAGACAAGTCCACGTAAATGGTCTTGGCGATGGCTATTTGGCCTTGCAGTAGCCCTTTGCACAGCTGTATAGCCATCCTGGACCCATTTAAGCCTAGAGTAACCTACCAAAATGAAGGGAAAACAGGTTCAGTCAAGTTCTCATTTAATGGAGAGTAGATATTTGGCTCAAATTCCTATTAACCTTTTTCTTCACTGTAATTATAACTTAATAATGTTGTCAGTGGGAATTCTTTTGATTTCTGAAAAGAATTTAAATTATCATTTCAGCATGTGCCACTAATTAAAAATGAAGAGGCAAAGAAGCCAGGGCAAAAATAAAGGAAAGTACCAGAGCATGAGGTGTTTCCCAGCTAGACCCTGTAATTCTCCATCTCTCTGTGCAGAGAGTCCCGGAGGTTCAACACCCACAGGCCTGACCTGTGTGACGGCTGTAAGCCTAAAGTGAAAAAGTGCCAGTGCTTGGACTGGTTTGGGAAAAAACATTACAACTTGAATAAAAGAGCCAGACTTTGTAGTTAGGAGCCAAAATAACAAGTCTGCTGAGGGTAAAGCACAGAGCACAGCATTGAACATTCTGTAACACAGAGTGATCCTTCAAAAACTCCAGAAGTTGTTTGTTTTCTCAGTATTTGCAATCTTGATCTTCATCCAGGCCAGCTAAGTCAATGGCCACCAGCCCTCCCTCAAGCCTGTACAGTCAGGCACATAAGCAAAGAGTGTTCTGTAGGGTTGTGATGGGACAATCATGACCATCATCTCCTCTTACTCCTGCCACATGTAATGGTATTTCTATCTTAGCCCTGATTTGAGACAGTGGTGATGGAAAAGGACAGAAAAAGCCCTTGTTCCTAGAAATATTTTAAATGTTTGGGTTTGGTTGTTGTGAGTTTTTTTTAAAACAAACACATCCAAAAAATGGAAAAAAGCATGTTAAAAATATTTCAGTTTAGGAAAGAACCATTTTGAGGCACTGATCTGCATCTTGCTTGCCTCCTTGTTCCGTAGCAGGGGTAGATGCAGTCAATAGCCCAGATGTTGCTCAGGAGCAACAGTGGCATTTTGCCTGGGTGGCCAAGGAAAGACACTGGCCGCATCTTCCAATCACCAGGCTAATGTCTCAATTCAAACAGAAGTCATGTTTCCCGAGCAAATGCACTTGTTCCCTTTGTTTGTCTCTTTTCTTTGAACTTGTCTTCAATGCCTCAGCAGTTTTCGCTGAAGACCCTGGTACCAGAATAAACTTGTCTGTGACTTTTTTGCTTTCACTGACTGATACGGGGAAGATAATTCATTATAGACCGTCGAGGTCCAAATTCTGCCTTCAGCCATGTTTGCAAGCTGGCAGTGGTTATACCTCATTGTTAAGGGCTGTAAATCTGCTATTATTTTTCCATAAATCATTTGTGATCAGATTGTTGGGTTTTTTACAATCCCTCTTGACACATGACATTTCTACAAGGCATTTTTCCAATCTATTTAAGTATCAGAACAATTGCTGATTTTTAATTTATTTTTTTTTTAAATGAGTCTCTGCTGCTCAGCCTGCATGGCTCCGCATTTACCAACTCGCTCAACTTACACCCGAGGAAATTTCATTTCATGGGGAAACAACCTTTACTACTTGATTAAATTACGACTCATGGCTGCAGCTCCAAGATGCGCTCTGTGCACACATCTGTCAGAGAAGCCCTCACAAACGGCGAAGAAGAAAGTTTCAGGAAGCTCTCCCCAAACAGGTTTCTACACTAACCATAGAGACCACCTCTGCATCTCCCGGTTCCTGCTGGCCCAGCTGCGAGCCTGCCGTGGCCCTCCCGATAAAGTCAGCCCCGAGATAGTCTTGAAAGGGTGCCTGCAGGTGTGCTTTCCTGCCCGTGCCTATCTCTCCCCACTGCCTCTAATGTTTCATTAACTCTCTCATCAGCGTGCATCAGCACAGGAGTTATCTGAAGGTGAAGGGAGGCCGTGACTATTTAAGCGATGGGTTTTCGGTATCTGCGTTCCTACGAGCTCAAGGCGGAGACCTCAGAGGCGCCGGCTCAGCCTTCCTGTGCAGATAAAGGTGCTGCTAGCCTGTGCTGCCGGCAGGGAAATGGAAATCTGCGCGGGGTGATAGCTCCTACCTGCCCAGCCAAGCCTTGCTCCACCTGAGAATTAAACAGAGAAACAGCCATGGTTTGCTGCAAAGGCCTGAGCTATCTTTCAGTGAAATAATAAAGAAAAGACATGATACTTTGCTTTTCTGCTCTGCTCTGCTCATCCTCCTGGTCATCCTCTCTGCCCTCGTAGCTGCTCCTGGCGGGTTCAGCTCTGTTTCACCAAGGCATGCACCCTGGATGGGGTCTGGCCCAAACCCCGCTGAAAATTGCTTGAAAAAAGTCGCCGGTCTCCATGACATCAGTGAGCCCAAGCCCACACTTCATCAGGGCTAAGGACATGGATCATTTCCCTGCCCACTCAGAGGAGGCCCCTGCGCGCTCACAAGGGTGCTCCCGTTACCCTCAGGTTCAGGATCACCTTCACTGAAAAGCGAGCTCTGGTTCTATCTCGGGTAACATCCTCCAGTCAAGCCCCATCTGTGCACAAAAGCCTTTCACTGGAGGTGATTTGTCCCAGGCTGGGATGCCCACCAGGAATGGGCAGGACGGACCACACTAGGCTCAACTTTGGCACCCTCTCAGCAGTTGCCCACCTCCCCAGGGTGGGGATGAGTTCTCCTGCTGCACCATGAAGGTTTCACGGTGGCACCCCAGGAGCAGCAACTCACGGGGAGACCTCTTGAGCTGGCACTGATGCAGGCACACCCTTAACTTTAATCAATGAGGTTAGAGTAATCCTTTCCTCGCCAACCTCTGATTTGTGGCCACATCCTCTAACAGAAAACCCATAACAAATACAAACGCAGTTCATATGATGATAAGCTACAGAACCGATGCGATAGTCGCCCCTCCATCACTGCTGTAAAAACCATCGCTTCCTAGCGCAGACTTTCATTACATCCAGTTGGCGTAGCTGCTGTTTGAATCTCAAAAAAAGCCCCACTGCCACAAGAGAGGAGTTCAACCTGACACACACCTGCCCCACGATTTTGCCACAGGCATCGCAAAGCAGCAAACTCACATGATGATTAAAATAAGCCACTCAATGTTTTTTCCTCCCCATTGTTAAGCTGTCACTTCTGAGATGTGCTATGCTGTCTGTCTGACATCCAAAAAATACCTGTTACCATCCTCTCTGGCAACTGATCAATGAGGCAACTGGGTTTTTGTGTGACAGCTTGAATGGATTGAATGTGAAATTCTAAATGATACCTTGGTTTGTCTTCCTGTCAGAGTGGTACAAGCTCTCCTTCCTTCCTCTTTAACACCCATAACGGACTTTTTTCAAAGGATTTCCAATAACAGAAATGCGCTTTTGTCTAGAGCACAGGGAGTTGTCCAGAAGGCTCGATGTCCCAAACATGCTCCTGCACTCTCTTGAAGCTGATGCTGAGGGTGCTACAGCTTCAGCCTTGCTATGCCAATGCAGATTTTCATACCCTAATCCAAACTTCCCAGTAGAACCAGGCTTTGTAGAAGGAGAGCCCAGCTGCTACATAGGTAGGTTTGGATTTACCAGATCTCTACTGGCTGCGCACACAAGCTGGCCAAGGTCACCCAAGTCCTTGAATCTCCTGAGGAAGTTTGCCTTTGTTAGAGAGCTGCTGCAAGTCAGCAAAGGAGAAGCATTGACTTTCCTGGGAGGTGGTGATTTTCCTTTCCAATTACTTAAGTAGGTGCATGCAAATATATCCATGTTTGTCTCTCTCTATACACTTACTTATTCTATTAAAAATAAAGGAAGGATGTTTTACTGAGGAGGCCCAAGTCCCAACCAGCAGTCTGAATCTATCACAGGCTGTATATTGTGTGCTTGGGTCTTGGAGACTCTTGGCCACCAGACCAAAATCGTAAAAGACAGAATTCAGACAAACATCAGACTCCGCACTCACAAATAGAGAAAACGATCCAAACAAGAGGTTGCTGTGAGAACATCTTCTGTGATGAGAACTGAAACTGCAAGTCACTGGTTTTCATTGAAAGCAATGCAACCAAGAGTCTGAAATCAGTCATGTCCCCTAACAGATGAGTTGTCCGAAATCTGCCACCTTCCAGAACACATGGATCCTGAGATCTCTCAGCTTCCTCATTTGTGATCACAGATTTCTGTAAAAGGGTATTTCATGATCAAAATCAAATTAATAACAATAAAGACACCATGGAGAAAAACATACACTGAAGTTGCCCAAGGCGCTTTCTTTTCCCCAGTGTATAATGGATTAATTTTTGAATTTATGTCGCAAGTGATTTCACATATTTATCTTACAAGTTAGGTTGTCAGAAGTTTGTCCAGATACACTGTAGCTTAGAGCTGACTGGACTTGATTTCACAACGGTGTTTTAACCTAATTCTTCCATGCCCGATGCAAGAGTTTCCAGCCAAGTCAATGGGAGTAATCATGTGAATAACACACACAGGTTTCGGCCTGAAAATCCCTACCACCCTCATTTGTGGGTCAAGGTTGGTCTGCTTGGGGAAAAGCACAATGCAGTGCCAACAGTGAATGGCCTTTATATGGTCCATTTCCGAGAGATATAATGATACCACCAAACCACCAGGACTGTATGCACGTAATGAAAAGTGACAATGCAGTCATTTGTGAAGGATATAAGACAGCCATGGTAGTTAGGACAACATTTGCATAATCACATTAACTTTAAGGACCTACTTTAAAATTGACCTAACAATGGCTCTCATTGTTTAAAGCCACAGCTGTCCATGCTGATCGGACAACATGCTTGGTCAACTTGTGTCGCAGCCATCTTCTTCAGGAGTATTTGGAAAGCTTGACTGAAAAAATCGTGGGCTCCAGGACATCCTGTGAATGTTTGGCCTCCCATTGTGGTTTGGCTATCTGGGAGTCCATGGCTTTCAGAGCTGCGCAATTGTTGCATTTTCGTTGGGACTGATGTGATTGATTACACAGCTTTATTTTTCAGAATTGTTCATCAAGGTTGTGTGACAAAGCACACATAGATTATTTAGTAGCTGCTAAGAATATTACAAAATACTGACAGTCTGAGCCCTGGTTATTCTAGGCTTGCGTGAGTTACTGCTAAGATTTGAAAAAAATCAGAACTTGAACTCCAGACATGACACTTCAGCCACACGTTCCGTCCACACGCAGGAATGAGTGAACCATTTTCATCTTCATACGTGCCTTGCACAATCATCCTCTGCTGCAAAATTGCTGATATTCAGCCAAAAATGTACCTGGCGAATGTTCTTCAGCAGAAAAATATTTACTTAAATTATCAACACATTTCAGGGTAGTTGACCATATGCAAAGTTCTGACGAAAAAAACAGATTCTTCTTAGCTAAGATTTCTTTTTCTTGTTCCCATTTGTTTTAGAAAGGCAGCCTTGTCCACCTTGAAAAACATGTTTATTTTAAGTATTTTCAGGATTCTCAGACAAGAAAGGTGGTAGTGGATTAGCTGCAGGGAACTCAAAGTTTCAGTTAGAGTGTGTCTTCTTTGAATAACACTAACCACAGGTAGGAGAATGACTAGAGCACACACTCTAGACTGGGAAACAAATAAAGAGAAATATCGAAGAAAAAAAAAAAGAAGTTGTAGCAAAAACGGTTCAGCCCTTTCTGAGAATGAGGTTGAGGAAAACTAGTTTCTCCTTGCCCTGGTAGGCCTAGTTAGCATAGCTGCTAGCATGAGTCCATGAACTTTAACTGACTTTTTGTTTTGCATTGCATATACCTGTGATTAAAAAATCCATTGAGGCTCCCCACTGTTATTTGGTCTTAAACCATGATACCCAGTTAAAATATTTTTACATCGCTTTCAATTAAGAAGCTCTCCTGCCTCCATGCTGTGGATCAGGGACTTGAAATTTTATGTAGGAGTGTCGTTTGTGACTCTTACTCCTATGAAGAACCATATAAATTTAACCAAGTCATTCCCTCTGAGTATTTCCTGTGGCACAGGAGAACCAGAGGCTCGGTCCAGTTTGGCAGCCCCACTCCCTGCAGCCTCCCTGGGCAGCACGCACCACCCACTTGAGGCTCGGGGGGCTGCAGCTGGCTATCTGTGACTGCTCCTCACCCTTGGGGACCAGCGCGGTGTTGCACAGTGGCTCAGCTCAGCTGCCTCGGTCTCTAAGGAGGCCTCCTGCTGCCCCTTGCTGAGTCTACGTGGGAAGAAGGAGGTTACCTGACATGAACGTGGAGGGATACAGAGCAAGGTGGGTGCAAAGACAAGTTGGAAGCAATAGGAACTACTGGCTAGGAGCCAGATGTAAATGTGTGCGTGAGGGTGTGCACACACATAAATGTGTGTAATTAAGATTAGTATTACAATGCACATACAGAAAAGTGGGGAGTACGAGGAGGGTGAATTAATTGCATGGAGCACCTCAATTCTGACTCCCCTAACTTTGAAGTACTGCACTCCCAAGCCTTAATGATCTTTTAATTTATACTTTAAATGATAATTTACCTTTTGATTATTCAAAAGATGGGCAACATTTTACACCAACACTTTACATTCAAGCAAAGTAATTGAAAAGATGCAAATGCCTTTAATGAACAGATACACAGAATGCCATTCTGAGTTAAGCACAGGTAAAGAGAACAAGCATATTAATATAGGCAAAGCTTCACTAACCACACTGTTATTTATATTTTAGGCACTTAGTTCATCATGAGGATCAGCATTCTTTCCTCATACTCATAATATGAACATATTAAGGCTACTGGAATAGTTCAATAGCATTACAAGAAAACTGCAGATAGAACAAAGATAGGGATGAGATCTGTGAAACTTCTTCAGAAACACCTATGCTGTTTCGGCACTTCTATGCTGTTTCAATACTTCAGAAACCCCTATACTTTGGGATGGAAAGAAAATACATCTGCATATCACTTAGACTCACATAGATTTCCCACACCGAGGAAAGTGTCAGAGGTGAGTATTGTTGACCGAAAAAAACCAGTGGTTGTGCAGTACTGTCTTCTGACAGTCAAAATCAACCTTTTGCAGGGAAAATGATGTAACACCTTTATTTGATCTTATTTTAGGTATCCCAAGAACTACGGCAGTCTCTTAAGTCGATGTCAGGAGTCATTATGTAATTTTTACTTTTGGAAATCAGCATTGTGCTACTCATACACTCCCATGGATTTGGTTGTTACTGAATGCAGTTCTATTGCAATGAGTTAACTAGCTATTTCATTATACAAAAAGTCTTGCATAGGTTTGTGCAGGGGTCCCAGAGTGAATGGACATTTTTCAGTATGGCAAGGATGGCATTAGTAGCCCTGCGATTTCTGTCTAGAAAAAATCTTGATATTTCATGGGAGAGACCAAAACGTGTAAAGCACTAAGGGATGAACTAGGGAATCCATTAACGTCAGTGGAGTACCAGACCCCTCCTCATCATCAGACATGTCCAGTACCACCTGTCTATCAAGAATATATCTGCATTCACACTACGAAACACGTGATCAGATACCACTCGCAGCATGCCCTCACAGACAAGTCCATTCAACGTAGGCTAAACCCAAAGCTTTACCAAGTGAAAAGCTAACAGGAAAACAGCATGGCATTTAACTCAGGCCTTCTCCACTAACTCGGCCCATCCAAAGTTTGTACATCTAAAAAGGAAGTTCACTTCAGGAAATCACACTTGCCTTTCAGGCTCAGCCCATTTGAGGTAAAAACTTGCTCATTTGTATAAGCAACCAGCATTCACTTTCCTCACTTATGACTATTTGCCGACAGATCAGAGTATTTAAGGCTTCAGCGTCACCATTTTTCACAGGTTATACGACTTACATTAAACGCATGTCTGCATTGGAGAACAATTTGAAATTATGTCAAATATGAGCTCACAACAATATAAAATTGCCTATTTACAGAAAGCACCTATGGTCAAAAGTATAGACTGTAAACGTTACATTAAATTTAAACTGTCTGTAAGACAATAATTAGCTATTACTTACACATCTGGATGTAAAACGAGGCATATGAATAGCATCGTAACTGCTTCTTATAACTCTCCAAACCAAAGAGAAATAGTAAGTCATTTATCTTAACGATGTCAATATTCTGCCAAACCTAAGATAAAACTGCAGAGTGTGGATAGAAAGTTCAGAAACCCATTCAAGCACCACGCAATATGCAAGTTCTCATCAGCTATCATGAAAAGTGACTCATTTGCAACAGAGTAAGGCAAGGTTTACAGCAGTATTTTTATCAGACTACCTGATACAGCTTCTTAGACCAATAGTTGAACTAATGCAAAGATATGACAGACTTTGATTTCCTCCATAGCAGATAACAAAATCTCACTTACACTCTTAGGCAATCACAGCTACAAGAACATTCATTAATTACATGACAGACACAGGACAAAGTGATGTCCCATGACTATGCTGATGTCCCATGACTACATATGAAACGAGTGGTGCAAAATGAGTATTGGCAAGACCCTCCTACACAAAGTTAAATGTGGCATTAACATCACGCGTTAGAAAGTCCAAATATCACAGAATGCGTAGGAGTGCACTGTATACTAACCCAGGTAAGATCCTTGGTTCAACTATTATCCTATTTTGCCTTACACGGCGGATGGTGTTACCCAATTCTGTAAAGACAGGTGAGGTTTATCTGCAACCCGGCTAAGTATTTTCTGCAGTGGCAGCGAAGAGGGAAAGCCATTCTTTTTGGGGTACTGCATGTCTCGACATGTGAGATTTTGTTAATCTTTCTTAATACCAAATGTTATTTTGTAGCCAGCTACCCATATTATGCACATAAACATACACTGCTTAAAGACAGATTAGCATGAGAAGGTCACAGGCAGCTCAAAATAAAATTTAAAAAAAACCCAGCTACCTCCTCCAAAGCCCCCACATATTTCATTGCAGTATGCATGTGGGTTCTTTTCAGCTGCTGTAACTCGTTAGTCTCCATTTAGCAACTTTGGTATTTTTTTCCTCTTTTTATGGCACTTTGAAGGCGTGGGTTTATAGAGCAGTGATGTAAAACAACAATCTTAGAAAACAACCTAAATTAAGCATCTGTTCATGTCACTGAAAAAAGAGGGAAACAATCAGATGTCTTGCTTCTGATAGTATTTTCAAAGCCCACACAAACAGTGCATTGCTCTTTAACTTTTCCATAGGATATTTTGGGGGTTTCCCCCTGTTAAAGGTCCTTTCATGGAGACTGTTATCCTGCAAGTCTTATATGTCACTCACCTTTAAATATCTCCACTCTTAATACTGCTATTAAACTATTGTTTATTTCTATCACAACAGCAGTCAAAAATGTCAAGGAGAGCCTCATTGTAGGACACAGTGTAACACAAGCCCAGAAAGTTCCCATTGTGCCAAGCAGAATTTGCTGATATGAGATTTATTTAATGGTAGTATATTGTTGTGATAATAGATCTTGCCCCTTCAAAGAGTCCGTGCGCTATCTGCTGCTCCACTACGGGAAACGAAGATACCTTCACGGGCAGGTGGGACTGTTTACTTTCATCATACACTAGCACATTATGACATAAATCTATAGGGTCTCTGTGAGAACTTCTTTTGTGAGCACACATCAAGCCATACAGTTAGCGCTCCCAAGCGATCCTTTGCCTTGCACTGGATTATTGGAAGAGCTACAACAGCTCCTCTGTTGAGGATCCACACTAATGATATTGCGTGGTATGTGTTATACAGTGGCGGCTTGTCCCTTCTGGGTACAGTTGCTCAGTTTGGGATTTCTTCCATGCGCTCATTGTGTCTTTCAAAAGAAAAGAAAAAGAAAAAAAGGAAAGAGAAAGAAAGAAAGAAAGAAAGAGAGCAAGAAAGAAAGAGAGAAAGAGAAGAAAGAAAAGAAAGAAAGAAAGAAAAGAAAGAAAGAAAGGAAAGAAAGAAAGAAAGAAAGAAAGAAAGAAAGAAAGAAAGAAAGAAAGAAAGAAAGAAAGAAAGAAAGAAAAGAAAAGAAAGAAAGAAAGAAAGAAAGAAGGGAAAAATCTGAAGCTATTTCTTTCGAGTTGAGACCTCCACGCGGTGGCTAGGCACACACAGCCCGTTGCCTGTTTCGTGCTCTGCCATGCTACGTGGCAATGCAATAACTTTGATCCCTGGGGAGGTGAGGCGGAAGTCGGTCTTCAACATTAAATTTTTTTATAGATAGCAAAGTCCATCCTTCCACCTGCATCCAAAGCACTGAGGCAGCTGGCAGAACAAAGTGCTAGAGAAAAAATAGTTGACCAGAATCTATCTGAAATTGCCAGCATACAGGTGCAGTCTTGTTTTTCATCTCAGTCACAGCAGTCCCTAGTGACTGTCAATGTTTTACTGAGGCTAATTAACCCTTTTTTGTCTAGGATAGACCAGAGAAAAAAAATACCCAAAAAACCCACCAACCTGCCGCCCAAGCTTAAAATTATGCGAGTAAGGAAATGCAATAATCATGCCTAGTCCAGAACCGTGCTACAAATTAAAAGGTTGCTACAAAAATAAAAAAGAAACAGCAAAAGTATAGGGAAACTTTGCATCTTGGGATCACTGAGACTTCCAAGGTTAGCATGTTATTTCTAACACCTGAATGAGGTGGTAAAGATAAACAGAGAAATCACCCACTGCTGAAGCACCGCCAACTCCTGAGTGTAAAGGAGCAGTTGTTAAACAAGGAATAGTAAAACTGAACAATAAACTTGGATAAGCACTGTAGACGGGAAGTCAGGAAATATAAACAACTGAAACTAAAGATAAGAATTTGAGGATAGATAAGAATTCCCAAAGCTGAAGTTCGGCTGAGCTGTCAACATTAAACATTCCTTTGGTTCCTCAAGGAGAAGTGGTGGCCAAGGAGCCTTATGACTTTTAACTTTCTTCCTCAAAGAAGCCAGGAGAAACACAAATGATCCGTGCAAAAGGCAGGACTGTTCCCTACGATGCCGTGCCTCGTGCTTCTTCTCTGTCTGATTGTTCAAGTCTTAAACTATGGGCTTCCACTACTCCCCTGAGGAGATGATCTCACAATCCCAGTGTTAGGATTTTTTCATTTCCGTGTAGCCTAAGTTTTTCTTCTATTTTCATCTCATTCCTGCTATTTATACCTCCTCCACTAAAAAGAAAAAGTCCATCGTTATTATTTATGTGTTCCAAATATTTACCTCATTTTCACATCCTCTCTAGCTGAATGGCTGTCATTAACCAAGGAATATTTAGTTCTCTGACAGCCTCTGTGGAAGCCACCCGCCGGTGACAGCAAAGCTGTCCTGAATGCCTCCAGCCCTCCAGGGCCAGGCTCACCGCGGCTACAGAGGGAGAAAGGTCCTTGCCTCTTGCCACAGTCACCTGATACCTCAGCAAATGTGCTGGTCCTCTCAAAATGCACTGGTCTTTTTTCCCTTCTCCAACTACATGATGAGCACATGTCTAACTTCACTAGCAGAGAAGTTTCTTTCCTTGCAGGAAGTATATTTGGTCCAGGTTACATTTCCCCCAACATCAGTTTTTCCATAGCAACTTGAATTAGACCTAACCACATCTCTGATTTGTCATAAAAAGTAATACAATGACAGCTTCCTGTGCACCACCAAAAGCCAAGTGATGGCAGAACAGAAAGGTCAAACAGGCAGGCAACAACTAGGCTTGTTTTTACCCTCATTCTTTGGCACGGCCACCTTAGGAGGAGAGACAGGAGTATGAATTAAAAATAAGGGAGATGCTCACTGCCTTGCTCTGCTTTTCTGCCAAGCTTTCCCACTTTCATGATTTCTGTGCTTCAGTTTCCAGGGTGGAGAGTTTGGAAGGATGCTCTGCGGCTGCTCTCCAGCTGTGACAAAAGTCAAACTCAGATCCACCAAAGTCTCTGTAGCTGTAAATACGGCACTTTTGGTAAACAGAGAGCAATGCATAGGTCTGGGACAGAAGGGCAAGGCAGGCTGCAAGAGGGGGAAATGCTCAGTCGTGCTGGTACGGCAGGAGTTCAGCGCTGGTGTCAGAGCTGCTGAGCCCTACCTGATTCACTTCAAACAAGCCAGTTCAAAACACCTCGCCAGCCTGGAGTTGGGGATTCTTGGGCTGCAGTCACATTCCTGGCCCTCAGTGAAACCGCCCACTCTGCGTCTCGAGAGCAGCGTCAAGGAAAGCAATGCCTCCAGACCCAAGAGGTGGAAGCCTGCCACAGGGCTGGAACTGCTGGAAAGCCGGGCCGTGATGCAATGCTTTGGCAATCGTCGGCTGTGCTGCAGCTAAGCTCGCACAGCTGTGCCAGTTGTGCCTTCCATATCCCTCGTTTTGAAGGATGCCATGTGCAGACTCAGTGAAAGGGAAAACATTTCCCTTGCCAAGACACTTCAACAGCAAGTCTTGGACATTTCATTGGCTATAAAAATAGAAAATACAGTTGGAAGACATCTCAAGAGGTCACTATGTTCGTCTTCATGCTTTCAGGCAGCATCAAGCCTAAGAAGCATTCCTGCAATAGATTTGTTTAACCTCTTCTTGCATGTCTTCCATGGCAGTGACGCCCAGTTTCTTCAGGCCTCTCTGTTTTTAATGTGCTGCTTTCTCCAAGTCTTACCTGTCTTCCTTGCTGCAGTTCCAGCCCAATCCTTCTTTTTCGACTGGCAAAACACATGGAGAATAGTTTGTTATTCTCTTCTTTACAGCAATGTTAACAGTATTAATAAACAATCATCCTCTAATGAAAAGGAATAAGATTTAGAAATATCAATCATTAAGAGCCTTCAGCTGAAAAGCAGTTCAGCTTGGTAACGTAGCGTGACAAAACCTGTTCTCCAGCTGTAAAGGGCTCTTAAGTCTAACATTTCAGGATTGAACTGGATTCACACTGTTAAATTGAAATTCCCCAGCAAATGGAATTCTAGGCTTTCAAAATGACTTCCTCCCATTCATAAATCATATCACTTAGCATATATTTGAATGGTCAAACATCTATTTAGTCCCTGGAATGATTTGTTCTTTCATTAATGGAGACTAGATGAAAGCCGCAGATAACAGCTCATAGTGATTGAACATAAAGTGAAACTCCTTTACTGTACAGGATCTGCGGCCCAAGCACCATGGCAATAATCTAATGATGCCAAAACTTGGATGCCCTTCAAATGCTTCAGAACAATAGGTGCTGTCAACATGACCTGCACGAGGGACCAGCGACTGAGAAGCCGGAGTCTGAAGTCACATTTTCCCTCTGCCACCGCGGGCAGCAGGCGAGGGCAGCGCCTCAGGGGGCACCCAGCCGATGCTGGGCAAGCAGAAAGCTGGGCGAGGGGCCAGCCCCGCTCAGGCCCAGCCTGTTTGGGCTCCTCTTTCTTATTTAGACCCTCTAAAATCCAGCTGCCATCAAAGCTGCTGCTAAAACCCAGGCAGAGGTGAATCAGAGCCCTTGTTGGGATATTCCAGAGCAGCTCCCACTGACTTCAGCAAGACTTGCCCAGCAATGAAGCGTGTAAATATTTACATTTGAAGAACTTCCACATTTTAGACTTAACAGGGGCTCAGCCTGGGTAAGGAGTGTGGGATGGAAGTTAATCACAGAATCAGAGAATCGTAGGGGTTGGAAGGGACCTTTGGAGATCATGTAGTCTAACCCTCCATCCCTAAAGCTGCTCCAGCACTTTGGAGCAGACCGTAGAGGAAGGAGCCTTCTCGGGGCCAAGTGTGCAGCACACTGGACAATAAAATATGTTGACTGAGTGCATTCAGCTGTACATCAACAGTCGCTTTAGAGGAAACGTCCAGCTACGGTCGTTTGCCACCAAACCCCCAATTATTTCAATGGCTGGTGGGATTATTCAACGCACATGCCATAAAATCCACATGTACTCGGTGTAGCATAAAACTAAAATACAGCTGGAGCAAATACATTTTACTTGCAAGCAAAAAGTGATCTCTCAGACTGATACTTGGAGTAGAATTGGTGCTTTCAGAGGGATGTGGGAATTGGAAAGGGTGGGGAAAACAACCCAACCAAAACATGGTGTCACTAATTTCCTGACTGCTATTTCCCTCCTTTCTGCCAAATGGTTGCATTCACTGACTACATTATTTCCTGACCAGAAATAGTGTTAATTCTGAGTTGCGGAGAAAGATTCCCCCATTGAGAAAAAATGTAAGATCGTTACAAACCATTCACCGACTGAGATCACAAAAGAAGAAAAATGGACATGAAAAAAGGCCAAGTTCTCCAACAATGAGATATTTAAACACATTGCTCAGTGAATTAATGAACTGAAGGTGCATAGGTCAGGACCCACCAGAAATACCCTCCTCTCCTATCATAGTATTGGGCTGCATAGTTTTCAAAAGCCTAAGTGGTTACAGCCTGTATTAGTCCTGTTTCAATCTAAAGGTACTTCCACTCCTTGATGAGGGTGTGCTTACAATTGAGATGAACACTGGAACTGCAGCATGACCCTCTGATCTTTTGATACCGCGTTACTATCTCACGCACTGTAAAACAAGCACGGTCTCCTCAACTACTTCTTAGTGCATTTCTGTTTTGTTATCAAACCAGCGCACCATCCTATATGCTAGGCAGGCATTCCTGTTTGTGGGGGACAGCAGCTTGGGTCCTTTCCTTGCCAGCTTATCCAGCATTTATCTTCTCTCTCTGTTTTGATGGTAATTATCACTTATGAATGCAAGAAACCTGAGGGGAAAAGTAACCTCTCTTTCCTTGCCATGGAACATACTTCAAGGCTTTGAGTTTTTCTGGCCAGACTCCCATCCCAGATTTTTGGAGCTCCAGTGGGGCTTGCTCTACAGTCTATTATAGCTGCCCGGGGAGAGTGTATTGTAATAAGTTACAGCCTCCAACTACAGCTGAATAATTCACCCTGACAAACAAAGGCTTTCTTCAGAGCTTTTTCATCTCGTGTCTGATATTGCCAGCCCAAAAAATAAGATAATCAAAATTGCCTATCCAAGCCATAAGACTGAAAAGCATTTTGCAAAAGTACTTTAAAAAAACCCAACCCTCAAAACTCAGTCCCACCATACCTGTGGACTATTTGTGAGCTACTTACTGAGTCATATAGGTACGTGACAGCTAAACTTTTAAGATTCTGCTAGACAAGGGCTTGAAGACTGTGCATTGTCAAGGCAGTCTTACACAGATTAGCTCTCAGGCTGTCCGCAGGAGAAATATTAGTATCTCCAGCTAAAGACAGGGAAATTGAGGTGGAGGTTCAATTTACCCAAGGCCATGCCATAAATCATCAGAACAGCACGATTAAAACTGAATAGCCATGGGCTCATGAGTTCTGGAGAAAGATTCAGGGTCAGAATTTTTGCTCCAGTTAGAGATTTATGACAGAGGAGATAATGAAAAAACCACTTTCACTGTCATTTTTCCTCAAAGAACAGTTGTTAAGCACCAACACTGATCTAGTGGGTCTTACAGATGCTATTTTAGAGGAAGAAAAAGGCAACTAATAATAGTACACATAACACAGAGAAAGAAAGGAAATATGTGACCATCTAATTTAAATGGTCCCCAAAATACTTCTTTTTGCTCTGTCACACTGCTGTCAGATAAAACTAAGCTTGTTCACAAGAGAGAGAGAAAAACTAATAGGCATGCTTTGTAACAAAATCATATGGACATAGATCATACCAAACAGGGCTGCCCAACCTCTTGCTTTCTGTAAAAACCTATCCACGGTTAAGCACTGTTATCGTGTCTCCCATTCCTTATCTCTTCTGCACTCACAAATCCAATTCCTTGCATATTCCTCATAGGTTTCTAAATCTCTTGTCACTCCCAATGCTGTTCCCTGGGCCCTCTTCGGTTTGTCTACAGGTTTCAGCATGCGGTGCCTAAAACTAAAGCAAAGTATTCCTGCTGAAGCTTCACCAGCATAACTTGGAAAGGAATAATCATCTTCTATCTATCTTACACATTTCATTCCTGCTAATATCAACACTCAGATGCCATTTTTTTCAAACAGACATAGTGTGTTGTTGATTTGTTTAGTTTGCGTTTGAACCTATAGATTTTAAGATTTTTCTGCAATAAAACTGAAAAGGCATTTTATATTTTTGCCTTTGGTTCCTTCTTCCTCTACTTTGCACAAATCTTACTGGCCGCTGTTTTACTGATTTGCACCATTACTTCCATTTTCCAAAATCATTTTTAATTCTGATCACATCCTGCAAAGAGCCTGCAAACTCCTGGTGTCACGCACAAGTTTTATAAATACTACTACATCGTCCAGCTCATTAATGGAAATAGTGAATAGAAGTGACAAAGAACTGACCTTAGAGACCTCACTTGCAATATCTCCCTGGTATGATAACTAAACTTGGGTAACTCTTTTTTGAATGCAGCTTTTCTTTTTTAATTAGTTATGCATCAACTCCTCATGACAGTTTCATCTAGACCATATTTCCCCCCTTTGTTTAGAAAAAATATCATATGAGACAGTATCAAAAATCTTACTAAATCAAAATTTGTCACACTTAATATGCAGTCCTATTCACTTTGACCAGTTATGCAGCCAAAGGAGCAAATTCATTCGGGTATTCAACATCAGTGTTTTTCACACAAAGATTTTTCCTAAAAAATTATCTTTAAATAAGCACAAAAGTTCTCTGTGAAAAACTGTCAACATTGTCAACATTTCCTGTGACAGTGTAATTAACAGTTTTTTTCAGAATTATTGTAAAACCACTGCTGGTATTTTTTATTAAATACTGATAAAAAATAACTTAGGATAATGAATTAGGTCATTGAGTATTTAGACAAGAGTTTCAGATTAAAGTTAATTAATCTGATTTCAGTTAAAAGTCACAAAACCAGATGTAAATTAAACCCAACAAAATGGAAACAAATATTCATTTCAACATCTTTTGACAAATCGTTTTCTTCATTTTCAGACAGCAATAAGATTCCAGATCATGGCTTTAAATTTAATGTGGCCAAATGCTTTTCACCCTACAGCAGATACTTCGGCACCTTAGGACAGAAGCAGCAAAAACCTGCTCTACTCACACCTTTCTAGTCAAAGGAAGTTATAATGATAGTGGCAAATAACCAGCCAACCAATCTAAACAAAAAAGCCAACCTTCAAAAAGGCCGGTACAAAACAAGGCAGTTATATCAATATTTGCACAAATTTGTCCAGGAGTGAATAAGTTCTTTGAGTTACACAAGGCATGAGTGCATGAAGAAGTGAGTCACCCCGGGGATGGATGGCAGAGTGTCCGTCAGAGAGATAAGCGGCGTTTGATGCCTGGGCATCTGGCACGCTGCCACCCATCCGATTTCTCCATTTCAGCTGGAGTTTTCCAGAGGAGGCTGGAGGCCAGCGGGGAACTGAGGGCGGCTGGGAAGGAGAATGGGAGCCGTACCACAAATTGCGTGTCCTTCCAGGAGCCCTTAATCTTGTGTGACATTTGCCACTGCTTACAAATCCGCGTATAGCAGGGCCTGTTTTCCACGCTGCTGCACCGTGCAGCGAAGAGACTACCAGTGTGCCGCTCAAGCACTCCTCCACTGGTTTTGCACAGGTTCAAATGACAAGCAAATTCTCTTTGTCTCTTTTTCTTTCTCGCTAGACTCTTACTCAACTCGCAGGATTCAACCTGACCTTGCAAATGCACTCATGCCAAGAATCTCCAAGTCACAAAGGAACTCTGCAAGTGAGGTTAACCACCGTTCAGCTACAGTTTCAGGCACAAATACATGTGTCTTCAAGTTTGGAAGCTGTGTCAGTCCATTGTCAGGTCCTAAGAAAGCAGGTATCTAAACTTCGCTGCTTCTAGCTCTAGGAAAAAGGCGTTTGTGTTCCAGAAAAAGATACCAACAGTTCAAACGAATTAGGAACAGGTTTCTTCAATGATACAGAGATAAGTTTCTAATATGTATTACCACACATTCAAAAAAGGAACAAAACCAGAACAAAAAAAGATACCCCAAAACATTCACAGATGTTACAGCGCTGCTCTTAGCGTGGGAAACTGGCTGAGTTCAAATGACTCAGTGAAGCAACCTCAGCCTACAAAAAAGACCAAACCTTGACAGCGTTTGACCAGTGTTGTCAACCCCAATGTGCTGAACTAGTCACTCTTTCCTCTCCGTACAAAACTTGTCCCTAGAATACGCAACCTGAGCTAAACATTAGGCTTATCTTTGGGGACAGGCCCAGTCTAAGTGCAACTATCACTTAGGCTGAAACGGATTTCAGTCTTACAGGTTTCTCCTCCAAACTTCCCAGATTTTCAAGGCCCAGGAGAAATCTTCATTGGTAGTGGTATGACCTGACCGTGAGCATTGCTAGTCCCATACTGCCTCCTGTTTCACTGGCATGAAAAATACCAGCAAATGCTAAGCATTGTCAAAAATATTAGCTCTCCAGGTGAACCAAAGTGAATCAAGCTTTTGCTAGATGATAGCACAAACCAATCAGGAAATTTTACCTTTGGCCCTGTCTACATGGATCTCTGTCCTTCCACACAGAACCTGACCAACAACCAGGACCTGGGAATTCCTAGATACCTTTTCTCAATATGAATTCGGGCTACTCAGGGACCTACCTGGAGGCAGCCAAGTCTGTACCCATTTGGACTATGAACTTGATGTCAAAAACACTGCCTCAAGTGATTCTCAGCAAGAGCCAGGTGCCCAGGTCTCCAAATATGACCTGAAAACCTACACTATTTTGTTGCCAGAGAGTAAAGGGCAAAATGCCAGAGACGCTGAACTCAGAGAAGTGCCTTCAAGGGCTTTTTCCGCTCTCAGAGAGAAAACCTAACCCTGACTGAGAGAACGGCAAGAAAAAAGCAGCTGTAGCTACCACTTGAACCAAGCATGCTGCAAAAAATGTCATATAGGGATTCCACCATCCTTCCCTCTGCTGGCTCGGTGATGGGAGAATGTCCCCAGACCAAAGCCCTGCAGCCCCCCCTCTGGGGACCGTGCCCTGGGTGCCCCCCCTCTCAGCAGTGAGCGTGTCCTGCTGCCTACTCACCTGCCCCCAGGGCAGCAAACCTGGTTCTCATCCAAACCTTTGGATGCAGGCAACAAACTTTGGGGTCTAAATGGGGATTCCTGATTCCAGGATGCTTCCTTCGGTGAATAGGACCTGCAAGGCCCTTTGTTGGGCAGCACGCCAGCGAAGGGCCACGTGTTGCTCCACACCTTCTGTCTGCCTGCACGCGTCCACGCTGCATCACCAGGGAAGGCTGCCCCAAGATATTTATTGCGCTGCAGCGTTGTGCCTCAGTTAAGAGTAAAGCCGTTTTTAGTCACCCGCCGTTGTAACCCAGACCTGATCAGCTCCGATGATGCTGTTGGTTAAGCAGGAGGGATGGCAGGAGCCCTCGGCCACACTGCAGAGCGCATTTACTGCCCCTTTTGCCCTTTTCCTGATGTCACTTTCTCATTATGACATTATACCAAATCACAATGGGGATTAACCACCCCCGTATAAGCTTATTATAGGCTTATGCAGGCTGCTAGAGCTTGGCTTTAGATGGCATTTATTTTAATGAGCCTGGGGCTGATGTCACTACTACACCCATGAGTGTATATCCCCATTAAGCTTCAAAATTAATGCAGAACATAAAATTAAGTTGCTTTATACAGTGTCTATAGAAAGGTGTCAAAATCCGGATGACATACACAGAAAAAAAATGGCTGATGATGCAACGGCAAAATAAAAACGCTGAAGTGGAACTAAGGGAACAATTACAGTCCATAATAAAAAACCACTGCCAAGTGAGTAACACTTGGTGATGATAACTAATTGCATTTACTCTGCACTGCTCACCTGCAGCAATGGATAAGCAAAGGCTTAACTTGCGCACATTAAAACATGCAGTGCAAGCAAAACAACTTACTCTACTTATCAAAATTTGGGAGGAGAGAAAGAGGAATTTTCTTCAAATTATGCAGTTTTGCAGTGCCAAACTGGCTATGTTCAGCTGTGGACTAATAGCAGGGTATTCAAGACTGAAGGTACTCCCAGAGAAAGATGAAATTCAGTATTTCTTCATTTTAACTGACAGCTGAGGCAATGAATATAGGAAAAGCAGCTGAATGCAGGGAGGACCTACTCTAGTCGCCTTTGTAAGAACTAAGCAGTAAGAGACATTAAAAAATTGATTTCTGAGAAATTTGTACTAATACTTTCTTCAACTCACAGACAATTTCATTGGAACTCTCTCACTATTGTTAAACCAAACTGAGGACTTTAACATGGGCAGAGACACAAAAATATGGACTGATAAAGAAGAAAGTTAAACCAGCGCTGAGCGTCTCAGCTCCACTTCTTAATTTCATCACCAAAACACAAGGCTAGGGCCTGCGCTGACTCACAAAATGTGTGAAAAGAGGTTCCTCAGTTGAACATGTCCACAGAAATTCATTAACTCTTTCTGACTCCCAGAGGAGTAGGATCTAAGCCAATATATTCTGCAAGACTTTCCTTTCCAGCTAGTACCTCTGCCTGCACTGACTTTGCCATAGACCCTCCATGATTTTGGTGAATGTGAGTCTGGGAAAAATGTCTAGATTCAGAGAACTAATGGTAGTATTGGGCTCTCTGACTTTTATTCTTTTGGCTTTTTTTTTCTTTTTTTTTTTATTCCAGCTATACCTGCATTTTATGTGACTACAAAGTTTTCAAACAGCTATATCATAACAGTCTGTCGCAAGGGTATTGGGTGTTTCAGTTTGCCAGACCTGTCATAATAAATTAATTACAGGATGTTGCAGAAATGGCTGAGTTCCAGCAGCATCTTGCACAGTTTAATATAGCCCTATTTCCCCATTTCGATGTATTTGTGGTTAGATAAATCCTCAGAAAATTTACAGCTGCTACACACTAGTTTATTATACTCCCTGCCTGTGCAGGCGATATAAGTGCAACAAAAATTTGATGTCTGCTCAGAGCATAGATTTTACTGATACTGCTTTACCGGTGTGGAAACATTTTTCCGCTAAAAGGGGCATCTGCAGTTTCTTCCGAGTATTTGCATTTGAGCATTAGACAGGACTTGTAAACTTGCTTGCCACAGCGAAACATAGTGTGAATTCATCTGGCCTGACACAGTCCTCACAAAAAATCCGGTGGCTAGAGTTTTAGATGAAACACAGAGCTATCATTTTCATTTATGAGCGCAAGCTAGAAAATTTTTTTCCAGTCTTGGAAAATATACAGCTAGCATACCTTAATGAATAAACTACAGCCATGATGTTGCTGCTGAAAGCCTTACTGACTTTGCTGGAGCTTTGAGTAAAGGGGTCTGTTTACTCTGAGCAGCTTGCGGGACCAGGACTCTACGTATATATGTCATCACCAGAAAACAGACCCTTCTGAAGGGGAAGGCAGCAAGCAACTGGCATACAACAGACTGAATAAAGGACAAAACTCTGGCCAAAATCACTGTGAGTAGAGCACATCTACATGTAAGAAAAGGATCCTACGATATTTAATGTCGAAAACAGCAGCTAGATGCTTGGTGTGAAATTCTCATCTCTGCTCTAGCTGTTTTGCGCTGGATGAAGAGGCTGGAGAGGACTGAATCAAGGCAGAGGTGCGTATCGCAACAGACAACAACTATAAAGGTGCCCTCTGAAGACCTGTGCCATAAATTAGGGAACCATAGCTCCAGCTATTCCAACAGCACTGCAAACAATAGATGATATGGACCTTTCCGGGCCGTACCTCAGTTAGAACAGGGATGAGTTATGAGTTACTGGGGAGACGCAGGAAAATATTCCTCATGGGTTCTAAGAGTTCATCCAAAAAGCTCCTGTAAATAGCACAAAACTTAAATGTATTTAGAAGTGAAGTGGTTAAATATCTTAATTTCTAAAGTCTAAAAAACATGACTGAAGCCACCAAAGCTCTGCTGTAACACGCCTTCTCACTATCTTCTGTTCCTTCTTCTTAAGTTCCAATTTCTAATTGCCACATTCATGCAAGTCTCCCCCAGACAGCAGTTTTCTTCTCAAGTTGCTTATTTCCCTCTCTCAGACCTCCTCTCGTTTCTATTCCTTATGTGCAGCAGTTTTGTTCCTAATGCACATACTTTGTACTCCAAGCAATAAAACTCCTTGAACTAACACAGAATGTTTTTACAAGTGCAGGTGTACACCTATAAATTAATTTGTCCAAAACATTCTGGATAGTCATTGGAGAGAACGCTAAGAGAAAAACCCCACAGTACAAACTTGTGCATGAATCTGTCTCGCCTCCCGCCACTATTCAGAAAATACTTCTATCCCCTCCCAATTTCCACATCCATAAAATAGGTTGCACTGCATACATACTAATTTCATATGTGCTAGAAAAGAATCATTAAAAAAACCCACCACTCTTTGTGTTTACCAAACAAGTGTTTTTGCTTTAGTCTGTTCCCGCCTTAAATGAAGTATTTCCTATTCACCTTCGCAATTAGAGCAGAAGGATGTAGTGAATGAAGTGCCTCATTATCAAGTTTGTATCCACGGTCTCCGCAGAATGGCTACCATGCCGGCTATTTTTCATAGCTGTCTGCTTTTGCTTGTAATAGGCCATTGTTAACCCTAAATGATCCTGACATTCAATTCTCCATCAGACAATCGGGTCCAGCCGGCAGATTTAGTTCACTAGTCAACAGAGACTTTCAGTTGTCATGTTCCTCTGTGTTCTCATTAGCCCTTGTTTGACTGTGATCCATCCCCTACCGCCTTTGGAATTAAGTGATGCTACAAATACATTTATTGTGTTTTATGATGTCTGTTCCTCAAGTTACTCTAAGGAAAAAACTACATGCAATCTGATGGCTACTGGGAAACACAGGAAAAATGCGCCATCCCTTCTTTTCTGTTTTGCTAATTTATGCATTGTTCTCGATGTCTCTGCCACATCATAAAATGTAATAGGAACTGTATGTTGTAACCACCCACACAAAACCTAAAAACACCAGAACAATGAAAGCCCTACTATGCTGTTACCACCGGGCAGTTCTAAATATCTAATATTTAGTCTTTTTTAAACAAGGTTTTACCTGCTTTGTTCCAGCAATGAACTTGTATCACCCTCTAAAAACTCTTCAAATAGACTTTTATAACTCTGTACTTTAATTCATGCCCCAGGGAGCAATTTTGCAGGGCACTCATTAGGATACTTATTGCAGTTCTTCAACTAAAAAAAAAAAAAAATAAGGAAAATTTTCAGTAGGCAATCAGAATCCTTCTGGAATTCTTTTCTTTCACTGAAATTTAAGTCCTTTAAATATTTGGACAATTTTCAGCAAATGTACACAATGTTCATTTTAAAGTGATTTTAAAAAATTTAAGTTGCATCAACACAGAAACAAGCAGCATTACATAAAGTTTAATTTAAAAACTTTTTTCGTTGTTTTAAACCATTGCTCTAATCCAAACTGTTTAAAAGTTTTAGCCCTTCTTCCAAGTTTAAAATCTCAAAAGCAATGTCTGAAGAATAATGAATCTACTAACACTAAAGAGAAAAGCAGTTTTTCTTAAAATGAATGTATTGGCCGTATTTCAGAACAAAAGGTAAAACCTTTGCCATTATGCCATGTTAATGATTTGTTAAGATATTTTAGTCTGAAGGTTCTAATTTTAATACTGAAGGATCACTTAGACCTTTTTTTTTTTTTTTAATTTCAGCTTTTTGTTCATTTTCTATTAAATGAATGCAGAAAACTCTAGTACCACAGTGACATGCTATAAAGCAATAGAAGTCTCTGAAGAACCATGTGGTAGGGAGGAAAAAAAAATTATAAAACCAAAACAAAAGCTATTGCAATTACAAGAAAACATAATGAAAAGTTTATTTTCAACTCCCTGCATTTTCATGTTTGGCTCTTATCTGATTCCTTCTGCTTAATTGTTATTTGGAACTGTGCCTTAGAAGACACTACTGCTGCCTCTCCTCTCAATTTGGAAAGTGTGGCAAAGCAGCTCTATTCAGCTTCAGAGCAGTGAACATAATTGGAGCCCTAGTTCGCAAGCATGAAAGGAGGTGCTGTGCCTTTGATTAGAACTACCATCTCTCTGTGGTGTTTATCTGAAGTGTTATTTCTGTCTTCAGTGTCCACAATGCCAAATTAACATCTTACAATGCTTTCCAATGAGCTCCCAGATCTTGGCTACTGCTCAGCTCTCCCTGACGTGGAGCCTGATGTCATGCTCTGCCCTTATTTTAAATGTGATCCAGGACATTTTAAGAAACGTATTTTTCTCTTTTATAAAATCTTTAAATCCCACATGTCACACAGAATAGTGAGTTGGAATATATTGCAAAAGCAGAGACAGAAGAGGCTAGGAGCCTTGCTAGAAGGCTAGTCCCAGGACTAAGATAATTTTACACCACCTCTGACTGGGGAAAGAGACATTAGTAAGCTCCCAGTACACATATGCAAGTCCCATTTAGGGGAGAACTCCGCACACACACTCTAGGCAAAGCAAAGCTAGAACAATTACCAGTGGAACCAAAAAAGACTATTTGCTGCTGTGCTTTACTCAAAAGAAACAAGCTTACAGATTTTTCTGGCTTTAGAACATGTGCAGGGGAGATATTACAATATATAGCAACTAGTCCTCTGCATCTGGGTGCATTTCACACATCAGTGCCCAACATTGTTATTCTCACTTCTTTTTTTAATGGAATCAAGTGCCCTGTCTACTAAATAAGGGCTTTCTAATTTTATGTTATTTATTGCTTCAGAGGGGGAGGAGGAAGAATTTCCTAGCAGAGTAAAAATAAACTGGACATCATCAGCCAGAAAAAATACCAACACTAACTGATAGAAAGTGTTTCCTTTAATATAAACCATAAATTATTTAGCACTGTAGATAATTAGTGAAGTCATTAGTAAAAGTTCACAACATAATACTCCAGTAAAAAAGTAGATTAATGACACTTAAAAGTAAATAAAGACTACAAGTAAAACAAACAACACAGTTGGATATGAAATATTTCATTCAGACAAAAGAAAGTATATTTGGCAAGACTGCCGCCAAAGCAGCCAGGAACTCTGACAAAACTGCAATGCACCTTTATTATGTGCAGAAAACCTCGTTTGAAAAACATGACTACCTGGAATTTGCAACACTTATTTACATTGGTAAGCATGAGTAGTCCCACTGAAGACAGTGTAGCTGCATAGGTAGGTACTCAACAATTCGCTGCAGAGCTGCAAAATGCAGTCCAAATCAATATTTGATGCCAGGAAAATATTTTTAAAAATAAGCTTTTGTTTTCAGGTACACTGTAATGTCAGCATTTCTTTGGAATTTTGCCATTCTCAACACTCCTCTATTTTACTTGCAACACATTTTAAAATGCTAATTTAATAACTTATGCAGTGGTTGGGCTTGTTTTGCTCTACATCACACTTTTTCATGTGATTGTCTGCTCCAAATGGGTTCATCTACAGTCTACAGAAATGCCTGTTAAGCTTAAGTTAAGGTGTAATCAGTTATTAAATTGGTTAACATTGTATTTGTCAGTGGGGTTCTCATGAAATATGAAAGTTGTTTTCAGATTTCACCAGTCCAGTGAGGAGCTGAATATTCAAGTTCCGTTAATTTCATGGAACGCAGGGCAAAAGTCTTCCAAAACAAGTTTACACCTTTGGTAAGTCACAACTGGCGCCATTTTGCGTATTTGAGTATTTTAACTTCTTTGTTCCTTGTTAATCCTAGAAGTGAGATTGTAGTTGCTGCCTTCAACATGTTATACCAAATATCACACCCGTATTTATAATTAAATTATGTTTATACATCACAGCATTCAGACTCAAAGGCAGTATTTGTCTTTCCATTTGTGCTTAAGTATGAGCCTCTCACTGCCCTTTTCTTCTTCTTCAATTCCACCCCACGGGCTGTAGGTTCATTTTCAACACCATTAGCTGTAACTGTTGATACAGGAGTACTGAGACCCATTAAGTTGTGCTGATTTTCTATCTCGTTCTTCTGTATCCGTTTCTTCTTTTTTTTTGCACCTCTAGAGGAAGGTGGATACAAAAAGAGCAAAAGAAACACAAAGTTAGCCCAAATTTAGAGCTTTTTCCATCCACAGCTGATGTGTTAGAGCAATTGTCTGCCTGTCCCCCTTGAGTACAATGCTGAAACAGCTACAAAAAATATCGTTCCACAGCAGAACAAAGACAGAAAAAGACATGAAGACAAAACATGAGACCACTCCACCAGTCTACTTTTCAACATATCATAGCATTGCTTTGAAAAGAACTGCTCATGATCTTATAAATTAGCTAGGCTTGATCAATAGTCAACAGATGTAATTAGAAAATACAAATTACCAGTCTCCTCCTCTCATAAAAGCCATTGCATGTTTTTTTTTTTTTTTTTCTTTCCTAAGCTCAAACACCAAAATACTTGCAATTAAAGAGAGATTCCTGGTTTATTTATTCAACAAGAATAAGACAGGCAGGCAAAGTGCATAAGATTGGTTTTCCACTTTAATTTACCTGAACTATGACAGATTTATAGAATCAGAAATCACTTTAATGTCTATTCATGCTTATCAGACTTCATACAATGCCAAAAGCATCAGTCAAGCTTCTGCATCTTTCCCAGTTAGTGCCTTTAACAAGGAAATCAGACTGGTCTTACAGATGATGTTACACCACTTCCACCATGAATTTCCACTCTTGGCAGAAATTGTAACTTTATCTAACTATAAATATGTAGTAATACTTTGACTGTAACCTTTCAAGGGCAGGTACTGTCTTCATTCAAAATTTGTACTGTGCCTAGCACAAAGAGGTCTTGGTTTGTGACCAGAACTGTTACGTTAAATGCTGCTGAAACACGTGAGTGGATGAATCAAGAATAAAGAATGTAATGAGATGTGTGCAGTTTCCCCAGAAAGGGTGCTGCAAGAGCACTACTGTTGGTGATACTGTCCTAATGTAATCATGTTTTATAGAAGAAAATGTTTACGCATCGGCCTTGTTAATGGACTGATGACTATCTGCCTATCGTTTGAATTTTTTTTTAAAGCTAAATTGTGTATTCATGAATACATTAATTGCTGCAGCTCTAATACTGGAACATCCTGAAGGAAAAAGTTTTGGGAGTTTAAGACCCTCTGTGTTAAGATTCCTGGGAGACTTTGAGAAGTACTGCTGCATGAGGAAACCAGGGTACAAAATCATAATTAATCAGTAATATATAAGTACCAACCTACCAGAGTGTTCAGCTGGGTCTAATGGGTAATCACTTGTAAATTTATGCAAAGAGCACTACCTAGTGTAGCTCAACAAAACTGTACAATGGGAATATATCTAAGGAGATGACTGTACTGACAAATAGTATCTAATCATTAATACTCATAGGGTGAGGCTACTATGCAGATTTTCAGTACAAAGCTACTCAAATTTTAAGTAGTAGTTTTCATCTTTTTATTATTTGAACATCAGATGTGATGATGTATCAAATCTTTGAGATACTTAGATAAAAACCTTAGTTCACTTAGCAACTGTTATGTGGACATTTCTCTATTTCTTCTAGAGTCTGCAGAAGACAGGTTAACTGCTTGGCTAAGATAAAAACTTACTACCATCTTGGATAAAATTTGTTTTCCTATTGTAAACCATATTTTCCACCCAGAAATTCTGAAAGATAGACATGTCATAAGGGCTTGCCATTTACTTTCATCTACAGCAGGTATTGTGGCCATAATGAATACTGTTCTAATACACAAAACAGCAAACATTCATTTGGAGGCTCAAGGAAAGGTACAGTGAGTTATGCAGGTGCTAACAGTTTCACTTCTCCATAATGAAAGCGTGTACTTGGCAATCACATCTCACTTGGTTCTTACAAAGTTTATTTACTGCATAATTCCTTTTATATACTAGCACGTGACATGGATATTCAGCATATTTTCACAGAACACAGGAACGTAATAGCATGTTTTAGGTCGAGCAAGTATTTAAGTACAGATTGGACTGGACCTCAAGTCACGTTGATATAGCTTTTAGTTAAGACCACAAGGCTTGCATGGGTGTCATTTTTTAAGGTTATTTCAAGACACATCAACTGCATGTCACAGCCCCTGCAGGTCATGGTTTCAGGTACAAAGAAGTGAGAATCTTCATGAAATATGCAGCCATGTTTCTGAGATGTTTTATTATCTAATCTATGCTACATAGATAGCCTATAAACAGAAATATGGAACAGTCTTTCAAACTACTGGCATCAGAAATGCCAGAAGATCCTTCTCTCTTCTAGCTCCCAAAATAAGGCAAAAACTTGTAGCCTGTTCTGAAAAAAACACTTGGTATGTGCAGTCATTGCTATAATTACAAAGACAAGTGAATCGCATTTCATTACGTTCTACTTCATGGAAGAGTTTGTCAAGTACATGATTTCAGATTCCAGTTTTACCTCAGGAATAGATATTACTCAGATTTGCATTATGATCTTAAAACATGCAGTAAAAACTGCCCTCTCCATGTCAGACAAAACACGAGCACTGGGGACAAAAGCAGCAAAAATGTAATAAAGCCTAGAATGTCCTGTACATGGAAGGAAAATACAGCACTGTGTAGTACCGACATGTCTATCTCCCTCCTTTTTAAATTAGTTCTCCCCCTGACAAGGTGTAACATGGCATCTTTCGCTACCTCATGGCATCTTTCACTAATGATCAGGTATAAATGGCTCACTACCCTAAAAGCATGTGAATGTGGCTCTGCAACGCTGCTCTTTGCCCAGATGGGACAGCAATGACATGAAGCATGACTTCAGACTGGCATCTCCATGATGCTCCTGCTCCCAATAGTTCTGGAGATGGGAGTGACGCAGACATGTAGGTTTCTTCTCTCACCTTTTTGAAATGTAACTGAAGTGGTTTTGGGGTTCTGTTTCTTCAGCAAGACACTTCAGTGTGACCTCTTCTTAGGACAGCCTTACTTGCCATTGAAATTAGTATTTCACATTTGATATGACTCAAAATTCCTGAATTTGATTAAATAATTTGTGATTCCACATTTTGAATCTGTGGTCCCGCATTCTTCCGTGGATGCCCTGGAAAGGTCACTCAAAATAATTGTTTCCTGAAGTTCTACTAACGGAGTTGAGTCATACCAAATTTTTGATACTGGCTTCTAACAGACTGTATCAACCGTCATAGTAACTGTGCTTTTAAGGCATTTCCTTCCTTAACGTACATCCTATCAGAATAGTTATGCCCAAAATTCAATGCTGAATTCTGCCAATGTGTAGTTATACAGCCCATTCCTCACCATACATGAGGGTTAAACATTCCACTCACAATTTATTTTCAAATCTAGATACAGCTGGAGATAGAAAATGAAGATCTAAAGATAAGTTATAATTAGATAAGTATCTGCATCTACACCATATATGCACAGATTATTTATATGGGTAGGGGACCAGTCTGGAAAACGATCAGTGAAGTAACTTCGCTTAGATGACAGATACCTGTAATGGCAAACACAGTAAGTATTTTCAGATTTATTTTTTGAAGTATAAATAGTTGCAATAGCTAAAGATATTGTGGAAGCTCTTGTTCAAAATGTTGAGATCTTATCTGCTTACAGCTTTCACACAACGAATACATAACATTTTTAAAAAATGCTAGTGTCACAATCAAAGATGCTAGCTTGCATCTTCCCAGTATGTGACAACCTTTTGCAATTTGTATTAGTTAACTTTTAGAAGGTGCAAAAAAAGTTTGGAATTCGTAACAATAAAGCCTAATACATAGCCAAGGGATGCCACACGGCAATCCCATATCCCTGAGTTTTGATTCTCATGTACATTATATCCCTTGCTCTTTTGGGGGGAGAGTGTGTGTGTACGTATATACAAACTTATTTCCTTCACATTTCAGGTGTGAAGCACTTTTTGAATGATTATCCTAAAGCTAACTTCTTGTTTTGCTTGCTGAAACAATATAACCCTTCCAACATTTCTCACAATTTTCTACCAGCAGTTGTAGAAATAACACTGCAAGTTGTTTTAAGCATTTGTTGCTTACTGTGTTGCAGGTGAGTCTCTATCTGTGTCACGCTCTGAGCTACATTTTAGGTCCTTTGACTTACTGATGACTGGTGACCTCTGTAAAAGAAAAACAAAAAAGCAGGAAGGTAAAAAGACGACAGACAATGGGGCCAACACATGTACATAGAAAACCCACCAGCTTCCTGAATAAGGAGAGAATATACCTCATTTGAAAAAGAATGTCTATCAGCCATAAAATGTTAACTCCTATGTGGTTACAAACAAGGAAATAGTACCCTGCTTTAAAAAAACTACTTGCAAATAAAAGACAGTTTTCAGGCATGTGTAGAAATAAGAGGTTATGAATCTGCTTGAAGTAAGCTTAAAATACACATGGTCTGTAAAGAATTATGTTATTTCTGCTACTGCACGAGTAAAGAGAATGCTACAAAGCCATCTTATTTCATAGTTTTAAGAAGAGAAACCTGTCTATTTTTTAACCCTGCAAGTTTCAGTCAAAAGCAGTTCAAATCACTCCAAGTTACTTTCTAATTTGGGGCTAAAAACACCCAACCAACCAAACCTGGAAGAGTTTAAGTAAATTCTCTAATTTCCAGTGTAATTAGTGGTTCTCTAAGCAACTCACTCCCTGTATAAACAAACCTCTTCTAACAAGTCTCATACTTACTGCAAGAATTCCCATAAGGAAATGTGAGTGACCTGTCTGAGTTTACTGTCTTCAGGGACAGATTATTTTCTCTCCCTTCTTCCAGGATGTTCACAAATATCTGGTAACTACCCATGTGGTTTCATTTTCATAGAGGGCAGAAGCCAACATAACTGATAGGCCTTATGTCTCACACAAAATTTGCTTTTCTGGAACCAGGCATACACTACATATCCAGCCAGGAACTTCAGGCCTCCAGAGCACCACAACCGAGGAGAAAAGCTGTGGAAAGCAGTGAAGCACATTGTACGTTCAGACTTAATATCATAATGCTGTCAGTGAAAAACTGTTGTGGATCTCTAGTCCAGGCTGACAGGATAGCTATGTTCTATAAGCGTCCGTTCGGTATGGCATGCATGAAAGGAAAACAGAAGTTATATGCAGGCAGGCATTGCAAGAGTGGGGATTGGTTCCTGTGAAGACCTTGGAAAGCTGGAGAAAGAGTCTCTTTCATGATACTGGAGCCTGAGGCCAGAGAAGGGAGGGAGAAATTAGATCCACTACTTTCCAAAAAATAAGGTTTTTTTCAGGCATTAAGGGAGAAGAATGGGCTTGAAACTAACTCAACCCTCAAAACTTGGGCCACGCTTATGATTTTTTAAGACACCTTCTAGTCTGCCAATTGCTCATTTCATTTTGTGTGACCTCACAGGCAAGGTGTACCATGGTTTGTCCATATTTAACTTAAACAGAGAGAAAATAGAGGGTTGCTTCACAGCACTTCTTTTTACCACTTAAGCATTAGTTTCAGTATTTTAAAATGGAACAAAAATACTTTGTTTTCAGACACTAAACTTATCCATCACAGATTTCAAAGCCCTAATGGGTAAAACTTAACATTCCCCTACCAATTACTATTGTTCAATTTTAGTTTGGGGTAAAGTGAGGCACAGATGAAAATTGTCTTGGCACACAGAAATGAAGACCGTATTGGAACCAGAATCCGTATCTCCCAAACTTCAGTTTTAGGCCTTGAACAGTTTACTTACCTTCTTGAACTCTAAATAGAATTAATTAAAAAACATCTAGTCAATGTTAGGAATTGAATGGCATTTGAACTTTTTTGTCTTGGACCTGCTCCATAGTATTATTTTATTAGTTTAATATTATTTTTCTGCTGACTTAAGAGAAACAGGATCAAGCTCCCATTGACTTATTGAATTCATATAAGCACACTGCCCACAACAACCATGTTCAAACATTAGTCATTAGAATTAGTCTGCTGAAATAACACAGATTGCTTGATTAGTTTAGACAAAAGTCAGCCTATTAGAATATAATAATGTAGCACTGGCGGGGCTAGGAAGAAAAATCTTCTACTTCACACATGAAATCCTTGTTAATACAGTAATAAACTTGAGACTAAGCAAATGGTAAAAGTAAACACGAAAGAAGGAAATACAATGTCACTGACATGAAAATCCAAGGGAGTGCTGTAAAGGGAATGACTCAGAGTAATACTTCCTTCAGCATTCATAACCTTGTGGTTCCTTGCCATACACAATCAAGAATTCACTTAACTTGCAGTCAAACCAAAATCTTTTTCTGAAAATCCTACATGAATAATGTTGAACTAGGTTTTCTACCTTCCTTTTTGAGTAAATATAACAGAATCTTGACATTGTACTAATACAAATATGGACCTTTCAAAAGCAGTTTGGTGGAATCCCTTTAACTGCCACTACAGAAGACTGACTTCTCTTATAAAAAATAGACTAAGGTTTTTAATACTTACAGATATCAAAACACAGAAAATTATCCTTGTTTTACAGTTAGAAGATTAAAGTATCCACTAAATTGTATGATCTGTTTTAGAAAACTACTCATCACATAGGCTTTCATATATTCAAGCGCAGCATTTCAGTATGGGTACCAAGGAAAGAAAAGCACACAATTAGAGACTGTCTTGGAATAGCTGTGTTCACCTAACATGGCAACTAGTGAGAATTCCTAAGGTCTGTAGGGAGAGACTCCCAATTCTCCAGAGTACAGTTCAAGTACGATACCTTTCTTACCTACAATCTCTCAACTATGCAATAAGGCAGGAACTAGATACTAGAACTTTTTGAAGCAGATCTCATTGCTACTACATTCTCTTCCCTGTCCCACATACCTTTGTGTCCCTCAGCCCACTCCTTGAACTACTTGTCCCATCCCAGTGATGTGAGTAAGCAGTAGCAGTACTGAAGGAACAAGTAGGGTCAGTGGTAGACGCAAGAAGGCAGCGCAGGAGCTGCTGCAACAGGGGAAGAAGCAGCAGGAGAAGCACAGCGAATGAGTGAGTGGAGGTTGGGAAAAAAGGCAGGAGGTACGCGCCTAAGGAGGTAGTGGTAACACTTAGACACTGAGAATGCATCAAGGACATGCTAATGAAGGAGCAAGCCACAGAATTCTAGAGTATGAAGGGGCTGAAGAGGCTGTCGATCTTTCCCCGTTTCTAAACCTCTTGACCTCTTGTTATGCATGGACGGATCTCACAGGGAGCTCCAAACAGCTCTGCACTATTGTCACTGTGTCTGTACTAAGATTCAGCAAACTTAGCGTTGTAATAGATACAGTGTTAGCTATTAAATTCATCCCGACTGAAGAGCTTAAATATTAATACAGAATTATTTGGGCTCTGTCTGCTTTAAAGAAAAAAACCCTAATGTGTCAGATAATTATTACGAATATCTTGAACTTGTCTGTTCACAAGAACAAATACTGACACAAAACAAAACATGAGCTCCTTTGTATAGTGCCACTAATGGTGTTCAATTTTGTTGCCATATTCTAATTCTCCACGCTTTGAAAGATACAGCCCACCAGAAGATGAGAACATCAGTTCATATCAACTGTAGAAGTTTAGATTGTCTCAGTTTCTTTTGCTTTGTTTACTATCATAAAAATAAGAAATTGTAATAGAATATATATTTTCCTTTTCTAGAAGACTTGCTTGCTTTACAGCTCATTTGGCCTCAGTTTTTTGATACTTAATATTGTCTCAGTGTTGCCACATAAGAAGCAACTAAGGCAAAACAATTAAATGCTAAATACACAAAAGCATTTCAGTACCTGATCCCTGCTGTAGAATCTACAGCAGTAAGTCAAGCACTAAACCAACCCTGTGCAACTTGTGGAAACAACCATACGTATCAGAACGCACTTCATAGGAAAACCTGGAGCAGAGGGCGTAGGGACAAAATCTCATCCCAAGTCTGCATCTTTGGTATTGCCATGATGTTTCAAGCCATGAAAGTAAATGTGCTTGCTCTGTAGCCTACTCTGCACCGGAGAACTCTCCCATAGAAGCTGTTTCTACAGAACTTGATCTAATTAAGGATTTGTTGGATCACAGACAGCAAGAACGAACATGTCTCTCTGTCTTTTCAGACTAGCCCTTAGGACATTAAACTGCATATTAAGTTTGTATTTTGTTTTCTATTACACAGTCCATGGATAAAAGATTTATAGCAATGTACTTAACTCCCCAGACGCATGTTGATGCCTCTTGTCAAAACTGTTCCAACGAGTCAAGTTTGGAAGAAATGCTGTGATACCACACCACACTCATTTTCTTTCCTGCTATTCTGTACCCCTCCACACATTTCCACATTGAATTAACAACTGGCAGGGAGCTTTGCTAGTGGAATTACCTACATTTCTCTTGCCATGACCTTCCTAGTTAAAATGCAATTCACTTATAATTGCTTTTTTTCCCCTCTCTAGTGTTTTTAAAGAACAAGCCTATCTAAATCAGATTCACCATATAGTAACCCTTATGTCTAACAGTATTAACTGAGCTGTGAGTATCTAGCAGAACCGTGGCTCTGTATACAGAGAGGCTGTATGAAGGCTTCGGTATGAATTTCTCTTTCCTATAAAAAACAGCTAAAGCACTGTAGTGTTTAGGACTAAGCCAACAGTTACTAGCTTCTCCATCCATGAATGCTAGAGCCACAGGCAGAGAGGACTTTGCCTTGTCTAGGCTTTGAAACTGCAAAATCCTGGGCCTGTTCAGGCCTAGGAGAGACCAGCAGGAAATCTGGTGGGTGAAAGCTGTAGTCATGGCTAAACACTGACAAATACTGCATCTCAGAAATCAAATCAACTAGATGACTAATTCAGGGACAGCAAAAGAAAGAGGAGGAAGAGTGGAGATGATACTTCAGACTGAAGCACTATGGTTTAGAACAGCTGTTTTCAGTCTTGAAGTCTTCGCCTCTGGGAATTTATCTGTGGTTAGAGCTTTGCGTTAAAATTTGCATAAAAATAGTTCAATCCTGTTCAGAAAGAAGCTATGAGGACCCAAGGAGAAAACAATGAGAAGTTAGCTTGCTTCTGAGAGCCATCTTAATAATATAAATATCCCTCAATAGTATTTTTGGTTCTGCTTGACCAGTTCAGGGGCTCAGCCTGATTCTTCCTATCTTTAAACAGACCAGTCACTTACAGCAAATGACCATGGATGTCATTTCATCTTTCCTATTTCCCAATAGATATTAATTTGCTTATAAACCAGATGCCTTGCCTTTCAATGACTCAAATGATACTATAAACACAGACGCAAACATTTTTTTGAGACAGAAGACATTAGGAACCACAGAGGTGGTTTTGGAGTTGAAAAAGAAAGAGCTACCAGCTTACAAATAAAGTAGCACCACACATGCTGAAGAGAGGGTAACTCAACTTGAACAGTAAAAAATGCATTTTAAAGGGAAAACAGAGTATCTAAAAATAGGAAACTACAGAACTAAAAAGGTGAAATGTGTTAATGATGGGTAATGTTTAAGGAAAATGGTCTTTTCCTCATAGGTGGTACCCTAGTAATATTTCCCTGAAAAGAAGGATTTCTTCAAGAACAATCACAGTAATTACTATTTCAAAAGTAGGATTTGCAAAGATGTCTCTATTTCATAATGCCTATCGAACAGTTCATGTGGAACACAGCAGCTTTGCTGATTGATTCTAGAAAAACATAGTTTTGTTCAGCCCAGATGTCAATGCCTTTGAAAGAGAGATCTGTAATCATAATAGGCACAAATGAAGCCCAGAATTATAAACTTCACTATAATACATTCTAATTCAACTGAATACCACATTTTTGTGGGTCTGCAACCTCTCTGAACCTTGAAAATGAACACGCTTCATGACGTGTTGAAGGTCTCCAGCTCTATTCAGTGCAAGAGTTCCATTGTATTAATTCTTTAATGTCTCCCTCATTAACATTATCACATCTTCCTAGTCCCTCCTCTTCCTAAAAGAGAATCAGTCACTGAAGTGTTCCCCAATAGCCTGAAAAAAGGCACCATTAAAAGAGAAAATAGAAACAGCACAAACTATAAAATGAAAAATTTGAATGAAACTAATAGAAAAATTTCTAGCTAGTATTTTTGGAAATATCTTTGAGCAAGTTTTCTATGCTTTTTAAATTTTTAGATCTAGTAAATAAATTTTGAGCCCACAAAAACACCCACATTGAAAGAGCTCAAGCCCAGGGGAAAAGTATCAATTGCTTGGCAGGGTAGTTTCAGACAAGCTAGGCTAAGTATTCACAAAGTCTGACAACAACCTACTCTAGGGGGAGAAGAGTGAGAACATGAATTATTTATGTGAACAGTGAAAATCCCAAAAATTTGTTTAAATATACATGGAATCAAGTTTTGATGATCTCTGGGTAGATTATCCAAATTGTGCAACAACAATGTTGTTTTCTTTCCATGTTTATGATTAATATTTTACACCTTAACATGATTTTTCAAGGATAAAGATACTAGAAAGAATATTTTCTTACACTTCTAATGGACGTTCTAAATTACTGTTTTGTTTTTGTCTATTACTACTTCCCACTATTCTCACATAATGTAGGATTGAGTACTTAACATTTAGAATCCAATTAGATGCATTTTATATAGTGATTGGTAGGCCATCTTAAATTATAAAACATATTCACAAGATTTTATAGGCAGCAGAAAATTTCTGACCAAAAAAAAAAGACAGTCTATTGACTCTGAAATGTCTCCAATTTGACAAAATTTTGCAAAGCCCAAATTTTGGTTTCTAATAGAGCCCTATCTAAATTCCTGTCTTTTCTGCCATCAGCTTAATGAACCTGAAAACAGCACATTTACTGGAGCAGCCAGAAGACAAGTCTGTCTCTATTTCTTGGGATTCTTCATCAGTGCAGTGAGAACTTCACTCCATGAAATTTCTATTGGCAGTTTGGATGTATGTTGTAATTAAAGATGATTATGACCTAATTTTGTGGCTCAGGAGTTAAGTAACTCATAAGGCAGGAAAACAATGTTTGCATAAAATTATTATGTTATGAATGCAAAGCTGATGGTAGAAAGCATTTTGAAAGTAGATTCTTTGAACTACAACTTTTTTTTATTATTTGCAAAGATTAATATTGGATCTTGAGTGTTACACCCTCTTCTAATGTTGATGCCATTTTATTCACATCATAAAATTCCATAGATTAACTAGATATGCATTTATAATATCTGCAGTTGGAAAACCATTTTTAATTAGACTATCTGGTATTCTCAATAATTAAAACCATAGTATTCCTCCACGGTTTAGTGCCCTACTTAGTCTTGTAGGGCAGCAAATTCTCACAAATAACTGCTATGATGATTTTCACAGTAATTGTGTTCTTGCATTCTTAACAAAGCTAAATATTTAAGTATTCCTCAGAAAAACCCAGAAAGAACAACAGATATAGCAGACCTGGATATAACTAAGTATTTGGGAAAACATGCTTGTGGCCAAAATCCAAACACAGCCAAAAATTTCAGTTATATTTTCCTGCTTGTGCTAACAACTTAAGCAACAACTTAATTATTTGATAAATATTTTTGGATTTTTTTTTGAAAAAAAGCTTCATTTTCTGTCAAAGCAAAAAAAAAAATCATAGGGTATTAAAAAAATAATGATTTTTCATACTTCCCATGTAAAAGAAATTGGCATTTACTTTCATCAGCTCTAATACTGAAAAAAAAAGAAAGGAATAGGAAGAAAAGTTGCTGTCTCACTGCTGCAACACAGGAACTGCCATAACCGATCAGCCCCCTCAGTGGTCGTCTTAGCAGTTTTGTCTCAGAAGTATCTGGTGTTGCCTAAAGCCAAAGCACTGCAGAACTTTCCTTCATTATGACAAACAGCTGAATGACAATTTGTTTCTTCTATGTAGCACTCTGTAGCTTTCATAAAACCACTGCACTTCAAGGTATCACAAGTCTTACACAGAGATTTGATTCATCATTTGATTCAACTCACTATCTTCTTGGTGATTTATATGGTGCTTATGTAGCTTGAAATAAAAAAAAAATTAAAAAAAAATAAAAATCAACCAGATCTGTGTTTCCCAGTCATTTAGATGCTTTCGGAATCTCAGCCATTACCTCAGCCTAAAATGTGCTATTAAAAAAATTAATCTCTGAGCACCCAAGTTTAAGAGTGTCTTGTAGTAGCTATGTTCTCCAGGCTAACTAAGCATGGCATAAACAAAATTTTCTTCTATCAATATTAGATGTGTTCCATTCCAGTTTAATCTTCCCTGATCTTGTTTAACAGCAGAAGAGAAAAAAAAAAAAAGGAAAAAAAAGAGTGCATCCAATTTACCCCTCTACATCATGTAATTTTATACGCTCTCTTCACTGCTCATTCTTTGCTAGTTTAATCTTGTAAGTATATCCTCTTATACCATTTTTTCCAGGACTTGTAAATGTTTCATTACTTTTTTCTGGACTCTGTATGATTTTGCAGTGCCCTTGGATGCTGTGCAAGATAAAACCCAACATATTTGTTTGGTTTTAGATTGTTACTGTACACCTCATTCATGATGTCTTTTGACTATATACTATACGTCTATGTACTATATAGATTACTACGAAATTCCAACTAATTATTAAATATACAGTCAATGTAATTCAAAGTGCCAATAGAATCAAAGTAAAGAATATTTTGACGAAATATTACTGAGTGTTACTAAAAAGGTGCTACTAGTAACACAAAAGCTATTGTTAGAAAAATATGTTAACCATAGACATTTGAGAAAAAATGAGTGATCAAAACTAATCAAATGTTACTTCTCTCAAAGTTGAATAATAAATACTGGTTGTAAATGTTAGTAACATGTTAGTGCACATAATAGTATTTTGATCCAGTAAATCAACTAGATTTCTACTAGATTAAAACAGAAAAGAAGATGTGGATAAAAATCATCAATTCTTTAATAACAGTAAGCATCTCAGCACTTCTCCCTTTTCTAATCTGGGTATGAGTGAACCTGGGTGAGCATAGCAACATATTCCCTCTGGGATACCTTCCTTGCGTCCAGCAACATAGACAACAGATGAAAGAAATCTTCATGCTTTCCAGTAATGTTGTAATTTTTCCTGTATTTGTTCCAGTCTGCCTTTACAGGAGTATCTGGACGTAATGTACCCTTGTCTTTCTTGGACAATGGCTTGGCTATGAGTGTCTCAGCTACAAAGAGGTAAAAGATACTTCAGATTAATTATTACTACTTGGTGTAGTGATTAATTCCGTTTTTCAAGTATAGTTAGAAACAAAACTCTTAGTAATTTGATTTATAACAGCTGGCTTCAACAACACTGCCAAGTAAGTAATCTGTACTCAATAATTTATTAAATGCTACCTCTCTCTATTCACCTATTAAAAACAAAAGTCACACAAAAAAGGTTAATAGAAGTAGCTTTGAGTGTTTTAACCTTGGACATTGCAATAGATATTATGCAGCAAAGATTAGATAAATCATCTGAAAGAAGAAAAAATTGTAACCAAGCAACACAGCACACATTTTAAGTCTTGCAAATCAGATGCAAAATATTAGACTCAATTTTAGAAAAGTACATGGAAAAGTCAAGTCATTTGAAAGCAATCTGAACAAAAAATCACTTTTAAAGTAGTTAGTACTATTTGACTAAATGAATAGCTGTGGAAAGTACACTTAAGAAGGACACAAACATTTTTGAATAAAAAAAAATCTTAAATTCTAACAGTTATTGAATTAATTTCTATTACTTTTTTTGTTTTTTTGCTTACAAAGTATCCCATGTTTTAAGACAATCATCAGTCTTACTTCACAGAAGGGGAACATAAGCTATGCAAAGTTTCTAATCTCTGTTTGTCTGGAGAAGTGAGAGTCATTTGGCCTACTTTGCACACAGCAGTATCTCTTAAAAATCTGGAAAAAAATAAAATAAAAATCAACGCCCTATTTTTTTCCTTGACTAAAAACTGGCTGTTGTTTCTTTGTTCTGTACACACTGTATTCTCACTGCTAACTAAAATCACAGAAATAGGAATGCTTCTGCATACGATACAGTATGTGATACGTAAACAACAACTTAATGCCATAAGCAATTGCAACCCAATATAAGTATACAGTGGGAGTGGAGAGGTATTACGTGCAGTCAAGACAAACCCCTTTCTCTCCTTTGCTTCTTCATACTGTGAAGTCTTGATAGTCCACCCTCCTGAGCAACCTACAGGATGGGTGTAGTCATTCACGTGTTTAAACAGAAACATCCATTGACAAGTAAGCACGTTTAGATGCAGCATATCTCCTTGTCTGGTAGTAAGGCTTTATGATCCCATAGCATATCTTTAATTAGGATATTATTACATGGACTGAAAAACTCTTGATAGAAAAACATCACAGTTTTTTTGTAAGCAACCTCATAGATAAGGAAATTTCAGGGCAGAAAATTTGAAAAAAAACACCTGTGGGCAGCACGTATTCCAAGAATGACATTCAAGTGCCCGAAAGTATGTTAGGTTTTGACAAACCCATGGTTGGGCTTCTTCAACTGTTATTTACACCAGGAAGCTGTGAGAGATAATTCTGTAAACCCTGGAGTCAACAGGAGATTTGCCACTCATTACAATGGTGCAAAAGTAGGCAGAATATTTAATTGGCACATGATGGAACAGCTGGTTTCACAAGAGACAAACGTTAGACATCAGCTGAAAATCTACCTGCTTGCCTGGAATGAGGCCTACACATAAGAAACTCTTCCAAAAAGTATCAAAAATGAATGCAGTCCACTTGACACACAAGAGACAGACTCCACCGCTACTTATAGAATCCATCCTTCTCAAATTATTACCTTATGTAGTGTTGCAGAACCCTGCTCTGCTTCTGTTGGTCCTTCATGTAGGAGAGGAGCAGAATCTGGTACTAATCCTGAAGGTTGCTCTTCACATTCTTCTGAAAACAGGATCCGTAATTCAACATTACGATAGCCATGAAAGAATTATGAAAGTATCTATTTTATGTGAACAACCATGACATTATGATCTAGCCAGAAACGGGATGTGAACTGAAACAGGTGAAAAATGTTTGGAGCCAAACTTTGTATGACAATTTATCAAAAGTTGCCCATTAACTTTTATTTATATTAGTAAGCTTAGATTTAAATGTAACTTATATACAGGTAATTAAATAAATTAAAAACAATCAAACATTTACACAGCTAAGAACAAAGTCCATACTGACAGCAAGGCAAATGATACTTAAATGTATCATATGCATTTCTTTTGATTCAATAATTAGATGGTCACCAACTGAAATAACAAGTTATATACCAGGGGTTTTTTGCACAGTTGGACAACTGCCTCAAAAATGTTGGGTTTTTTTTGTTGGTTTGATTGTGTTTTTTTTTTAAGAACAACAGGCCATCACTGAAGACTCTTCCTACAGACTGCTCTCTGGCTTATTTTGCAAGGAAGAAAGGAAGGAGAAAATGCACAGGATGTGCAAGGGGAGGACAAAGGTGAAGGGCAGAAGTTAAGCTAACTTCAATTACCATCAAGTTAGCACAGTGTTATGCCCAAGTGGTTTTTTTAGGAAAAAGGCATAAATACTAGACTTCACTTGAAAGACAAAGGGAGGAACTAGAAAATGGGGGAAAACATCTTGAGAAATGTTGGGTTAAAAGATTTCTAAACACCAGTATAACTGATAGTTTGATAGTTTAGGAAGGCAAATGAATTTCTTGTAGCATGCAACCACACACTACATCCACAAGCTAAATACTAACAACTGTCAGGACACTGAGCATCTTTACATCAGCTGACTCAGTAGGATGCTTCCTATATTATTTGTTCAGATTCATTTAGGTTTGTCTGCATTAGTTTAATTGAAACTGTTTTAATGACGAGAACCTGGCAGCAAGTTCAATGCTCAGATAGGAGATTTAACCATTACGCTTCTTTTAAAACTTCATACTGAAATCCACTTATTTGGGAACTGAGCATTTTCCATTACAGTAGGGTGAAAATCAAGAGTTTTTACAGAAGTAACTGGTTAGATCTAACAGAGATTGCTGAAGAAAAACCTAAGATGTCTGTGAAATGCTTTGATGTGTCCTAAAACATTGCCAAGGTAGGGCATGAACCAGGTGGCTGCATGTGAGATGAGGAATCAATGCAGCTGACTGATAATTAAGCCAGTAAGCTGGAATGTTTAACTAAGTGCCGATACCCTCCTCAGTCAGGTATGTCAACTTGCTAAGTGGTTAGCTAACTTTATACGATTTCTGCATCACAGTAAGTCATCATTAAACCATCTGTGTGTCACATAAATTTGTATCTTCAGAACAATAAGCAGTACAGTATGGTAAAATCTTGGACCATCAGTTAAACCCACTCCGGTATACCAGGAAGACAGCAGTAAACTTACTTTCACCAGCCACATAATTAGCTGGAAAGTAGCCTTGCTGTCCATTTGCTAGGCTGCCAAACCACCAGTTATCATTATCTTTGTATAACACTTGGATAATGTCACTGCGATGGATGGTTAGCTCATCTGATCGATGCGCTGTGTAGTCATAAAGAGCCACTACCTAAAAGAGAGATAAGAGCACCACAGCTTTATCACAACCATGCCACAGAGAAAAAAGCGCAACATTCACTTCCTCTTGCAGAAAAGCAGCTGAAACCAAAGCTGCACTTTGGTAAAAGCTGAGGCTGTCTCAAGTTTTGCTAATGGGATCAGGGGTGGTGGGAAAGCAGCAGGAGAGGCAAGATAAAGGACTGTGGGATTGTAGAAATGGTTAAGAACATTCAATTCACTAAGATTAGCTTCAAAACAGCAGCTGTTAGTTTTATAAGCAATTTACTTGTGAAGCAAAAGGAAAAAAAAACCCACTTCATACACTTTCTCAGAATTGTTACACCACCTTCAGATCCCATTCTGCGTGTGCATATGTGTTCGAATAAATACTTCAACAGTATGACAGTTTCACAGAAGAAAAAATTTAGTACAAAAATATCATTGCAAAGTTTTGCTTTGATCACTCCACTTTTTCTTTTTGTTTAGAAATAAGGAATTGCATATACAATTTTATAAATATCTGCCAAAAAAATGGTTATATTCCATTTGACATAATAAATCCATTTGCCAGTGAAATACAGTGCATCTATAATTTTCTCGAAAAAAGGTACTAATAGTCGTCAGCACTATGCATACTACATACAATATGTTAACAGAAGCCTGTTTTCTACCCTGAATATGAAAATATCAAGTATTTCTTATTTATTTCCTATGCCCTATGAACAAAAAATCTGTCCTGATGAATTCTGAGCCAAAAAGACTGAAAACAAGTGAACCGAAAGAATAAGGGAATTGCTCACTTCCCTCATCATAAGTGAAGAGCAAAATTATGACCTATTTTACACAAGGAACACTGCTTCCCTACATATAACCTTTACCTCAGATTCCTCTACAAAATTTTAAGTAAAGAGGTCAGAAACATGGACTGTTAGGAGTGATAGGAGGTTATAGGGGATTGAAGGAGACAGCAAAGTTATTATGAAGATAGGGATTTGGAGAAAAAACTTCCTTTTTTTATTACGCATACATGCATTTTAAATCCTAAGACTGCTGAACCGTGCAGTGCTTTTTATGTTTGTATTTCTATTTTGAGTAAGATCACCTGTGAGTTATGTGTGTAAAAATATAGCCAATGTCACTTGTATTTTCATAATTCCATGTCATCAATTAAACAGATTAAAATCAGTTATGAATGGGAAAAGATGGAAATAATTCTACCATTGTACATTCTATGTGGTAATTTGTAAGCTGGTCAGCATCAAAGACTTAGTATCAGCATAGTTCTCAGTAGATGGGAAATTTATCTAAATATACATTCAGTAATCCTGAACTTCCATAAAGAAGCTAAACAAGGAAATATCCTTCATCATAACTTTCCTCCCTGCATCAGGAAAGCCAAGACGGTAATTACAGGTGATGTTGACAATATAGAAATACGAACTATAGAACAGAACCAAACTAAAACAAACTAATGAGCACCACAGAGAACCAGTACAGAACTGGAAGCTTGCACGATCATGTCCAGTAAGGGGTGCTCTAACAGTGCCCACTTCAGTTAAGTGACAATGGTTTCCTTAGCAACAGTACTATGAAAATCATGAGGTCACTTAAGGTAAAAAAACCAAACCAAAAACCAAAAAACAAAAAAGAATGTAACATTTATTAATTGGCAGCATGAAAAACAATGAAAGGCAGAGCAACAAATACTTCTTTTTGCAGTGTCTTTTGTACAATAGTTCTAGTGTAAATGTTTTGTTTTTTGGAAAAAATTACAAAAATTCAGTAACATGGAAACATTGCCAACAGACAGTTCAAACCAATCAAGCAAGTCCCACTGTCTGTCTCCCAGAAATAAAAAATTAAAATACCACTGTGTCCTGTAATACAACTAGTTTAGCAAGCCTGACAATTTAAATGAAATGTGGAAATTACCATTATATTCTCTGGAGACATATGATCAGAAAATGACCCTAAGGGGATACAGGAAATGCACCTCAGGACCAAAGAAGAATGTAAAACGCTCACAATTATGCCCAAAGCAACGGAATTTCTTCTAGTGTGACAATCAGATATTTGTTAAGTTCTGTCTGGGTCCAAGTTCAAGCAAAAAACCCCAATCTATATTCATCAAAGTTTTACAGAATTATTTTTCAAGAATTAATATAAAACCAGCAGTAATGTGGTTATGAACGTGTTTGTAAGAATTACAAAATCTAGAGTAGCAAAAAACATCCTTGGGATCATACTAAAAAAAAAAGAATGTGCTTTCAAAAGCACAGATACAGCGTAACAGGTATAGAAGATACTGCAAAAAATTACATAATACTTACTGTCTCTTGCCCGAGTGGACAACTGCTTCCTCCTCTCACCCCCAGTGCGGTCAGGCAGTCATCGTTCTAGAAAAAATTATTTTAAAACTTTAATATGAAGCATTTTGATAAACTACCATTTTGAGTGTTTGTATCTACTGTAAAACAATAAGAATCATCTGTAATAAAATGCCTTTTTTCAAAAAGAAAAAGCAGAAGTGCTGTTAAGCAACACTGAGTAATATTGGCTATGTTGATATTTAGAAAAAGATAGTTTTTCAAGTATGTACACTACACTAAAGACAACATGGGGGAAAACAGAGGATTGATGACTATGCAGTCTAAGCTTGTTTGCACTGCAAACACTACAGTTGCTGTTTAAGAAGCTGTTGCAGTGAACTTCACCTCTGAACTAGCATGCAAAAGATGTCACTCTCATATAATGGAGAATTTCAGGTCGGTCTTAATAACCAATACTTTCCATTTCATTCTAATTGTTCTGTCTTTACCACTTACTCTTCAGACTTCCAACAAAGTCAAAGGAATAGCAGGGATATAATGCAATAATTAGGATGTGCCCGTACCTACAACATTTGATTTCTGTCAAACAAAAGAATTCTTCAGTTGAAAGAAGATTTAAAACAGAAAAATTATGAAAATTAGCGGAGGAACAACAAATTAGAACAATGGAAGAGATGGAAGTCCTTTGCTGGTGTTACTTAATTTTTTCCAATGGCCTGTTTTCACAAAGGGGAAACCAGTTTCCCCTAGATTTTGTGTGTGTCAAATGATTCAAACTACAATACAGAATAGAAATATTACACAGCAATTAAAATATTTTAGAAAAGAAGAATCAAATGTGAGCTTTGTGAAGTAAACAAAATTTCCATCCATAACAGATTGCACCACATTATAAACAACATTTAAGTTGGAGAATTTCTATCCAACACACTTCACCTTTTTCATACTTTACAGCCCCTCTTTTTGCATGCGTTTTTAAAACATGTATCTAAAATCTATAGCTCCTTTTATTTTCCGGGTTTTTCCATGAGGGTGATCCAAGGAATATCATTACTGCAATGCTCAGCAGAATAAATGGCATTCTCTAGACCAGGGATTCTTGTCCTCAATGTTGTTTTCCTAACTTAGCTAGGCTTATCCCATATGGGACAGAAATCACTGATTACCCTGAACACAGAGGTTCCATCCGCTCTCCAGATTGTTTCAGTACTGCCACAGTAGTTACAGACACACGCAGTACAAACAGATGAACACAGTATAGAAGTGAACAGTTGCACTCAGTTCTTATCACCTACCAGAGAATCTAAGTGTACCACCTAAAGAGTTCTGAATAAATATGTACATACACAGAGGGGGGAGAAAAAAAAAAGTGTAACTGCTCGATTTGATAAACACATTTTGAACAAAGACTGGTGGAGCTGCAGTTCAGAGGACGTGGCTTGTTCAGTGGTCTACTGGCAGTTCGCACCGCCTTACAGGCTTCAGCTAATTCTCATTTTCCATTTTCAAGGTTAAGAGAACTGTGCAGGCAATGTGCTTAGCCTGTGGGATGGGAGTGCCTCCTGTTGCTCAAAAATGATTCATCAGAATTATTAGCAGTATTATTTAGGTATCTAGTTCAGGTACTCATATTGCCCCATTATTGTGTCTCAATCTGTCTCTCTGTCTTTTTAATAAAGTATTTATGTGCTCTCTAACACTCAACCTAAGAAGAGCTTGAAGAGAGGGAGCTGTTTGGAAATAACAAGCTAAAATCCATGAGTCATCCTGAGACTATGTTGAATGTTCTCAGACACCTAGTTAAACTTTTAAGGCAACAACAATCCGAAGAGTTTCCTCTTAAAGAGATACACTGAGTATGTCACGGGCTGCACACACCCCCTGCCTCCAGTGGGGCAGGGGAATTGCCAGGGCTGCCTACCACAAATGTCGCCGCTCCAAGGCAGCAGAGCCGCCTCTGGCTTGCCATGCCATTTCTCAAATAGTGCCTACTACCAGTAACACTGCAAGTGACACCCAGCAAAAACTACCAGCCTTTCAGTTTAGAAACAGCATTTTTTTTATGTTGCGTCACCAAGATTAAGCCACATTTTCAGGATTCCAAAAAAGTGACAGACATACTGAAGCGTATGAATACATCATTCTTAATACAATATTAATGTTTCCTTTTTTTTAATGCAAGATGGAAACTAGTTAATCCTTTTCTTGCATCGGAACAGACATGGGGCTATAGTCGCGTTCTGAGGAGTTGGTCTTTTTGGGAGGCAGACCATCTGTGAGAAACAGGAACAAAATGCTTGCTGAAAAAGCCTGCCGTGTCACACTGATTTTGGCTGAACAAAGCTGTTAGGAGCTTTCAGCGTAAGGAACACCCTCAGAAGAAGATAAATAGATCCAGCAGTCGATGCAGAGTTCTAGAGCATGGAACATCATGCTGGTTATCCACAATTAACTCACTTAGATAGCCTTGACATTTCTAACAGAAAAGCAAACAAAAAATGTTTTAAGACACTAATACAAAAGAGAGCATTGCAGGTAAGAGTGAACTGATAAGTAAGTTGCCATATCAAGTGTCACCGATTCCTGATAATAGCACTAATTGAAATGTTTATGGCTTTTTAATTAGGCAGTTTCAGTGATTGTGGTAATGGAGGTTTTGCTTTTATTCATGCAGAGGTATAGCGGCCAACAGGATTCGGCCATTAGATAGCATTCATTCCCTCAAGAGAAGCAGCATTGAGTAAGAACAAGCACTATGTTATTACTGCCTTTTCTGTAAAAATTTCAGCATTTCATTCCTACTACTGAACAAATAGATTTCAAATACCACAATACCAAAGTTTAAAGAAAAAAAATATGGAAAAACGTAAAGTCTACCAGTGATTTCATGCGCTTCTTCCTTATATGTAAACAGATTCTTCATTGTAACAGAATAAAATACAGATTAAGTCCCACTTCTAATTAGTCATTAACTCTTAATAACTACAGTTGGAAAATAATCTATTCTAAGATTAACCTTAGGCAGACACTACACACGCCAGGGTGAACCCCAGTGTGTGTGCATACAGGGCCAAAGCCACCCTCCCTCCTTTTCCCGTTAGAATGACAAGACTCAGTGACATGAAGAAGGACAAACATCTATTTCTTGGATGCTGCACAGTGCCACTGCTTCTCTCCACTCCACCTGTTATCTGCCAGAAACTGGGAGAGAAACCGGGAGCGTTACTTGTGCAAACACTCCACTAAAGACACAGGGAATGAGTGTTAAAGCTTTTTTTCTCTGTTCAGTAAGTCTGTGCCTCAGTGTGTGACAGCTTAGGTTCTGAGACTCAACTTTTGGGGGTTTTGTTGTTGTTGTTTAATGGTGTTTTGTGTTTTTTTTAAAGGAGACAAAATAAGAAATGAACTTAAAGTGCTCAAAAAGCACGACTGGCTTAAAAGTGAGGTAATATTTAAAACACGTAAAATTTTTACAGAATCAATCTGAGCTTTTACAGTTGCTCCATTGTTTTTGTTTTTCCTTATAAACCCGAGGGTCAGAAATTTACTTAATCCTCTCCTTCCCTAAGGATGTCATGCAATCTCTCTACCCCAGTAATCGAAGTTTTAAATGAAACGCTAAATAAGATGAGACTTAGCATAAAATAATTGAATATTGTTTGTACTGTCGTATTTCTGTTCTTGTTCTCTGGTGCAATTAATTTTCAACACACTCCTAGCTCAGGACACCTAACTGTACAAATTTAGTCTATGGGGAAACAGAAGTACAAGGACAGTATTAATAGCTAAATTAAAATGATTCTAAAAGTATTAGTTGCTAAGAATAATGGACTCTTCTTAGGTCTTAATTAATCTGTCTGTAGACACTGTAAAGTTACTTCCTTAGGCTTCAGATGACTACAATCCTTATTTGATTACAGCCTTTCCATATTTAATGAGCATGGGAATCTATAATCTGCCTAGAGGAAAAAAACCAAAACTGTGCCAGGCTGCACTTTATTGAAACCTACAGTGTACAAACAGAAAACAGAAATGCAAACACAGCTGCTGCAGTTAAGCCTCCAGAGATTAAAAAAAAGAAAGGAAAAAAAGGGAAAAAAGATGAATTCAGAAGCATGTGAAATACTTGAGCTCCTGAAATTATTCAAAACCTCTTCAACTATTTAGTCATTTGTAAATATACTACTTTGATATAAATTACTCAGTTTACCTGCACTTATAACATATATACTACTGCATTTATAACAGAAAAAATAACAAAAATATTCAAAACCTTAATTTAACCCTCTCAGAAAAAAAATATTTTAAATTTACTATTTAGTATTTTCCAAAACAGTTGATCCTGTAAATGTTTATAGAGCTTGATCTGATGGAGAACACTAAAATACTGATTAAACAATTTATACTTTTTCCTAAAAATTATACATTGATGGCTGAAAAACTGAAAATGTAAAAACAAGAACCATTTAGCCACTAACAAAACAGCAACGTAAAATCATACTTTCAAAACTTCTTGGTGAATCCTATGTATCTTACAAGCCTTCCACAACTCTATTAACAGATTCTGTTAAATAAGCTAGGTCCAAAAAAAACCCTAAACCTACCCAAACCAAAACCCCAAATCCAAACTGTAAAACAGCTATAAATGTTCCAAGTTAATTTATGTCCATTTCTAACATGTCTCTGAAAAATTACAATTAGCATGCAATTAAGACAGAATATTAAATCATGGTATTCTGTCCATGGGTGCAGGAAGATTAACATCTCCAGTACAACCAGCCCAGCTTTCTAGAGCCACACATATGTTCAGTATTCAGAAGCATAACTTGTTCTTCCATCACTAGTCTCTCCATATGTTTTGTGTTTAATCCAAGTTTATCAAATGTAGTTGGAATTAATGGCATGTACAGATTCTGCTGGATTTTTATTATGGTGATCAGGAAACCAGAAATAAAGAAAGGAACAAATATAATTACTAGAAGTGTCCAAACAATATTTAACAGATAAGCAATCAAATAAACAGGATAGCTGTGATTTCACTTGTTACAAAACGGTGAAGTATGAGTAAACAATGAAAAAATGGTGCTGCAAATAGGATTCAGTTTCAAGTTACTGTCCCAGCTTTCTCTCCCTACTTATCAACGCCTGTATTCTTAGTAATAATGAAAAACACAGGACTGTGATTTTAGCTTATTTATTTCTAAACAACATAAAGTAAATAATGAAAAAATCTAAAGCTTTTGATTTGCAGGTATCTGATCTCACTACCAGCTGGCTGCAGCAAAAGCTTATTTGCCCACATAGACAATTTGCTTGAAGATACCTCTTTTGTGAGTAAAGACAGGATGAAAAAAACCCCCTCCCTACAATGAGAACTTGCGAATAATGACATTTTATAGTTAAACATCAATTTTAAAAAAAAATGCAAAGATAGAATTCCTTACCGTCTGTAGTCTACCCAATAGTGTTCGGCTAAGAGGATTTCCTACTGGGCTGAAACACCCTGTGAAAAGAAAAGGCTGTGAATTTTCTGCTTGTTATCCTTTTTCATCGAATAAACCATTTTATTTTAAAATCATTATGTTAGCAGGATATGTTAGACAAAATTCTAATGAAAAGCAGCAGCATCTTTCAGTTACAACTATGCATCCTTCAGTCAGGAACAGTTGGAGGGTTTATTTAACTAACAGACCTGACACAAGGTTAACTAATCCAATATTTCCATTCAAATGATTTGGAGAAATAGCTCAAGCTATGTCCACATGCCACCTCGTGCTCAAAGCTGACACTATTATCTAGGCTGTATTGCTTTTCTCTTCATTGAATTTCTGAGTAATGCATACAAAATTTTCCAACAGAAATGATCACAAAAACTCTCAAAGGAATTACTTCCTTATTTTATCTGAAAGAATAACTATGCCTATTCAGTAGTTCCCTTTGATCATCTGAGTTCCTATCACAACACATCTTGCTGTTTATTTTATTCACTCTCTACATAGTGCATTTGAAAAAGTACTTGTAAATTCTTTTCTTTTCAAACTATTATGTTAACTACTAAGCTTAGGAAAATCCTTTCATCATCTATGGATTTATCTTTTTGTTATTGGTCTCCTCAGCTGTATACTTAAGAAAACATCTTAAAAAGAAAAGATACAAAAATCTGAAAACTGTTGAACATGACAGTGAAAAATGCTACTGCTTCATTGGAGAACAGTTTCTCGAGTATAGAGATGCCGGACAACACAGAGTTAAGCTCACTGGATTTTCTCTGTGAGACCTTAGATTTGAAACAAGTTTTGTTTTCAAAGAGGAATAAGTTCTGAAAACTCATATTATTTGCCACTCCAAAAGCCTACTCTTGAGGAGTCCAGCACCTGAATAAGGACGACATTTCAGATTCAGATTCCCATATACTGGCACAGCTCTACAAGGAAGCTTGCACAACTCCACCTACAGTATACTTTCTAAAGCCTAGTGGTTTTGACTTTCACAGGAAATTTACTCATAAGCGTTTAATCATTAAGATATTTAGATACTTCTAAATATAATAAAAGCTGCAAGCTCAAATAATCATAGTTAAACCACGCTCCTGCAGATCTTCTGTATGTGAATCATTTTTACTTGTGAGAAATCCTAAATAAGTGCAATACTTGATTTTTCAATTTTGTGTATGAATTAAAAATTTTGTGATCTTAATAATTTCAAAAGAGCTTGTATAAATTCTGAAATACTTCATTTTGAAAGGCTTGTTTTGATTTTTACTACTTTTTTCAATCACTTTCAGAAGAGGAAAGAGATGAGAATAGAAAGTGTTTTCTGAATTCAACCCATACTCAAAGATGGCAGACCTGAAGCTTACTTTTTTTCAAATAAGCTATTTGCTAAAACATTTGTTCAGCACTAACATCAAAAGTCAGTGGGGATATTACTCCTATTGTTATCTACATACTCATACAGTTACAAAACAAGCTGCTACAGAGATGACACTACATATGGATGTACTATGGCATACAAGTGTCATTATCAATTCTTTGAATAAAAAAACCCCAACAAACTCAAGACCAATGAAACGTCTGCATGATAAAAAAAAATACTTTTTTCTTTAGACAGCCAAGTATTCTACCATAGGATTTTCCATTTGAGCACTGTAGTGTTGTGCCAGTTCATACAAACCCATTCTAAGATAAAAGCTATATAAAATATATGATGAAAACAATTGCTTGTTTGGAAAAAACCTTCAAACTTCAATTAAAAAAAATTTAATTTGTATTTTTATCACCAATACCATTGACTTTCTTGTTCTAAGGAAAAGATCTGCTACCTCCCAGTACTTCTGGACTGTATGTTTATGTATGCAGGTACTCCTGTGCAGTCTCTACATTTAGCTGCTTGCCAGGTGAAAACTTTATTGTTTAGATGGATATCCCCAATTAAGCCTCAAGAAGGGGCAGTGCAGACCTGTTCTGCTGCAAGTGCAGGAAAGAAACAGATGTGTCTAAGGAGGAATATACTGAATTCTAGCACCTGGTACTGGTTTTGACAGCGTTTTCCGTAACTAGAGCCTTCTTCCAAAACAAGAAGGAAATTCCTATTAATTCGCTTGAGGTATAAACACTAAATAGACTACAGCACACTTGGGTCCAAATATTCTGCGCTCCACAGAGTCAATGCTCTTTGTTCATACTGATCATGCCTATAGGTTACCACAAACTAGTCTTTAGTGTTATCTGTTAGCTGTTTTCAGTTATCAAGCATTTGTTTAGTAGCTCCCACTTTTACAAGTCATATTAAAAAAAAAAAAATCCAAAACCAACCTGTTCTAATCTTCCTCATTCACAAGACAAGGTTCATTCAGCAAGCAAGAGAACATCCATCCCTTCTTTCTCAAATGATGCAGTAGATTTTAAAAGCAATTTTACACAGCTATTGGCTTGACGTGGTTCCATGCTTCATGAAGCATGTAAACGACACCCAGCAGGTGTGACTAACAGCCTCTGCAGTGCTGCCTTTGGTTGTCTCTGATCCAGGCTGTACAAACTTTTCAACTACTATAGTGAGGTATTGAAACTGAGGTCAGGATTGCAGAAGGACATTTCCACTTCATCCAAAAATTAACTTTACAGGACACCATGACCTGTTGGGACTCACTTAGCCTGAGTGTATTATATAAAGGTCATTAAATTGCTTGTAAGGTCAAACCTGAAAAAACCAACACCCGGGTTACTCTAGACTGTCTTATCTTAAGGATACTTCACAATCACTAATAGAGGAGCATTTTTATTGGTTCAGAGGGTTTACTTGAACTCTCCAACAATCTTCTTCCTTAACAGCATTTGCTGTCTTCACCTTCAAAGCCCTGTATGTCTTGAGAAGCTAATCCTCTGTATGAAAGTATTAACATTTGAATTATCGTATTACCTATTATTCGGCATTGATTCTTCAGTGGTTTCCTTTATATGGAGTTATTTCTAGAAGAACCTACTGCTAATGTCTGAATGCAATGTTAGATGTCTCAAAACGATAGATGCTATTGCTTTTTCTCAGATGACCAGAATTTTCACATTGACGCAATTTAACAGCAGGACAGCTCTTCTTTATGGTCCACATAATCCTCTCGCTACAATTGTTTTTAAGCATGTGCAGAATTTAGGCAAATGCCTGCCAAGGAGTTGGTACCTTTGGAAAAACATTGTAGCTGTCTGCCTTGAGAGGGAGTCTGAAACTGCATTAGTTTCCTGTACAATTAGAACAGTGAACTGAAAGTCTATCCTTAGTTCCCCTGGGTCACTTTTGGCAATATATTCTCTGCCAGTGTAACTGCAACTAAAGAGAAAAGCCGACGACAGAAACCAAGTAATTGCCCTCTTGTCCAAAACACATCTGTACTACCAGGTTCCCAGTTTTATTGCGTGCTCTCACTGAAAAACTACCCTCTGCTCTAGATAGGCACATTAGTGTGAATTGATCAAATTGTAAATAGTTGGGCTGAAACACACAGGAAGTAGATGAGTTCACTTCCAAACAGATTAGACTTACACAGAAATTTATATAACAGCAACACTGCCCCAAAACAGCACCTGCAATAATTAAAACCACTTCCTATTTAATAACAGCATCTTTAACTATTATATCTGTTTTAAATTAATAGCAAAAGAGCCGGAACAGGGGGGAAAAAAGTCCTTCTAGGGAGTCAAATAATTGCGCTATTATTCTACTGAAGTGTCTACAATCACCTAATATTAAACATTTATGTGAAAATTTCCTCTTCATAGAGACTGAGAGAACATTCATTACAGAATGTATGTTTTAATTAACTTCTCAAAAGAAGGCTTTTTCTCCCTTTGTGAAATGCTCTTGACAAATTAATTCTGTTAATTTATAAAGGTATATGTGCATCATAAATCTCCAAGGATTCCAGTCTCCTGGAATCTACAATTAATGAAATTATCCAAAAGTTTATCCTGAAAAATCCTCAGAAAAAACACAGAACACCAATGAACAAATAACCAAGGAAGTTGAAAAAAGTTAATATTCAGACATTCTGTGATGAACCCCTCTAAAGCATACAGAGAGAAAAAAAAAACCTTACCTATTCCAGTTCCACATTATTCTATTTTTAGTTTTTAAGTTTTTACTAATTATTAATGTCTAGAAAAACCCCACAAACAAATCATGAAAACATGAAAATAAACCATGCCTCTAAGACGTGGTATTTCTTACTGCAGACATTCTTCTTACAACTTATATTGTGGCCTCTTGCAACATGGCATAGTTAAATACAGCCAAATAAACAACAAACACTGGGAGAAAAAAGTCAACTCAGATATGAGATGAATATGTGTGTATCAGCTCAACCCTTTTCCTACTGATTTTCTGTGGTTTTAAAACTGTTCCCAGTAAACAGAATTATGTTTTCAGCACAGTCACCTATTCAAAAGTATGAACTTTGTGACCAAAAGATCTTTTGGTATGCAGTATAATCTCTACTTTAGCCTTCAAAGGAAATTTTTGATTTTTTTTTAAAAGTAAAAGCTTTTTTGTTTTTTTTTTAAATAAACTGATTTTAGTTTTTTTAAAAGTAAAAGTTTTCAGAGCAGTATTACTCAGTTCTTTCTGTAATTTTACTTTTCAAGCTAAGTATAATATAAGAGAAAGAAGATAATTTTCTAATGATCTAAATATATATTAATCTTCCTTCAAAGGCTTTATCCTCACAACAATCATGCTTTAATAAATCAAACAGAATTCATTAAATAAAAAGATTGTTTATACATTGGATAAGAACCTGTTTTCCATTACTTAAACACAGGATCACAAATACTTTCAAAACCCATCGCGAACATTTTCAGATGCAGTTCACATAAAATTAAAGGAATGGATGCATCCACTTAACACAAGCGTACCTTTTTGTTTTACCAGCAAAACAGATGTTTTACTAACCCAGTGCTGTAGGTGAAAACCCACTTCAAATTCTGTTCTACATAACTTAGTCTAGCACCTATGATTTTGAACATATTCAGGATTAAGCAGGAGAATGGATAGGACCAAAGTGTATTGAAAACTGTTTCAATGAACTTTAATCTGCATCATAGTTTTTAAAAATACTTTGGAACACATTTGGCTGAAGGTAGAGCAAGAATACTACATTCAAAAGCAGTTCAAAGTGAGACAAGGAACAGAGTATTTTTAGTATTCTTTCTAAAATAGCGTTCTCTTTGTAGCTAATACGAAGCCAAAGGAAATGGTTAATTCTCTTGAGAGCTCGTATCTTGCAGGCCACTTAAAATGTATATTCTCAAAATAGATGGTTCTCACATGCTATGTTTAAGTGTATACACAAAAGTGCTGTAATGGCCTCACTACTGAATGCAAAGGACTTCTACAAACACCCATAAGATTCTTGCAATGTATTCTGCGCTGATAGAAGTCTACTCAACATCAGGTGAGCCCATGCTGTTGCTAGCCCTCTCCTTGTCTTTTCCCCCATTTTTTCTTCTATCTGAGCATCTGGAAAAGACTAAACTACCTCCTTAATGTCGTTCTCATTTTCTAAGTGGGATTCCAATTTGTTAACTTAAATCTATCCACTTAAAATCAAAACACAAAATCTATAGGACAAATAAAATCCCTCTTTGTTTACTGTGTTACTTTCTGTAAGTTATATAAACTTCTGTTAATTTATTTTACCAGTTGGATACGAGAGCTGTTTTTATGCTATATACATTTAAAAAAAAATAAATAAATGAGAGAAGCCTTAGCTCTACTGCTGCCAGACGTCACTCCTCCAGTCAGTGCAGAGAATGATCTAGATGGCAATGACAAACCAAACCAAAACAAAAAAACAATACCCCTACACACAATTAAGCCAAAACAGAGCTGTGCTGATAGGTGGAAAAGCGTAACTTCTTTTTGCTTCCTTTCCCGATTCCCATTAATACAATGAAAACTTGTAAACTAACAAAATAAAACAAACTTGGGAACTTAGGTCAACAGATCAGGCTGCGGTTGCCACGCACAATACTATATTATATTATAGAGAAAAGTCTGCACAGAAGGATAAGCTTTCAATAAAAAGTATGCAATATTTACCTTTTTAACCAATTGTTTAGTAAATGCTGGTATTAAAAACAGTTATCTAGAAAAGTAACTCTAGGGAGTTATACAATTCAGTATCATGCAGTTCCACGCATATTGCTGCAGCTTCTTTCACACCAGCACCCGATCAACTCCAGGTATTAGGAGAACCCTGGCTTCTCAAACCGTGAGTCAGTCACAGCCTTCCTAAACTGAGAAAGACAACTGGTCTAGTGTGCTTAAACACAGTAACTTTCTTATCCAAGGACTGGCACAGTTATCTCTAGCTACTGCATCTGGTTGTCTCTGATTCCCCAGCCCAAATGACCAAGCAGGCCCTTGCAGCAGAGCTAAGTGAAGGCTGGAGCAATGGAATGGAGCAAGGCTTGAATTCACACCTGTAGATCCACAGAGAGATACCTTCGCTGTAACGTCACCTAATTCCAATCCTCATATAAGAGATCGCAGAATCAGACAGCACTAACACAAAAAAAACACTATGCTTCTGGCAATGCCATATCCCACAACGTAATTATATCTATGATCAGCCAAAAGAATGTATAGAGATACTCATTCAAGGTTAGCCATCATTTTCATTCCTGGTTCAAGGTGTACAAGGGCAGAAACTCTGAATCTTAGACTAGTCCTCCAGAAGAAACTATGGAGAGAGTCTGTCACTGACTTTGAGGAGAGTACTCTTTCACATGAATACATTTATCCTGTACTTAGGCACAATGAACAGGCAGAATTTGGCCCCTATTTACAGAAGGTATAATGAAGTAAAAACTATTGCATCACAAAAACAATTAAAAAATCCAACTTTTTAATTAGAGATTAAAATCAATTTAGCAGCCTACACACCCACCTAATTATTTCTGAGTAATCTTATCATCATCTTACATTTTTCTTGCAAATGTTAAGTTTCTACAGTACCATATATAAACAATGCAAGTAGTAGCACGTGTCCCAAGCATTCTTTTGAAGTAAAGAACATTTACTGAATTCATGCTAATCAGGAACGTGCTCATTTATGACAACCTCTAATGTTACATCATAATGGCAGTAGATACAACTGAAAATGAGCAGGGGTTATAGTATCCAGTTGTTTCTTTCTACATGGTAGAGAACAGAAAGTGACTTTACAGCAAACATCAATAAACCTGCACAGATATCATCAGCATTCTGAAATCAGATTGGCAATATTATTTACAAGTTTTAGATAGCAGATAAAAAAAGATGTAAGGAAAATGCAGTCTATGACACACACTTTGTATTAATAAGCTATTTTTCTTCTAGTGCTGCAGATATCCTGAGAAAGTCATTCTTAGTTATTTTGCTAAGCTCACCAGGACTATTTAAAAGCAAACAAACTAAATTAAATTTGAAAAGAAACTTATTTTGTATTGTATTAAATAAAGCTTGTGGTGTTACCCTATTGAAAAATACTTCATAAAATATAGAAACTGCAGTCCCTTAGAGTTGTGGATGCCCAACACTGAAATAACCTTCACTTTTGGGTTTGTTGATTTTTCAGTTTTTACTTCTGCATTAGCTTACCCTCCCCTGAATCAGAGGAAACTGAGCTCTTAAGCAGGATTTATGCTTATCTGTTTCCTAAAAATATTGAGTGCAGTTAAATTCTGTTTATTAATACAGTTAATTTCTACATAATACAGCTAAACAGAACTTAATTCTATCTGTAACTCCTGAAGTCTAGTATCTACTGATTTCAGGAGGTCTACTCATGTCTTTAAAAACCATACTTGACTAAGGAGAAAAAGACAAAGAATGAAAATTATGCAAGGAAGGAAAACAAAGTAATTTACTTTGCACGGTTCCTCCCACAACTGAAATTCAGCAATGGCTGGTTACCCACAGTTAACTTAAACCAAATTAGCCTCTTGCTCTACAAACAGAAAGCTGTAAGTTTGAAAATATGCTTAGAATACCACAAATATTTTTCAAAATCAGCTATTAACACTTTTGCAATGCAAAGTCTTCTCAGCTAAGAAAAAAATAGCCAGTTACTGTATGAACTACTGAGTTTCTATATTACCCAGTAGCCTCACAATGTCAAATCAAGTCTTGACCAAAAAAAAAAAAAAAAAAATCTTGTAACTGCTTGAAGAACACGTGCAGCATTTTTCTAACATTTGCATCCAAGGGAAAATAGTATCAGCAACATCATATGCAATATGCTGGAAAAAATAAGTTAGCTTGGTATTTCTGGTCTTTATCACAACCAGAATAGCCACTAGTAGTTTGTAACTAGCCTACTTTCTCCATTAAATTAGCACTTTCAGCCAGTACTGAATATTAATTTTAAGAAAATGTTACCAGAAAATTCCATGACATTGCCAAAGAATTCGTACATTATTAAACCCGAAAAATACAGGACCATTGGCAGACACTAAATTAGGAAATTATTACATAAGAATTTTTATATGGTCTAAAATCAAAGAAGTAAGAAAAAAAGTTCATAGCAGATACACTTATTATATTTTCAGAAATAGAAGGCTACATCTTTAAAATATATTCCCAAGTTTATTTTCCATTTGAAGTTCAGAAACTAGATTGGTCAGATATTTCATGAGAATGTGTGTGGTGAAACTGACCTACCACATCTGAGTTTTTGTGCATGCACACTTTCCAGTTTTCAGACGATTTATGAACAAACTACCCTAAGAAGAGTTTTTCTACATATCAGTGATTAGAACATGTATGAATAAGTAAGTCCCTTCTAATTTGTTTCCAACTGTAAATGGAAGTAAAATGATGGCCTGTAGCAACTTTGGTAACAAAAGTCTGAATACACCTCTTTGTAAATAATACATGGCAAAATCCTTGAGACTAATATTAGTATCATCCATTACGGAGGAAAATATACTGAAAAGTTAAGTCCAACGTTGAAGTGACACATTGCAGATCCAGTTGCACACAGATTTCAATGATGTTGATTTTCCAATTTCCTTCACTTACAAGGTCCGCAAAGTTTTCTAGAATGCAATAGCAACCTGCTACTACTTTTATGGTAGTGGATTTTTAGAATGCTTTTTAGAAAGCATCGCTATTGCTATACTCTCAGCCTTCAGCCACCATGCAAGTACTCTAGCAGAAGTTACACTGGTTATACAAATATGTGGATACCAAATGTTATGCTACTTTGGAGAAACTAAAAACAATGACTTGGCCATTAAGGGCCACCTCCTAGTACAGGAGAACCTGGTAGAAAGCTTGAATTATCACTTGGCAAAGAGCTGAAAAGCAGTCTGTTCTAGACAGATTTTTTTTCTTGGTTCTTAGGTAGAGGATATGCAAAAAATAATCATGGGAAGGAAACTGTTTGCAAAGAACATCATTAGGAGGCAATACTCCCTTTCATTTACAAAGTGGCACCTGATCTGAGGAGAGGTAAAAGACAGAAAACCAAGACAGGCAGGTTGATAAAGAGGAACTGTGCCCAACTTTGGGCTAAGACCACATTTCCAGAACTCTGGATATCCTGGAGAGAACAGACTTCTCTCCAAGGTTCAATCAGCAACCCAAGTCACTGCAAATGGTATTATAAGAAAGTAAGAGTTTACACTATCTCAGCGTCAAGCCAACAAGTAAAAGTTACAGTCCTATCCAGCAAATTTGTGTCTTACTTGTATAAGAATTTTACAAACAAGTATTTGCACAGCAAGTCTAAAGATGTAAACAAAAACATTAATGAAAATTAAATTCCGAATGAATACAGAGATACTATTTCACTAAATATTTTCTATAGTATCATGAAATACAATTTGATTAAGTAGCTAATATAATAACATGAGAGCTTTTTTTCACATCATCACACAGGTAGTGCCAAACTGATAAAAACTGCAGTATTTTAACATATAAGCTTAATTACATCACCTATCCTGTCTGGTTTGACTAACAGCAGCAGCTAAAATTGCTACTGACTATGCTCATACTGCATCTCCAATAACCTAAAATCCACACGAAAGCAGCAACTGCAAAGTTTTCATACTCAGCAGTAAGAGAAAGGGCATTATTGAGGTCTGAATATTCAAGGACAGGAAATTCTTCTCCATAGCTTATTATGAAAGTAACCCATTTCTATACATTATGCATTGTGAAAGACATTTAGGTTTCTTTAAAACTGACTTAATCACTAACTGCTACACAAACATTTGTTTCTTCAAACAGACCAAGCAACTGTACAGAACACAGAAAACTGCCTAGTAACACTCTAGGAGTTTGAGACTCTCAAAGCATATGCCTTAATAGCCTTGTTCACATAAAAGCACACAGTTTGTTACATCTTCCTAGACGGTTTTTGCACATTTGCATGTGCCAAAGTATTAACTCAAGCACTGGTGATACAGACAACCCTGGACACACCTTGTTCTCTTTGTGGGATTCCTGGAATTTACCCTGAAAATAATTTGTTTTGGTAAGAAAAACTGATTTGCAGGAAGATTCTTAATTCAAGCCACAATTTCAATTGCTGAAGATCCGTTACACGTACGAGTAGTCAAAAAAAGATGGAACTGTCCTTTATGCTCTTTAGTACAAGGAAAACAACTGTAAAGCACTGTTATCAAGGTATGCATAATATCTCACAGCTGTATATTAAGTAGGCACTGCACTCCAGATTTTCCAAATAACAGCAGCACAATTATCTTTCTTCTCCTGCTGGTTCTGTTTTTTTATACAGAAGCAGCCAAATCTGAAGCAAATATATTTGGGCTGAACATATTGTTAGATTGAACTGCTGGACATGAAAGATAAAAAGTTACTACTAATTAATATATAGTTCAAAACACAAGTTCTGAATATATTCCCAAAATAAAAAATTCCAAGAGTGTGACTTGGAGTCCTTAAAGGAGATAAATACCAACTCAGTTTTAGCTTGTACCTGGCTCACAGGAGAAGTTCTTCAACTAGCAATGTGCACCACACAGGATTATGAAGAACTCCGTTACACTGAACAAGTAGAGGAGGTGACAGACATCACTGATACTTCCTCTGAATCAAGACAGCCTAAAAAAGCCCCAAACTTCAAGGACAAGACCTTCCTTTTTTATTAGAGTGGTGAACTCTGCTTAAATATGGTTATCTAAAAATGAAAATTCAAAGATGCAAGGAGTAGGAAAACAGAGCCTATTTATGATCTTCACCTGAAAACAGCAGAAAATATGACATCTTACAAAACGAATCTCAGAAGTTACAGTCCTTGCTAGAAAAACAAACAAAAAAAAAGCTAGGGGCATCGCTTCTTATGCTCTACTGCTCGATAGTGACAACCAGAAGTTTGGCGAAAGAATTCTCAGAATATTTTCTGCTACTAGGCAATTTATCACACCAAAAGATGTTCAACATATATTATTCAGTAAGCTCTAATTTTCTGTGTTTTAGTCTTTGGCATATTAGCTGCAGCAGTCTGCTTCCTTTGACCAGTCAGGGTCTGAATGGATTCCAGAAAGACCTGTATCAACATACGTCACTGCACCACCCTTCAGCTAATCTGGAAAAAAACCCCACCAATCAATGAGGCAACATAAACTAGCATAGACAGCTGAAGTAGAGACAGCGGCCCTCTATTTAAAACAGGATATATTGACATGATAGGAAAAGGGGATGTGATATCTAGAAACATATGGGGATGCAATATGCTGGAATCAATCTTCAGATGAGATACACAGTTTCAAGTAGTATCTATTATACAGTCTGAGTAAGACTCTCCTGCAGAAGGACTGCCTGGCATGCCCGAGTAAAGCCTGGGGTCAGGTGAGCAGGAAATTTGGCTATGTGTCATTCGGATCTTTTTTCTCTGGATGAGGAAGTAAAAACTGAAGAGACTGAGCCCTACTGCTGAGGGGAAAAGATGAGGAAGCCACCTGTGCAATCTGTTCCTTCACTGGAGCGTGCCATAAGGTTGCAGAAAACACCCAAATAAAACTCTACTCCTGAAAAACTTGTAAGGCAATTCTACCACTGCATTTGAAGACAGCAAGCAACGAGTCACTGTTCCTTGCACCTCCAGTGAGCAAGAAAGCAAGCTAAGTGAGGAGGCAGGCTCCAGCGAAGCTCTCGTATAATCTAGATCAAAGCAAGACGTTGAGGCCAGCTCTGTAAATAATACCGAGTCACTAGGTTGTGTGACAAGAGCAATGTGTAAGTTACACACCCACAGAGGCCTTGCCTTCACTTCTCTGTACATGCCTTCAGCTTTCTTAACGCTTTCCCAAGCCACCATCCTCTATCATCAGTTTCTATAGGACCAACACCATCAGTATTAAGCTACACTGGTACCACAGTCTATTGCAGAGCATAATATGGACCACAGATACCCAAAGTTAATTTAAAAGGTGTTATATTAGTAGAATGAATCATGTGAGGGAAGCTTGCTCTCACTGAACTTGGTGCTTCAGCAACAAGGGTAACAGCAGCTGCATTTGAATCCATGAAAGTTTAGAGTTTTATCTGTGTGAAACAACTATCTACAAAATTAGCAAGGGGTTTTTGAAATAGTTGAAGAAGTATGTATGTATACCAAAAAAGGATGGATAACGTATCTTAAAAATACAGATTTTTTTTTTATTTTTATTTTTTTTAAAATCTAGTTGGTTTTTACTCATTTGTCAAAACCAGGTATGAAGTCAAAGGACCTACGTCTCGTCTTGGGAGAGGGAGATGCCTCCTCCCTGTGCACCATGGCTGCTACTGGGTCTTTTGCACAGTCCTCCCAGCTCCTCTGGAAATGATAGGAACAGAAGGATTGGAGCAAAACAAGGAGGGATCAATTTGCTCATCTTATTCACTCATGGTTATTGCTGTACAGACAGCATCCCTGCTGAGCCGAACTTTCTGCTGGACAGAGAATTGATACTTTACTGCAGAGTCCTTGGGCAGAAGAACTGTTTCTGCCTCTGAAACCAGCTAGAACTGCATTTAAGCATGCTCTTTGTCAACACTTGCTGTCTTGTGGCTCAATAGCTCAAACATTACAGACAACCTCTATCTGAAAGTACAGACAAGCTCAGACTGAAAACAGTTAACAGGACCTCTCTACTTAGGAATTAATTAGATTTGCTTGTTTTAGGATCCACATAATTGAGAAAGTAAGGGCACACTCAGGCCAAATCACTCTTGGCAGAGTCTTTCCACAGTACTACGTCACACCCTGATTTTGCAATCTACATCCACTGCTGCCAAACAGAGAGTAATGCTTCATTTAATCCACACCCTTGTATAATTTGGCTGAGAGTACTTCCTTTACCCTGAAGGCACAGCAGTAATTACCTTAACATACACCAATTTCAAGTAAATATAAATGGTGTTCTTTTGATAAAGTTTTTGGAATCTTCAAAGATTGCTGTTATTGTGCTCTGTATTCAGTGTAATTTTTAGTGAAATATTTTAATTAACTCGCCTAGAAGAAACATGAAAAAGAACATATAATAAAGGAACATGTGTATCTTTGATCTCAGTATAAACAATTCTAGCAAGTTTAACTAGAAAACACAAACTCTTCTGACATTTATAACATCTTATCAATCAGATAGAGGAAACTGGATAACCAACCTTTTAAAACAGAAGAACTAGATTGTCATTAATGTTAATGGTTTTGTCTCTATGTCTTTACTATTCTGTTGGAACATTTTTGTGGTTAGATGAATGTATTTATACACCTTTTGTTTTCAAATTAAAAATTCGTTTTTACTATTCATTTTATAACTGTAAACACTCAGCTCTTCTACTTTAAAACAAGGTCCTGTATACGTGTCTTGAGCCAAAACATTGGTTACTGATGTTGGTGGCACAGTAGGGCCACAGAGCTCTGAGGAGGTTCTTTCACCTGCAGAATTGACTGAGCTGCTTATAAGCCATGGTGAGGGCACAGCTGTGTTCTTGTACTCTTAATTTTTATTTCCTGCCAAAGTCAGCTGCAAGGTGGAACATCCCACAGGTGGCTCTAGTGACTGAGCAGAAGGAATAAGATCAGGGAAATACATGCAAAGGTTAGGCGCAGGTGACAACGGAGCCTTTGTAATCTATCTGCACTGCAGAAACTGAGACACAGTATTGCAGTGCCTTCCTTTCAAAATGTAAATAGTACAGCAAAATAGATTACAAAAGAACCGGAAAGGTGTAAAAAAAAAAAATTAAAATCTTGTTATGCATGTTTCTGTAGTTTTAAAAGAAAAATACCTTCGAGAAAAATATTTTTAAGTTGAATTTTCCAGTTCTTCTATTTTGCTATGAGCAAATAATAATAAAAAAGTTTTATTTTCTTTCTCCCTTCTCTCTTATACTGTTCCCCTAAATAAAAGTGAGACATGAATATCCTAAAATGAATGATCATTTTCCCCAGGGGAGTTCCCATTCAAATTAACACACAGACATATATAAAAAACATTTTAGACTTAATGTTCTTCTGCTTTTGGTAAAAATATTTTTACCTAATTTCAGTGTAGTTAAGTCAGTTCACACCTGCTGAATATCTGTTCTGTGGTGTTTAGCTGGTACTTTATCTCTACTCAGTTTTCTTACCCTCTTTTGAAAAACAGAGAAAAATTACAGTAATTGGATATAAAACAATCCATTATCATAATTTCTCTATGACTATGCAGTACTTTATAGTTAAAATAAAGCCTTGTAATGAATGTAAAGGTATTCTCGTTGGTTAATAGAAAACAAAAAACTACTAAAATCATTTTGCACAGGCCTCAACGTCACTTCATTATTTTCTTAATTATTATCACAAAAAAAAGCCCAGCAGACTCACTGCTACTACTGACTTTGAAAGACTGTCTTTGTGAGTTTATTAAACGTTACCTACTTTCCTTTTGTAAGCATTCTCATACATAAAAGTAATGAAAATTAGTTTCCATCACCACCTATTCCTCCTAGCAGCTTGTATTACACTCAAACCACTTTCAACTAATAGTGTGGGTACTGAACCACTTTTAGGTACGTATTTGGTACTCTTCACCACAATACGCTCCTGCCCCAATTTTAAGAAAATGTGGGGCTAAAAAGAAATATGTCAAAGTGACTTAGGCATTATGGCAAATTTCCATAGCTCTGATCTGTGCAGCCCTGGAGGCTTAATTGCTTTCCCCGTAACAGCAAATCTAAATGAAGCTGTTGGGTGAGCTAATGAGGCAACACACATTATGGTTTAACAGGGAATGGATATATCCAGAGTCTTTCAAGACAAAATTGAGAGTTCTTTTCTTATCTTTATCTTCCCCACAAGAACTCTTTTACACACACTAAAGCTATTTCCCTCTAAAAATGAATATGAAGAGATTCCACTCCTATTTTAAAACTTCATAAAATACAGCATTTACAGTAGTATGTTAGAATAACAAAAATAAATAATGTAGGTATTCAGTAATCTTTGTGCCATTCAATTCGCCTGCATGGACTGGATGCCAGTAAACAGATTTCTCCAACTGGCACTCCTACTGGCACTCCCACTAAACAAAAATGGTCCCCCAAGGTCAGCATTATCTAACTTCACCACAGTAGTGTGGGAAAGCTGGCAACACTGCTGGCTGTACCGCATGCTTACTCTCAGTCAGCTTCTGTCAATCAGTTCTTTCAGTGCTCTTTGAAAATGCCACCAACCTGTATCCAAACCTAGCCACAGATATAGTACAAATACTGTATTTCATGATATTCTTGCACTATATAGCACGCATACACGCAACCCTCAATTAATATATACTCTGTCATATTTTATTACTGTTTATTCTCAAATTAGAAAACTAAGCTATTCAGGAAAACTGAATTCAATTGTTCATTTGAAACACTTTCAATGATAGTTTGCATGAATCTTTTTTCCCCTAACAGTTTCTTAGTAAGACGTGAAAAGAATAAGGCCATGGTTTCTGCAGACATTTTTCCTTGCGTGGCATTAAATTATGTCAGAAGCAAGATAAATACCCCGAAAACAACCAATAAAGTCCTCCAGGACTGTGGTAGTACTGAAGACAGACGTTAGAGAGTTGGGGAGAAGGTATGAAATATTGAAAAAAGTAATCAATGATACAAACATATATATGAGGAAGTAACGTTTGACAGTGTTTCTGCAGTATCTCTAAAAAAATATGCATTTTGCTACTTGATGTACCTCCTTTTTCTGCTTCTAAAAAACAAGAATCAAAATAGTAATTTAAGAGCATTTAGCTGATGAATAAATATTTTCAGTATTTTTGATGTAGAAACCTATTTTACTGTTTGCTTGAGACTCAAAAAAGAAGTTTGAAATAGTCTATCAAATATAACAGAGGACAAATGCAAAGTCAGTTTTGTTAGTATCTTCAGAGAGTGAAAAAGAGTGCTTTGAAGCTTTCATTTTGTATAGGTGGAAAATAACTTTGACTGTCAGTTGTGTTAATGGAGAGGAAATTTCTAATTGTTCTCAACCCTGCCAAAGCGTTGTGTTTTTTGTTTTTGAGGTTTTTTTAAAAGATACAAGAATGGTCACGTTTCTAGCACATACGTAATTTTTAAGAACAAGTTTAATTAACTGGTTTTACTGAAGTCAAAATTTTAGTAAAAAGATCTGTGCCGTATTTATAGTCGAGGTTCAGTCTCCCACATAGTTAACAATTACGGTCACTGCTAATTACAATTACTTGAAACCTAAAACTTATTTTAGAAAACGTGCCCTGAACACAGTGCGAGTTACTGAAGAATAAAGCCTAAAAATGCACGCCATTTCTTTTATGGCATGCCACAGATCTGCAAAACAGTGTCTGAGAGTACACGAAGGTGATTTCACTGTCCAAAGATGCTCACAATCTTAAGAAGGTAATGCAAAAGAAACCCAGAAGAGATTTTAGTGTTTCTCAGAGAATGGGTAACTGAAAGCTGGAGCTTTTGCTACTTCTTTGTTTAAAAAATAACAACTAGGAAATGGGTTATCCTGGAAGGAGGTACAAAGATGAGAACATAAGGAAAAGATAGCAATGTGTAAGACCAAGTCCTGGATAATACTACAGTGCAGTGCTGCAGAGTAGCACCACAGGATGGGCATGATAAAATTAGCACTGAAACATGAGCCTAAACAGAGCTATATAGCATAAGGAAGGTGAAACCTAAATTCTGACTATCAAAAGACAGGTCTTCGATGAATTTTCTTAGTACCAAAAAAAAAAAAAAAAAAGACAGAAAGAAAAAAAATTCAGCAAGCTTAAACATTACATACTTTTAGGGACAGATTCCCTAAAGTGCACTACACAATCAACAAGTAAGAATAAAGTAATCTGCTATATAGACAACATGGAGGAATTTGAGTAGAGTGAAAAATAGGACCAACTCAAAGGAGATGACTTTCTCCAAAGACACACATCTAGCAATCTTTACAAACCATTGAAATAGCTATCAGCAGAGCTGCAGCTTTACTGAGGCAGACACAAAAAAACCTCATATGGCAAAATGAGTTACACTCCTGATGAAAAATTCCAACTGACAGGCTATCAGGATGGACAGTAAGAAAACCTAAGTACCATGCCTTCCTCTCAAATTTAACACAAACTTTGTGAGAGGAAGACACAGAACAGGTTTTCTTAAATTAAATTACTTTTGTTAAATTTTAAGAAATCTCTCTAATGAAGTGCTTTATACATAACACATAAGAAACAAGTTCATCTATGTCTTGTATCTGCTTTGTGATACGTACTTCGTTAATTACTATCTGTCAAAATTCATTACTTTTTTCTAGTAATTCTAACCATACTCTTGACAAAACTTTAAATATGTCTTTCACAGCACTCTATAGCATTGATGGGAAAGCAGTCGATGTTAACCTTGAATTTAGCAAGGCTTTCAATACTGTCTCCCATAACATTCTCATAGCCAAAGTGATGAAGTCTAGACTGTGTAAGCAGACAGTGTAGAGGACTGAAAATTGGCTGAGCTGTAGGGTCAGACATTTGTAACCACTTGCATGAAATCTGATTGGAGACCAGTCACTAGTGGTGCACTCCAGGAGTTGATACTGGGGCCCACACTGTTTAACATCTCCATTAATGACCTACATGATGGGATTGAGTGCACCCTCAGCAAGTTTGCAGGTGATAAAAAACGGGAGGAGTGGCTGATACACCAGAGGGATGGTGCTGTCATTCAGAGGGACCTTGACAGGCTGCAGAAATGGGCGAACAAGAATCTCATGAAGTTCAACTAAAGGGAAATGCCAAGTCCTGCATTTGGGGATTCCATGCATCTCATGCACCAATGCAAACCGAAATACACAAAATACCATTTAAACATAAGAACGAACCCCTTTACTGTGAGAACAGTCAAACATTGTAATAGGTTGTCCAGAGATGTTGTGGAGTCTGCATCCTTAGAGAGATTCAAAACCCAGCTAGACATGGTCCTAAGCACCCTGCTCTAGGTAAACCTGCTTTGAGGAGGAGGGTTGGGCTACATGGTTTCCAGAGGTGCCTTCCCACCTTGATGATACTGTCATCTTGTCTTTACTCATCTTACATAAAGAACATTCTGTGCTTGAAAAAGGTACTGAAGCTCTCTATTTGATGATTACACAACAAATTATTTAATTTAGAACAAAGTAAGTTAGGCTATCTAAGCAACACATGTAAAACTCACGTTCAGGGATAAAAAAAACATAACTGAACAAACTCTTTAAGGAGACAAGGAAGGATCTGACATGGAAATCCGTTAGTTTACAATTAGAAGTTCCAGCAGCGGAGCATGCAGAAAACCAAAGACTAGCAGATTGTTTCACTTTCTGTGGAGTCACTTCATAAAGATAACGGTTCACTTTTTAAAAAAATTAAATAATCAGAAAGGGGTGCTCAGCATAAGTCTTTAAAACATTATAGATCAGAGGGAAGACTGAAATAAGAAGGGGCATTTTTGCTATCACACTATGAAATATTCAAGGATGCATGAACCCAAGTAGTTTCCAAGTAACACAAGTTTGCTGTCACAAAATAGTGTTGCTGAGGGAAGGGGCTATATTAGAATGGTAAATGTCATTGACCCATATTTTCAGTGTTTCATGAATTTTTCCTTCGCATAAATATTTATAAATTTGTGTTTCTTACTGTTCGACTGGACTGTGGTGAGAGCCTGTGGACACAGGCTCTTTAGGAAGGGCTGATAGGGAAGACAAGAATAGAGAATGCTGTAGGGAAGGGAGTATGGGCTCAAATGTGCAGAGCTACAAAGCAGGTGACAGGTTTGTCAAAAGCATATGGGTCAGAATTGGAAGACAGGCCAAAAATATGGACATTGCGGGGGGCACCTGCTACAGACCACCTGATCAAGAAAATTAAGTGGCTAAAGCCTTCTTTAAATAGAGCAAGAAGTCTCACAATCACAGGCCTTGATTCTCATGGAGGTTTTTAACTACCTCAATATCTGCTAGAGAGACAAAAACACAGGCTACAAGCAATTCAGACTTCTGGAATGCTCTGGGGACAACTTTTTGATGCAGATGCTGGACAGGCTGAAAAAGGGGGCCTGCACCCTTGAGCATGCTAATAATGAATAAGGCAGAACTGGCTGGAGACAAAGTCCTACCTCAGTGACCATGAGATAACTGATCTTGAGGGAAGCGAGGAAGGTAAATAGCAGAACACGGACTGGGGCTTGATGGAAGCCTATATACGTACTTGAAGAAAAGCCAAAACATACTATATGTTTGAGAGTATACAGAACCCATCTGTTAAAATGAACAGGCATTTTTAAAAGGGTAGTAGTGAAAATTACTTTTATTTGAAGTGTTACGAAATCCCTTACAACTATTTCTGCAAATTTATCTGGATACAAAAAGATTTAAAAGTCAGGGGAGATCTGCAGTATTACTGCTACTGGCCATAAATCACAAAGGTGGGTACCTCGTTTTTCCACTGTTTCAACCTAACACAAGATCTAGATAATTAAATTGTCTTAAAAGAAGAAAGTGCTGCATATATCCAGGCTACTACACTGTCCATATCACAAGACATATGCTACAACCTTACCAAGTTAATACACCATACACATACATAAGTTACATGGTTAAAAAGATTGCTAACAGAGCTTTACACATGCTGCCGGTAGGGACTTCACTGTAACGGAAATTCTGCGTTTTGCTTTAAGAAGCACTAAATACACAGCAAAAGGTGACAGGAAAGTGTGAGAATGAGAAGACTGAATAATATATCCCTCAAGAATATGTAAAAAATGCTGGACAAAAATGAAGGATCTCTGTATTACATGCAGTTGTTAACGATGCAAGATCCCAATAACGTAAGTACAGAAAAGCATATATATTATGTATACAAAACCAACACATAAAAAAAAGCTTTTGTGCTTCTAGCACAATCCATAAATGAATAGATCTGTTTAAGTACAGATTTTCTATTACTCAAACGTAAAATTAAACTGGCACTTAGGAGCTATGAACACGAGCACCTTTCTTCATACTTTATAACCAATGGGGAAAGATGAAATAGATGAGTAAATCTTTCTCATATGTTTCACCGAAAACAACTCTATCACAGTAGAACAACTTGGAGGCCCCCAAAATGACAGAGAAGGAGGATTTTAAAATAGTTTTTTAAAGGAAAATAAATTTCAGTTGTGGTCCACAAGCATTTTTATGTTCATTTCCCCCCTACGAATCTTCATTTTCTCATTGCTTTCATTGACTGCTAAAAGACCATTAAAATGTACCTCTTTTTTACTATACTTCCCTTGCATAAATAATATCCCGTACCTGAGGATTGTCTTGAAGTATTAGTCAGTTTTGGAAACAACTACACTGGGAGCGCACAAAAACAGCTGTAACATATCTACGTTTGTTCATGCTATTTAAGAAGTCTCCATCAACACATTTACCTGTGCTTCTGCATAAAGCAAAATTCAAGACAATAAAACACACTGGTTTGAGCAATATTAGGTATAGCCATTTAAAACAACTTAAAGTATATGTTAATGTTCTTTACAGGGTTAGTCCACTTACTTTAAATATTCACAATATGTAAGACAGCATATGTATTCTACTGTTTCTGTAAGATTTACACAGTCTGGAAACAACAAGCATCTGCTGTGTGATAGATGAATATTATTATGGCTCTAAGATCTTTTGTTAAGGTAGAAAAACAGAAATACAGAAGTTAATTGGTATATGGCCATTTGCATTGTGAATTAGTGACTCATAGCGATCCTGAGACTAGTGGTCAATCTTTTAGATCACGCTAAGGACTCTTTCCCCTGCTACTCAGAAAAAGTAATAACTTGCTTTGCGAAGAAAATTGCATTTGGGAGACCATTCTATATAATTACAGAGACTATTCCTATCTTTACTACCTACACTTTAAACCTCTATTACCTGTTTTTAGTTCTTTATATATTTCACCCTCCCCCGGACTTCTTTTTACTCTTCTCAAGGATACAAACAAAAACACTTTGAAACTGAGGTTCCAATTTTGTCTTATTTTATAGGTGCCCAAAATAGACAAAAAGGCATGAAATTATCAATTTTATTACTAAATATTATGATTAGCAATGCAACAGATATTATTAGCAAAGTATCACAAAAATGCATTTCATTGCTTAACTTTTTCTCAAAATCTTTGAATACAAAATGTCGTTAGAAACAAACCCCTAAAACCAGATTAAACATAACTGCAAATAGACTACCGAGCACTATAGTTCTTAAGTAAACTACTTTTCTTATTACTGTTTTCTTATATCAACACATATGCGTTTAAAAATGATTTTATTGTTTTTCAGTGTCTGTGTTTAAGATACTTTAGTATTAAAATATTATCAAAATATTAAATTAAGAAAAGCTGGCAACCTTATACCGTTCTAGGAACTTACAGCACTAATAAATAAGTGTGCAGCTTAAACAAGAAAAAGCATTACAAGGCAACATATATCAGTATTGGACTGTATCACACTGTACTTTATAATCAATATCACATATAACAACCAGGACACTCCCTGAAAGAGCTGCACAGCAAAATCTATAAAGGCAGAAGAAATTCCTCATGGATGTTATGAGCCATTCCCTACAGAGAGTGAAGAAATAAAGAAAAAAACTTACCACTTTTAGTAGTGAAAGAATACAGAGGATTCAGTGGAGTGCTCAGAGTGCCTGGCAGTCTTAGCTTGGAGTGTGGTGACAGCGATGATGGCGCAGGAAGCAAGAGATTTGAGCTCGCCTGTAATAGGAAAGACAAATCACAAAGTGAAGTGTAATTTCCTGGGTTACTTACTGATGCAACAGCTAGAAGAGAAATATTTGCTTACTGTAAATAACTTAAATTCCAGGAAAATAATTAAGACTCAAGTCGATAATAAATTACAATTTCAATGGATAGGGTTGGGGGCTTTTTTTTGAATATTTGGAGACACAGACTTGGAAAAATTATTGACACAAACTGAATTGCATGTTTACATATGGACACAAGCTCTCAAGCAGTGCAAACAATGGAACAGAACTGTTTGAACTAGCACCTCGTTGCATCTTCATGTATAAAAATAAAATGACATTTATATATGGTTACAAACTGATAAATGTAAAATAACTTCTCATTTTTGAGTACTCCAACTACACTACATCTACAAAAAGATTACTCAATATTAGAATGAGAGAAAAAAAAAATCCTAAACCAGTGCTAAAACAAAACTGATTTCTGCAAATCAATAAAGCATACTTAGACCAAAACACCAGACACTTCCTTTATATAAGCTACACAAAAAATATCTGCAGTCCTAATTTCCATAGCAACAAAGATAATGTAGTTAAAATTTGGTTTACTATGGACTTTCTTGATATACATGCAGCTATTACAAAGCAAACACCTTTCCCAAACTTTACTCTTGCATATTATCCCATAGAGCCTATGTGAAAAATACATTATGACACTTAGGTTTTTATGCGATCCAATTGAGAATTTTACTGTTTGTTAAATATATTTTCACTGGTTGCCTTGATAATACAGTCAAAGGCAAGGGAAAATAGGCCTTAAATAAAATATTTGTAACTTTTTTCAAACAAAATAGATTCATATGCTAAAATTTTTCAGAGTTATTTCCATAAACCAACATAATTCTTGACTCTTTCAAAAGTCACACCTATTCCACAATCTAGAATAAATGCTCATGGTCACTTAATCCAACTAAAAGCTCACACTCAGTGGAGCACTTCCTTTGGCCTCAACAAACTCAGATCAGATCCTTAAGCTTTAGTTGTGGGCCAAAATAGAACAATGATATTTTGCAAATTTTCAATCTACTGGCTTCTAAATTCTGTTCAAAGAAAGGAGACTGCTAAAGCAAAGTGAATCAGTGGCTTATTTCCAGAAATGACATAATTTTAATAACTATTATTTTTATCATTTAAACACATATTAAACAATTCAACAGGATTCAATAATGCAGAGCATTTGGGCACTGGCAGGTGTACTGGGATGCAGGTAATACCGCACTAAAACCGTGTGTTGAGTAACTTGACTGGGCCATAGAGGATATCAGCTATCATCTCCTCTGTATTACTACACTAGACCTTCATCTTAACGTATCTGGGTTTTGTGTAGCAATATAGATTTCATTCCACTGAAAGAAGTTTGTTATAAAAACTGTCTTTTACTAGTCAAGTACTGTCTTAGCAACTGCGCGCAATCATAATGACTGTACTCCAAAACTGACCAGACAGAAAAGCAAGACAGAAAATCAGATCAACCACTGAATGTGATAAAGAGAAAAAAAAAAAAAAAAAAAA